>OY755088.1:25162837-25762837 GCA_963576655.1 Gastrophysa polygoni | reverse complement strand
TCCTACCTATGGATGACATCCAAATCATGTCCCATGCATGTGGCAATATCCTTGATCTCTTTTTGGATATCCCCATGGGATATCCAAACTACCCAAACAAGATAAAGAAATCTAGAGGTCAGAAATATGTGAATCGAAATGGTAGGGAATTTGAATTCATAACTAGGTAATGTAAGATGTATCACTGGAAATAAGATGAAACATCGAATGAGGTTTCATTCAGCGTTCTTTTGGACATCCATAGGATATCCTGTTTGGACCATTGAAGTACAACGTTTACGCACATATAGGAAACTAGGATAATCTGTTAATATTTCATTACATAATTCATAAGACGAATTTGAAGTCATTCTCTACACATCGATATGTGTAGTTAATACTCTTCTATCGAACACACCCACGAAGACATTAGCTAAAGACTGAAATTTGTATTGGTGCAACATTATTTTTTGATGTTACACACGATAGTTGGCTGGGAACTGGCCAGTATCTTTCTGAAATCTATGAACCTGCTACTAAAATGTGGAGCATCATCAGACACCCCGAATACTGTGGTTAGTTAGGATATGAATCTTCAAAAGTGGTAGAGGCATCAGACTTATGATCGAAAGGTCGCAGCTTCAAAATCTCGTGATAGGTACCAGTTTCTTTTGTTTATTTTCTGACGTCCATAAAAGATATCATTTGGAGTTTTATTAGGTTCTTTGCTTTCAGGATATCCCGAAATGTCCTGAATGGACATCAACTGGACATCCAGGGATCTGTCAAAAATTTTGTAAAACCTGAATATCTAAAAAGATGAAGCCCTTTAGACCTGATTTTTCGAATGAAGTTATTCTTGAAATCACCGAATAGATTCAAAGATGCAATAACATTCATACATAGGGTGTTTTATTTGAAATAAATAACGAGACGTTGGGGTCCACTTCCGGTATATCAGGAAGTGGCAGAACAATCCAAGATACAGGGTTGCGCATTTTTCGCCTGATATCGAAAAGCGACAAAAAAATCGTATAGACACTCTTGCATGGCGTAGATAAGATTTTATAGATAATACAGTAGAGCAATTCGAAAGTCCATTCGAGGTGTCATTTATAGTTTTTGCGAGATATTTTGGAAAGTTCAGTAAAAGAAATAATCCTTCGAATCTTAGTATAATTTATCTTGATTCAAACTAGTGGCACAATAGATGAAAAACATAGGACATTCAATCCAACATTAAGTAGACAACTGTAAAAGATAAAAGTGAATGATAAGATAGAGAACTTCAATATTGAGTACCCTACCTACACCTACCTAGTTGGGACACTTTTTCGTAGATGGCATGATTGAGGCAGCATATCGAACAGATAGGTAAATAACTATTTTCAAGAGAGCTCTTCCAGCTTTTTCAAGCAACGAATTTTCAATGTACATGGTGGGCAAATTTCAATGTTTCATTGGATTTGGGCCAAGTAGCCGAAATAAAAAATTTTCAGAAATTATTTCAATCTCAGTCACGATGACAAAGGGATTACTTGACTATTTTCGAAAATATTATATTTAGAATCTATTTGAATGTTATTAGGTAGGTCATCAGTTTTTTTTTCAAGGAAAAACACAAAAGATGGTGTCGATCTCTTCTCGAAATCGATAGGGTCTATAATAGACTGTATATGATTTTTTTTTTTTGATATTTTATCAATTGATAGCGAGCCTGGAGTGACATTTCAGTTTGTATCGGTGCGTTCATTGTTGTTGATGATAATAATAATGTCTCGGAAAAGTGATGATTCACTTGTAATCGCAAGGTAAAAATTCTAAGCCAATAGTTGACATATTGTAAATTTTTAGCGATGTACATTGCGAAATATCAATGAATGTCTAAACGAGCGGCACATGTCACTTTCCACTCTCGTTATTATATATTCTTCTTCATAGAGTTTGTAGGAGAAACTGATTTTATTATACGGGCTAACTTAGCTGAGATTCTCTCCTTTTTTGTTAAACGAAAATTTGCTTCAAACAAAAGTGCGATTTTTCGACACACGTGATGATGAACATCATGGTTTTGTTTGTGAAGTTAGGAGAAAATACCTTTTACATTTCTCAGAGGCACTATTTTCTCAAAATTACGATAAATATGTGATATATTTTAAAAAGCTTTTATTCATTGTAATAACAATTGTGATAATGCGCATCTGAGATTTCGATCGCTATCTAGAAAAAAGACAATCTAATACATATAAAAATACCAATGAAATGATGGAGCACATAGAAACTAGAAAAACACGATAGAAAATTTTTGTTGATGCCAGTGAATTTGTCGACAATATGACTTTTGTGACATTTTTTTCGTATCTCTTATATAGTTCCCGAGTTCAAGGTGATACAAACATCAAAATTTGTCCACCTTGTTCATTCTTTATACAGTTGGGCAGAGCTTGAAGTTTGAAGAAGTATTCTTTCATTCGATTCTGGTCACATTTGATCCAACATACACGGTATATCATCGTGAAATTATTAAAAAATCATCAAACAAAAACGTGCTATCGATGTGGCACTTATAAAATGCCAAATCGAATATGTTCCTGCATAAATAATGTCCAAAAATCCGAATAATCTATTCTAGTAGATTTCTCTCAAGTGGTCTCAAAGGTGGATATCTATATATATATATATATACATACATATCTTCTGTTTATTGAAATGTCTGATAATGACATTTGATTGGTTGATTTTGACACTGGGTGTTGCCATTAGGAGTGCACATAAATCTTCGACAATATTTAACTGATGAATATAAACATCCCCTGGAATTGAAGTCACCCTGTATAGTTGGGGTCGATTTGGTTTATGAGAGTGAGACACGCACACATAGAGAGGGTGAATCTTATGCTACATTTTTGCAGTCCCAAAATTTTAATGTATATCTAATTTTGTAATTTTTCTAGACACACTCCTGGCTGTCTTCTGTATAGAAAATGCAAACTAAAGTTACATGAGCCCGATTATTTTCCTAGAAAATATATAAAAAAATTATTGGCGACATTTTCAATCGAAAAAAAAAAATGTTCAAGGCGAAACAAAATGTCTCGTACAAGATTATCATTTTGGTATATGCTATCTTGCAAAAATTCGATATTAAAATGAAGGGTGATCAGATTATATCTGAAGTACACACTTCAGCGTGTGCGTCACAAGTGTTTCAAATTTGTGGTATAAATACAAGCCGAAATGTATTTCAAAATGTCAGACATCATCAGTCAACATGAGATCGATAGTCGTAGTACTTGTAGCCTGCTTGGCAATTTCAGCTCTACAGGTGAGTTTTCCCATGTTTTTCGATGAACTTATTCTGATTTCTTCTTATTTCATTCAAAGCAGATACAATCAATAGCTATACGCACACACCTATATATAGGTTCATTTAATTTCCAAAAGCGCTTGACTCGATTTTATTCGTTTTTTTTTGCTTTTTATTGGACACTGTGTATTCACCTGATAATTCAATTTGCAATTTTTGCATCATCAATGCATATTCATGAGTCAATTCTTTTTTTTTTCAACAGAAAGACATGTCTAAGTTGTTAGAACAAACAATATCATGAACTACCTAATGAAATTAATTTTTACTCTACAACTCACTCATTAAAGTATTTTTGTACTTGTAGAATTTCATGTGGAAATATTCATTAGCAACAAATTTATACAAATGCCATTTTCACGATGAATAAGTCAGACATATTCTAAAAAGGTACAATACCACCACAAAGGTTCCACCTGATGGTTCCTAGTACAAGATTCATAAAAGTTACAAACCAAGAAGAAACCATGCACTTACTAATAATATATACTTATACATATTTCATTGTGTTTTCAGCCTACTGAGGCGTTCAGAATCAATTGGAGGTTCTGGAAGCATTCACAGCAGGAACCACCAACTGGTACTCCACCACCTCCACCAACTGGTACTCCACCATCTCCACCAAGTGGTTCTCCACCTACTGGATCTCCACCAACTGGATCTCCACCTTCTGGAGGACCACCAAAATTCCGTGACGACAAACCAACTGGTACCCCACCACCTCCACCAACTGGTACTCCACCATCTCCACCATCTGGATCTCCACCAACTGGATCTCCACCAACTGGATCTCCACCTTCTGGAGGCCCACCACAAGTCCGTGACGACAAACCAACTGGTACCCCACCACCTCCACCAACTGGTACTCCACCATCTCCACCATCTGGATCTCCACCAACTGGATCTCCACCAACTGGATCTCCACCTTCTGGAGGCCCACCAAAATTCCGTGACGACAAACCAACTGGTACCCCACCACCTCCACCAACTGGTACTCCACCATCTGGATCTCCACCAACTGGATCTCCACCAACTGGATCTCCACCTTCTGGAGGCCCACCACAAGTCCGTGACGACAAACCAACTGGTACTCCACCACCTCCACCAACTGGTACTCCACCATCTCCACCATCTGGATCTCCACCAACCGGATCTCCACCAACTGGATCTCCACCTTCTGGAGGCCCACCACAAGTCCGTGGCGACAAACCAACTGGTACCCCACCACCTCCACCAACTGGTACTCCACCATCTCCACCAAGTGGTTCTCCTCCTACTGGATCTCCACCAACAGGTCCCCCACCCACTGGAAACCCACAAAAATAGTCAGAATAACATGAAACTCAACAGTTACTCAAGTCTTTTCATCTGACAGGCTAATAAACCATTATTTTTATTCCTGTTCTTCAAGTTTGTCCTATATCCAAATCGATCACCGAATTTTCTAGGGAAAATTAGAGATTAAATATCAAAATTTGTAATGAAGCCCAGTCAATAGGAGATAGATGCTGTGATCAGCAAAATTGAGATTAATTATACAAAATTATCATTAGTAATTACCAATAAAGAGAGCGTTTCTGAGATCACAGTTTTAAATTTTTTATCTTCATATATTTTTGGAAAAACCGGTTAACAATTACCAAGTTTGGCTAGTTTTTTAATACATAATGGTTTCTTTTGAAAAATAAGAATGTCAAAAAATTTCATTGAATTAAATATGTGTATATTTAAAATCAAATAATAACATTGAATGAAATGATTGGCTAAGGATTGTATACAATCCTGCTGCATTTAGTACTGTTCGATGCCATCTTTGAATCATAGTATTTCCTTTTCTTCTTGACAGTATTCCAAGTTTCAACTTCAACTCTAAAAACATAGACAGATGTCTAATACAAATTCAAACCTGCTCAATTATACTCACTGAGGAACAATCTCTTTTGCCACGCCATATTGATCATCAATAATATCCATGAAACTTTTGGAGTTTTCAAAAACATTGAGAATCAGTTTATCACTGGATGAAACTATAGATAGTGGGTCAAATTTTTCAGTAATAAGATCACCTGAAAATAAAATTGGAAGATGTAACAATATAATCTCTTCAGAGACATATCATTTCAATATCTACAGGGTATTTGTGGAATCTGGCTTTTCATCAAGATCTTCTTATTTTTTTGAGTTTTCCGAATATTCCTTGAAGAAAATCAAATGCTTACTTCTTGATATTGGCCCCTTTTCCATCTGATATTCATCTAACTCTCTATCCTTTTTCTCCAACATATTACAGATCATCTTCTGTTGTGCTTCTAGAAACTTTATAGTCTGTATCATAGCGACTGTTATCATTTCTGTGAACTAAAAGAAATAGCAAAACTGAGTGAAACTCTAATTTTATTTCTCGTATGGTCATTACCACCATTCCAACACCTTTTCAGTTTCTGCCTTGACGAGTTCCATCTCAAATATTGTTCTAATATCTGGGTTCTCGTTTAATAAGCACCTTTCCACTTTGAAGAGCAGAGTGGGTCCGTTTATAACTACTTCAACTTCAGCTTCATGAATGCCTTCAAATATGCTCTGCACTTGTATCACAACTTCTTCATATTTCATATCGAATAGAGGATTCAATTCCTTAAACACGAGAGGATTATATTAATGACAATGAAGATAGATGTATTTACTTGATATTTTTCAATTATCCACTGATCGGAGAACACTTTTGTCCAAATATGTTTCAAATCTGTTACGTAGAACGTGAATTCTTGGTCGCTCCTATTCCATTTGATCATGAGGGCATTCCCAGCAATAGATTTCAAAGCATTCCACATTATACGTAGATTTTCAATTCCAAACTGGATTATCCTTATTATGTAGTAGAAAATATCAATAAAAATATGGGTTATGAGTTTGACACAGAACCACAGATCACCTATCTAGATGGTAATCTGAGTCAGGACACAGAACTTGTACAAGATGGAGATTCCTAAAGCAACACGCCACTGGACTGATCGATCGGTTAAGTTCGGAAATTCGGGCAGCCAGATTCGACAGCCAAGTCCACATAGATTGTTAAGGTTATGGTCGACTTTGAGGTTGTGTGATTGTTATTTTTCGGGTTTTAGGGCAAGATCATCATGCCTAATTTCAAAAAACTAAACACAAAAATATATCAAAAGAGTGGCCCTGTCGTAACCCCGGATTACGTGTACTGGAAACAACTAGGCGTAAGTCATCTCAGTTGAAAAAAAACATCTGAAACTCTTGTGGTAATATTTGCGAATTCTTTCAGGCTCCAGTGTTGGTTAAAGAATTCGGGCCGATCGATTACATAAACTTCTCCCCAATTGAACCTCATCATTTCGCAGTAACATGTTCTGTTCGAGTACAAGTTTACAACCCCGTAACAAAGTTGGTTGTGAAAAACTTGTCTAGGTTTCGCGAGAACGCGTACGGAGCTGTATTCAGATCAGACGGGAGACTGATTTGCGCTGGTGGTGAAGAAACGAACGTCAAGTTATTCGATGTGTCCACCAAGAGCTTATTGAGGTAAACTTTTCATCCAGTCAGGCCTAGAATGTAGGCAAAGAAAAACTAACATATAAGATGAAATGGATGGAATTTTCTAGGTTGTTCAAAGGCCATCAGGCTCCAGTGCATCGAACGTACTTCCTCCACAATCAGCCCCGCATCGCCTCCTTTTCTGACGACAAAACCGTCAAAATTTGGGATATCCCGACCGAAAAGAACCTGACTACCTACGACACCCACACCGACTATGTCAGAGCAGGGGCCATGTGTCTCGCCATGCCAGATATAGTGATGTCTGGGGGCTACGACAACAAAGTGAAAATTTATGACACAAGGACGGAAAGCGAGGTGCTAACAGTGGATCACGGTAGTGCTGTAGAATCTGTGCTTTTCTTGCCTTCGGGGGGCATCTTTCTCTCTGCAGGTGGCACTGATATCAAAATTTGGGATGTTTTGGCTGGAGGTAATTATGTTGATTGTTTTGCTGGCTATTTTTTGGTGCCCTATATGTATGAGACTCTCAAATTCTTAATAGACCATGGGAGATTAACTAATTTTTATCATGGATAAAAATGGATTGGATTAGCTTGTGTCAAAATGTCAGTATCTGAATAAATGCTCAACCAAATTGAGATATTCATAGCTTAAAAAAAAAACAGCTTCAGTATTTGTGAAGGATTTGATATGAAAGGTTCTTCATCAATAAACAACATTCAATTGACCAATGGTTAAATTATTTTATATTCAGTGATTATGTGATTTCGTTATATCTCTTGATCTCTTTTATTTATTATGACATGAACTGATTTAACAAATTAGTTTCTTTATGACTAAATAGAGGTTGTATATATATATATACAGCGTGAAGTATGCGCTGTTGATGTTATTTTAATAATTTCTTAGTTGCACGTTGGCCAATTTTCAAACGAATAATTTTCTAAATTTCTCTATACAGGCAAACTGTTGGGCAGCCTGTCTCAACACCACAAAACCATCACGTGCCTGCACTTGGCCTCCGACAACAAGCGCCTGCTGTCGGGCAGTCTGGACCGACACGTGAAGATCTACGATCTGGCCACTTTCAAGCCCGTCCACACGCTCACCTACCCCAACGCCATCTTGAGTCTGGCGGTGTCGAAAGACGACGACACCGTCGTGGCCGGATTGGTCGATGGTTTGGTGTCTATCAGCAGACGCGACAAGGTCGAAAAGACGATTACTTCCAATCGTGCCATCGATACTGACAAGGTAAGGATAATTAATTAACCATCAAAAAATTCGGAACTACGACCACAGCATATTTAATTCGCAGGTGAACGGTTTTCTCGTGAAAAATTGTTTCTATTCCATTGAAGGACTTGTAGCCGTCCTACTGTTCTATCTTTTCTCTAAAATTACTGCACCACAGCCATCTCTATCTGCCAAGCCATGGTGAGAGAGAATTGGCAACATAGTCCGGAAGTTCATGTCTGGTTTTGATACAGTCCAATAATTTGAACTAACTACATGTTTAAATACTGTCTGTAGGTCAACTGATGATCTGGTATATTCATTTTTACAGATTTTTTGAGATTTTCTCCTCCAATATATATATATATTTGTAGTAAGTACAGATTTATGATCTGCCCCAAAATGTCACTGAGCTCAAAAAAAATTGAAAAATCCCTCAGATGCCTAGAAGAGAAATTCTTCATTTGTCAGTGACACCTTTTGTTCAAAAAAAAAAAAAAAAGTCAACAACAAATATCAAAATTACTCATCTCAGTGGTGGACGTTTCATGAACGAATCTGATTCAGTTCTCAACACAGTGATGTTTTTTCTTTCTAATGTTAGAAACAAGGAGAAAAAATTCGAAAAATCTGTGAAAATTGAATTAATTGTTTATTTTTTTTTTTTTCATCAAATAATTTGTGATTTGCACCGACTCATTATTTTTCGTGTATCAAGAATTCCTATTATTCCAATAGCGCCTAGTGCCGAGTGTGGACGTCATCGTCGAGGAGCAGAGCAAAGAGAAAGAGACTAAGTTCGACCACCATTTGCGCAAATTCGAGTTCGCGAAGGCTTTGGATTGCGTGCTGGTGCCCTATGTGTCGAACAAGAGACCTGAGGTGACTGTGTCTTTGCTGAGGGAGCTCCTGCGCAGAAAGGCGTTATCCAAGGTTGGTTTGTTCTGTCATTTGCAGAGTTTCAATTCGAACTGAAAGTATTGTTTTTCAAAATTTACAAATGATTTTCCAAGAATAATTATAAAATGTCGTTCTCTAACAAGCAATCCAACTGTAGCAATCGTTTTCTGGATTACAATAATAATGATGTTTTCAATTTTAATGTTCTCTAGCTCATCATCTGTTAATCTGAACTAGAATTATTGATGTTTTCTGCACTGAAGATGATTTATTTTTCAACTTGCAGGACTATTTGGAATAAAAGACGTTTTTCAACCCTAGCAATTGTTTTCTGAATTACAAATGATAATTTCAGGAGCTTATTATTTATTTTTTTTTTTTTTCAACTAAATGCGCTGCTTGTCCGCGACAAAAATTAGATTTTTGCATTACGAACGATTCGAGGAGTGTATCATGAATTTCTCTTGTCGATTGAAGGCGCTGCTGGGCAGGGAGAAGAAAGCCCTGACTCCGATGCTGCGCTTCCTCGTCCGCCACGTGGGCGACCCGCGCTTCTCGCGGGTGCTCCTGCAGGCCGCCGACGCCGTGTTGGACGCGTGCGAGGGGGGCCGCGCGCCCCCCGAAGTGGGGAAGCTGCTCGCCGACCTGGGGCAGGCCGTGGCGCGCGAGGCCGAGCTGGCGGAGGCGCAGGCCGAGCTGCAGGGCATGATGGCGCTGCTGCTGGGGGGCCAGGTGGGGGAGGGCGATGCGGAGGAGGGGGCCGAGGCGGCGGCGGCGGGGGGGATTCGGCCGAGCAAGGAGGCGCAGAAGAGTTTCGTGTTGACTATTGCGTGATAGTATGTTATATTTTTATGGAATTATACATATTGGTTTTCTTTATTTATACTCTGTTATTTAAAGTGCCTATTCGAATTACTTGTGGTGTTCTCCATATCCTAGTCAGTGGTCAAAATTATCAATAAACAATACCATAAAACAACCCCATTTCAATTTCTATTTGAAAATTTTTAATTTTCTCAACATTAACAAAACAAACGGACCCCAAAAATTGCTGAATCGTGCTATGCGAATAATATTACAGTGCTCTTGATCGACCTTAGTAGCTCATATGTTGGAGACACTTCGATTGCTGCCGTTAAAAAGCTTTTCGAGTACTCAAATCAAATTATACTTTATTATCGGAAGATTTCCATCTCATTGATTAAGTCATAATAAATATAAATCAAATAAGTAAAAATGATTAAATAGTATAAGGCAGGTACTATAGCTTTGTCACAATTATAATAAATACATATATTAGTAAACAAAAGAAAAAAATAAAAGAGAACGGGTAGATCTTAAATAAATTGGGCAGTATAAATACAATTCCTGTTAAAATAGACATAGAATATACTATTTGATCATATTGATTTTCAGAACTAAAATTGGTCTGACGCCAGTATATCTGCATAAGAAATCAATTTATAATACTGAAATACATAATTATGGCACTGAAAGATGTGATGAAACTAGTACATACAATTCTGTATTTCATAATGGAATTGATATCTTCAACCTTCTTCCGAAAGACATCGAAGAAAGTCATTCAATAAACATTTTCAAAGAGAGTAAAAGATTACTTTTTGTGATGTATACTCACTGTAGGTTTTTGATGTTGTTATATCCGTATTATTGTATAGCGTTTTCATGAATTTTATCATGCCTGACGATGTACCAATTTTATTTGTTTTTGTTCTAAATGAATCGAAACTGGATAAAGATATATATATTCTATAGGGAGTGTTTGAAAAAGAAAATACGACCAGTGACGATTTTAAAAACTTTGGGCATATTTTCCATCTCTATCTGTTGAGAAACTTTGGAAACAATTCAGACATGGAAAACACCTTAGTAATGCCCAAATATATAAAAAATGGAAACTTCATTGACAGCTACAGATTTTTATTGTATCAGGTAATATATTATTTTTTGTGACAACAACTTTCACAACACCACGAGAAAATAACAAAGGAATGGGCTACATATAAAGCCAGAAATGATTGCCGACATATAATTATCTAACACCATGCCCCTGAACTAGTCTTATGCTAACATCTGGACTATAATCCACTGGAGAACTGCGCTCATGTGGTACATCCATTTCAATCTCGTCCTCTTCCTCCTCGTCATGAGTTTCTGATTCATCATCATCATCATTATCGTCTTCATCATCTTCGTCCTCATCCTCCTCCATATTCTGAAGAAAAAATAAATGTATTTATCACTCGGTAATTTGTCAAATGATGTTTATATTATTCACTTACTTCTGAGGCAGTTTTTCCGATGGGCGTTAAATCGGAATTTCTCTGTTTGATTTCCTGCAGCTGAAATCATTGTCACTATCAATATAAGCTCATTGTAATGATTATTCAAGTCGTCATTTAATACCCAGTTTTGATGTTCACGCTCGAGCTGAGACACTTCATCTTCGTCATCGCAGGGCTGATCTACATCGAACCAAGAAGAATGCATCAATCGTGGCTTCAAATTTGGAAATAATGGAATACTCATCTTTCTGGATTTTCGAAAAAGCGATTATTGATTTCGTTTTCATAGGTTATGTTATGTGAAACTTATGAAAGTGACAAATAGAGATGGGCATATACAACGAAAACATCGATATTTACGAAGCATCGAACAAATTTGCTCATCTCTACACTGACAAGTGAATGACAACCGGCGACCGGTTTCCATTTTGCTTTTTACGTCGTACGTCGCACGTGAAATTCTAGAATCTTCAGAAACTCCCGGAAAATAAGAAAAAAATCGTGAAAATGTTGTCTGCTGCAAGAGCAATTAGTAGAAATGTCCTCGATTGTTCGAAAGTTGGATTCCACAAAGTGGGTTCCAGAAATTTCAGTCGTCTAACGAATCAGGTAAAAGTCCAACATTCATTCGCTCATTCATTCATTCCCAACTTTTCGCTGAATTTTTCCAATTTCAATCCTGTTATATAACATCATAATTGCACTTGTATCGACCAAAAATTATATCGTGGTTTTTCTATTGGCTTGAATTCACTTTCAATTGAGTCACTTCGCAGTGGAAAATTTATAGGTTAGGTATTGCACAATAATTCCGATAACGATCTAGAGCGCACATTTCTTGTTAACTTCACAAAATATTCCTTCCAGAACCTGCCCTCATATACTTTGAGCCCCAAATATGATTGCTTCAAGCGAAACAAGTAAGTTCTCGTTATTCAACAAAATCCAACCAAGCAACTGATCCACTCATTTTAGATCCGAGGGCGTTAAAGGGGCCGTTATCGGCATCGATTTGGGCACGACAAATTCATGTGTGGCAGTTATGGAGGGTAAACAGGCCAAGGTTATCGAAAATTCAGAGGGTTCTAGAACGACACCCTCAGTTGTTGCCTTCAGCAAAGACAGTGAACGTTTGGTAGGAATGCCTGCTAAAAGACAAGCAGTTACCAACTCGGCCAACACTTTTTACGCTACCAAACGTCTGATTGGTAGACGGTTCGAAGATGAAGAAGTCAAAAAAGATATGTAAGTTTTTGTGATGGAAAATTTCACATTTAACCTGTTATCCTATGTGAAAAAAATCTCGGAAATTGACTAATCCAAAATTACCAATTGAAATATTCGACTCAAACTTTCAATGAAATGATGACGTTTTTGCCAAAGTCACTGCTATTGAACTGTAATCTAGGAAAATCTTATAGTCACTGCTATTGAACTGTAATCTAGGAAAATCTTATAAGCATGGAAGCATATAGAAATATCAATAAAAACTACGTTTCATCTCTATCGGTTAATGAAACATATTTTATAATACACTAATAAAGTAATCTCAAATAATTTTCAGTAATTTTTTTTATCTAAAATAGTAGGAAAGTGAATTATTTGTCATGTTCCAATTGATAATAGCTCTGAATCACTCAAACTTTGCGAATATACAATTTGATCTGTTTTATTTCCACTCATTTGACCATTCATTGTGATTTATTTTGTACTCAAATATAAGTGAAAATTGTGTTTTTCTATTTCTTCTTGGTATTGTAGGAAATCAGTCTCTTACAAAATAGTTAGGGCCTCAAATGGGGATGCTTGGGTGCAGGGTGGGGACGGTAAGATGTACTCACCCAGCCAGATAGGGGCCTTTATTCTGGTGAAAATGAAGGAAACTGCAGAGGCTTACTTGAACACTAAGGTGAAAAATGCTGTGGTCACTGTTCCGGCATACTTCAACGACTCGCAGAGGCAAGCTACCAAAGACGCTGGTCAAATATCTGGATTGAATGTTCTCAGGGTTATCAATGAGCCAACTGCAGCTGCTTTAGCTTATGGAATGGACAAAACTGAAGACAGAGTGTAAGTTGAACTGTATTGTGTTGCAGGGTTCGAAAATATGATCTCTTTTTTTTTACAACCCTGTTTTGTTGGAATTTTGCTGATGAATTTGATGATTCTAGTATTGCCGTTTATGATTTGGGTGGTGGAACTTTCGATATATCCATCTTGGAAATCCAAAAGGGGGTGTTTGAAGTGAAATCCACCAACGGAGATACCTTTTTGGGAGGAGAAGATTTCGATAATGTCTTGGTCAATCATCTAGTGTCAGAATTCAAGAAAGAACAAGGTAGGTTTAGCATTCAATGATCCTGATATTGGAAAATCTGTTCCCATAATAAATGATCAGTGTTTTTGTTTCTCTCTTTACATTACCAAAGCTGCTAGATCTTCCATCTGATCTAATCAATGCAAGACTATCAATCATGGTAATTTTGCTATCAATCTTTGAGACATGTTGAATTTGACTCAACAAAAATCAAACAACTTCAACAGTAACTGAACAATTTCATGAAAATATTAGGGTAAATATTCAAATTTCTCCACTAGGAAACCTCTCCCAGAATGATTTGATAATTCGTATGCTAATTTAATTTTTTTGGGTGAGATTTGAGATATTTTCCGACAATTTTTCGTGACATCCTCTTGAAGAATCGCTATATTGGTCCACCGATTATTTATTTTCGTGATATTTCGGATACTTTCTGACGATTTTTCGTGGCACCCTGTATAAAAACAATGAATGTCGTAGGCATCGACATCACCAAAGACCCGATGGCTATGCAACGGCTGAAGGAGGCTGCAGAAAAAGCCAAAATCGAGCTGTCCTCGTCCCTCCAAACCGACATCAATCTGCCCTACCTGACGATGGACGCTTCCGGGCCGAAACACATGAACTTGAAGCTCTCCCGGTCCAAGTTCGAAGGCTTGGTCGGGGATCTCATCAAGAGGACCATCGCTCCTTGCCAAAAGGTGATTGTTTAAGTCTTTCAAATTTGAAAAGGTTTATTCTTGGTTTCAGGTAGTTTATTCTCAGTTTAAAACTGTTGATTTATCATTTGAATGGATTCATTTCCAATCTTCAAGTATTTATTCCTAATTTGAAAGCATTCATTCTAAAAATATGTTCATCCTCTCATTGTTGTCTAAATTTCCAAAAGATTAATTCCTGATTTCATCAAATTGATGTCATCATTTCATCATTCAATTTTTGATTGTTAACTCCGAGGATGTTGTGTATTGCCAATTTGGAACTGTTGATTATCCATTTGAAAGAGTTTCATTTCCTTATTTCCAAAAGATTTATTCCCAATATCAATATCATTCCTATTCAACCTTAGTATTCACTCAAATTTTCATTCCCAATTCCTATTTTGTTTATTCCCAATAAAAACTGTTTATTCTCGATTCCAAGGCATTGAAAGACGGCGAAGTATCGAAATCCGACATCGGCGAGATCCTATTGGTCGGCGGCATGACTCGCATGCCCAAAGTCCAGGCGACCGTGCAGGAAATCTTCGGCAAACAGCCCAGCAAGGCCGTCAACCCAGACGAGGCCGTCGCCGTGGGCGCCGCCGTCCAAGGCGGCGTCCTCGCAGGCGACGTCACCGACGTTCTCCTCTTGGACGTCACGCCCCTATCGCTCGGCATCGAGACGCTCGGCGGGGTCTTCACCCGCCTAATCAACAGGTGAGTTTCAATCACCACTAGGGGTGTTTCACTCACTTTCAGGAGAGCTTCACTCTTAGTAGTGTTTCACTCACCGACCCCCTGTTAACCTCGATTTTCGCGTAGGAACACGACGATACCGACGAAGAAGAGCCAAGTTTTCTCGACGGCGGCCGACGGACAGACGCAGGTGGAGATCAAAGTGCACCAGGGCGAGCGAGAGATGGCCGGCGACAACAAGCTGCTGGGGCAGTTCTCCTTGGTGGGCATCCCGCCTGCGCCCAGGGGCGTGCCTCAGGTCGAGGTGACGTTCGACATCGACGCCAACGGTATCGTTCACGTCAGCGCCAGAGACAAGGGTACCGGTAAGGAGCAACAGATCGTTATACAGTCGTCGGGTGGTCTAAGCAAAGACGAAATCGAGAATATGGTGAAGAAAGCCGAACAATACGCGCAGGAAGATAAAGTCAAAAAGGAAAGGGTGGAGGCCATCAACCAGGCAGAGGGTGAGTCGAACGGTTTTTCATGTGAATTGGCGCAGTCGGTAGGATCGAGTTCATTTAAACATTATGTTTTTTCTCCAGGAATCGTTCACGATACAGAAACGAAAATGGAGGAGTACAAGAGCCAGTTGCCCAACGAGGAGTGCGATAAGTTGAAGGAGGAGATCACCAAAGTTAAAGATCTGTTGGCCAAGAAAGACGAGGCCGATCCTGAGGAAGTGCGCAAGGCCACCCAGACCCTCCAACAGTCTTCTCTGAAGTTATTCGAGATGGCGTACAAGAAGGTGAGATTGCCATTTTTCATTCGGTGAATGTTATTTCCGGTTTTTCAGATGGCAGCAGAGAGAGAAGGAGGTGGCAGCAGCGGAACCAGCGGCAGCAGCCAGGAGGGTGAAGAAACGAAGGAGAAGAAAGAAGAGAAAAATTAATTTCGTGCGTTTTCTACGTGTACGAACATTTTGATGTCGAATAAAGTCGCGCTAGGTAGGTAACGTCGTCGGTTTCGATGCTGCCCAGCGTTTTTCGGTGGATACATCGAATTTTTTGGTTGAAACCGACCCGATTTGCCGAATCGAAAGTGCAGTTTTGTGTTTATATGTGGCAGTTTTGATTTGGACGATGAACGAATCGTTACAGAACTGACTGCAAAAGTGTGATTTTATGAATGCCGTATGGATCTGTTGGTGTTATTGCTCGTTCACCAAACATTTTTATCTATGTTATGAATTTCTGTTGATTAGTACAATACATTTGGTATAAAATTCTTGTTGATATTATTTGGTCGCCCATCTTGATGGGATAGTCTAGAACCATAGATCAACCATTGGAACTTGGAAAGTAAAAGGTGAGTGATCAAGGACAATGTTTCAATTTTTATCGGGAACAGCGACGACATTGCGGTGATTGTTACACCGAATGTAATTATTACAAATTACGTCCCACTGTATATCATTTCTTGATGATGGCTATTTCAACATATTCAAAGGATAATACATGCTGAAGATGAAGCTTGACCAAACCAAAAGGAGGAATTGAGGAGCTCTTGGAAGAGCTAATTTTTTTATTTCAATTTTTTTCTCATGAGGTCATGAATGATGGCATACCAGTCATTTCTCTCTGACTATTCAAGATATTTCCATTTGAAATTATTTTTTTGTTATTGCAGGATCGAAATAAATGAATGAAAAAAATCATACATATTTATATTCGAGTCTGAAGAAAAAAGAAAAATATTTATACTACATCATTTCATGCCACTCAGTTCAGAATATTCATACATAGATTTTCATAGACTTTATTGTTTCATGATTTTCTTAGTCATATTTGGGAATCACAGTCTGAAGACGAAATCTGAGTCTAAAACTACATCAAGTCAGCTCAATTCTGCATAATTTCGAAGATACTCATAGCTGAAGTATATACTGAGAATGATAATTTCAAACTGACTGATTTTGCTTGGGTTCGTTCAAGATCTATTATTCTATAAATTTTCAGGTCACTGAAAAAAATCTATTGTCACTCTCGGTAAAAACTATAACAAAAAAAATGCCACAGCACTAGATATTTTGACACTTGAAGTTCGCGAAAACCTTAAATTACGAAAACTCCTGATTACTCGGAAATTCTTTGGTAACTACCGTTTCAGAACTAGAATCTAGATCAGAAATAGTAGATCCAAAATATTTCGCGAATTACTATCAGAAATAATTTCTTGCGTGTTTATCCTCGATTGTTTACATCATGGATGGTTGTGGATTCGTTTGGCACTTAGAGAATTTGTGAAAACAGAAGAAAACGATATCTGCCATCATCCATCATCGACCAATCAATTATCCACTGTCACAGCAGGTTTACACAGGACCATATTGACACACTATACGAGGGCTATAGACAAAAAAACATACATAAATGAATCTTCTCAAGATTTAAAGTTTCCAATTTATGTTGAAAACTCTCGTATAGTTTTTTGACGTACAAGTAGATCAAGTCTTTGGTAGACCCTGCGATATTTATGAATAAACTTCTGCAAAATCTAGAAAAGATGCAGTAAAAATATTGGTTTGATCACGTATCTGTAATTGATGAATAATAAAGTTTGATTACCCACCGTTGAAAATCACCCTGTATAATTAGTTTCAAGCGGATGGTACTCGCACTTGGAAATACAACACTTAACGGATATAGTGAGTGTTTCATTTAGAAACAGAGTTATCATATGTCCATGTCATTTTCGATCCAACCTCGTATCTTCCATATCAACGAGTTTTATATGATATAGATTAACTAATAGATAAGAGAGAGGGAGGGGGGAGATCCGACGACGTTTATATTAAATTGAGTGAACTTGAATGCAATCAGAAGTGACCAGCGTCTTTGAGAAGGAAGAAATCCGACCACCATACCTGATCGATCTATATCTTGTGATTGTATGCGTCTGATCTCACAGGTGAGTTTTTAACTGTATGTGTTGCGTCTTGAAAGTGTAATTTATTAGTATGTTAAAATAATGCTCTCAGTTTATTTGAATTTATTTCAATTGTTTTTTCACTACCCTGTATTCCATTGCAACAACATTTTATTTTTAAGAATACTAACTGTATTTAACACTGAGGCACCCACTCCTGGCACACCCTGTATACGGGGTATTTGTTTTTGTCGATTTTCGATATTTTATTATTTATTTATGCACCAAGTGCTATATCATCATTTATTTTTACTAGAAATTCAATTCCCTTTTTCAGTTTGAGTGAGTTGATGCTTGATTTAATTGATTTGCCTGAGATTCAACTTTATGGATGATAATAATATTTGTTCATCCAAAGAAATATACATGTTTATGGAGAGACACAAGAGGAAAACAAAGTAGATAAATAAAATAGCTAATCAAACAGTCGAGTCAGAATGAATCAATATAAAGAAAAGAGTTAAATAGATAGACCATGTTTCTTCAGTTATGTTGTAGACTTGTAATGTATAAGTTATGTGTTCTCTCTGATAACATTTCTATCAAAATGTCCAGTTCTAGTGTTAGTTAGTATTCACACGCATAATTTGAAAGTTGAATTTCTCGAAAATTGACCTGACATTTCGAACAGTTTCAGTTTCCCCCACTATTTTACGTACACCCTGTACATTATGAATATTTTTGTGAAGTTTCATTCAAACGGTTTATGAATAATTGAAAAAAATGAAGATTCGAATATTCTCGCGGTTGTTGGATCACCCAGTATGCGATGTACAAATAAAGTGTAGAGCGAGTGCTAATAGATTCTAAATTGGTTTATTAGGATTCGAGTCTACTGCGAAAAAGATTTTGGCCAACGTAATCGAGTTTTGCATCATAAAAAATCCGCTGAATCGCAATTGTCAGCTGGGTACTCGATTAATTCAACAAATCCAAGATATAATTCACAAAGGTGGAAAAGTGTCAGTTTAATGTCGTAACTGTCAGGTAATGTTTTTCATCAATTTTTGTAATTCTGAACTGAGATTAAAAACACTGCTAGGAGTTACTTTGTTCAGGTAAATATCTGTAAACATAATATATTTCTGTCAATCATTTCAAGCTCAACAATTTGGTTTTCCCATCATTCAGAATATGAAATAGAAAAGTTAGTTTACTCAATTTTCATAACAAGTCTACTGATTCAATGAACTGGGCATTGAGTGTCTTGAAATTTGGAATACAAAAAATATGAATCAATTTCTTCATTAGAATATTAAGTGATTTTATCTAATCACTCGTTTTGGTATATTATTGATTTAAAGAAATATCTTTCAATTTTTTCTCTCAGATCTTGCATTCATATCTCGAACACTCTGTATCGCGAAAGACATAAAACAAAGATATGTTTTCTATCGAGTTCAGTGACCTTTTGATTGAATCCAGATACTTTCAAATCGTGACTATATATTGTATAAGATCTGGTTATAAAAAAAAGATTTCTTGGCACAGAGATACCGGTGTATAAAAAATAAACTTTATAGAAAATCAAGTGACCCCAACATTTTTTTTTTATATCTCGTCAGCTTCTTCACATTGATGATACAGGTTTTGTAAGACTGACGTACAGAGTGTTAGCGTTTTATGTTTCCAGATGATGGTCCCTCTTATATACTTGTTTTTAACAAGTGTTGTTGTGGTGAATTCCTATCGTCTGCCCAAAGATGTTTTGCCAGAAAATTATAAATTAGAGATCATTTCGTATTTGGGAGAAAAGGACAACTTCAGCTTCGACGGAAACGTTTGGATTAAGGTAAGAAAATACATCGTTAAATGGAACAATATCCATGGTTAACTGCGTGAATATTTTATTGCATAAAATTTATTGAAATTGTCTTTAGAGAAAAATAAAGTACCTTCATGTTGTCCTTACATAGTAGGTTATATATCGCGGGTGGTCAAGGTCAATGATTCTTTCGGAATGCAAATAGTATTGATTTCGTTTTTATGAACAATTAGAAATCAGGTATGGTCAGTAGTTTCGATAGTTCAACCATGAAATGTACATAATGAATTGAAAATTATGCAAAAACGACCTTATTCAGATTGCTGAATTATTTTCTTCTCATAACACAAAAAATAATGAATACTGGAACGAATGCTATAATATTACTATAAATTGTCTCAACACTTTCAACATTCTAGATCTAGATATTCCCAGTTTGTCCTACATAAATGTATATGCTTCTGAGTTTATAGGTTCTATATGGATCTACTGAGAATTACCCATTTACAATTCGTGATTCAGATGAGTTTGTGATTCAGAAAACAAGAATTTTAATTTATATCAGTCAAGTGAAATTCGGAAAACATCAATAGCAATATATGTAGATGTTTAATTTGTAACTGGGAAAAACGTTGATTTTGATGAACATGAAATACAGAAGATATCAATTTCGTTACATCAGAAAAAATGATATTTGCGAAAAAATCGACTTTTTACAATTTTTGAAAATTTTCTTATGCAGGATGAACAATACCTCCGATAGAATTGCCAAGAATATTGTGAGCTTATGAGAACAATCCGAAGACTGATAATCTCAAGGCACCTTGCCCAATGGTCACTCTACTTGGAAAAAAAGTTACAGACTCATAAGTGCACCCCTCGATTTTTCAAAGAATTTTAAAGCCATCGGGACAGCTCGAGATAACAGTAAAAGAAAGGAAAATAGTATGAAACTGAATTTTGCGGACGAACCAAAAGAGCTAGAGCGATGAACTTTTCAGATTTCAACTCAGCACGTTGATTTACATAAGAAAAAGTGATATTCGCGGGAAAATTGACTTTTTACAATTTTTGAAAATTCTCTTATGCAGCAACAATACCTCCGATAGAATTGCCAAGAATATTGTGAGCTTATGAGAACAATTCAAAGACTGATAATCTCAAGGCACTTTGCCCGATGGTCACTCTACTTGGAAAAAAAGTTACAGACTCATAAGTTTACCCCTTGATTTTTCAAAGAATTTTAAAGCCATCGGGACAGCTCGAGATAACAGTAAAAGAAAGGAAAATAGTATGAAACTGAATTTTGCGGACGAACCAAAAAAGCTAGAGCGATGAACTTTTCAGATTTGAACTCAGCACGTTGACTTACATCAGGAAAAGTGATATTCGCGGGAAAATTGACTTTTCACAATTTTTTAAAATTCTCTTATGCAGGAACAATACCTCCGATAGAATTGCCAAGAATATTGTGAGCTTATGAGAACAATTCAAAGACTGATAATCTCAAGGCACTTTGCCCGATGGTCACTCTACTTGGAAAAAAAGTTACAGACTCATAAGTTTACCCCTTGATTTTTCAAAGAATTTTAAAGCCATCGGGACAGCTCGAGATAACAGTAAAAGAAAGGAAAATAGTATGAAACTGAATTTTGCGGACGAACCAAAAGAGCTAGAGCGATGAACTTTTCAGATTTCAACTCAGCACGTTGATTTACATAAGAAAAAGTGATATTCGCGGGAAAATTGACTTTTTACAATTTTTGAAAATTCTCTTATGCAGCAACAATACCTCCGATAGAATTGCCAAGAATATTGTGAGCTTATGAGAACAATTCAAAGACTGATAATCTCAAGGCACTTTGCCCGATGGTCACTCTACTTGGAAAAAAAGTTACAGACTCATAAGTTTACCCCTTGATTTTTCAAAGAATTTTAAAGCCATCGGGACAGCTCGAGATAACAGTAAAAGAAAGGAAAATAGTATGAAACTGAATTTTGCGGACGAACCAAAAAAGCTAGAGCGATGAACTTTTCAGATTTGAACTCAGCACGTTGACTTACATCAGGAAAAGTGATATTCGCGGGAAAATTGACTTTTCACAATTTTTTAAAATTCTCTTATGCAGGAACAATACCTCCGATAGAATTGCCAAGAATATTGTGAGCTTATGAGAACAATTCAAAGACTGATAATCTCAAGGCACTTTGCCCGATGGTCACTCTACTTGGAAAAAAAGTTACAGACTCATAAGTGCACCCCTCGATTTTTCAAAGAATTTTAAAGCCATCGGGACAGCTCGAGATAACAGTAAAAGAAAGGAAAATAGTATGAAACTGAATTTTGCGGACGAACCAAAAGAGCTAGAGCGATGAACTTTTCAGATTCGAACTCAGCACGATTTTTGAATCAAAAATGATGATGTCTAGATCAAAAACAATGGACTCTAACTTTCAAAGAAACGATACCCTGAAATGCAACCGGTGTTTTTCGAATTATAAAAAATCCCTCTGAATTTTCGCAGACGACCTGCGTGCACCCTACACGCAACATCACCCTCCACTCGAAGGACCTCGAAATCCAAGACAAAGTCGTCACTGTGAAAGACAACGCTGGGAAAACGTTGAAAATCGCTGGAATCGAACGGGAAAAAGACCACGATTTTCTCATCATCCTCTTCGACGAAGACCTCAAGGCAGGGAGCAAGTACGAGCTGTACATCGGATTCAAAGGCCGTTTAGACGATGGACTAGCCGGTTTCTACAGGTACCTACTCACATAGACAATTCTCTATCGATATTTGCTTGCATCAAAATTCAAATACGAATCGACTAGAATTTTCAGTGTGGTCCAAAAATTATCTGACAAATAGAAAGCCAATATATTGATGTCAATAATACGCCTAGTGAAGTCTTTCCCAATGCCCACGACCTCCAAATCTCCGAAATATCAAAATTTGTTGTGGGTTGTCGAAAGTTGAGAATAAAAAAACGCTATCGAATTTCAGGAGCAGCTACTTCGACCATCAGCGGAAGGAGAAAAGATGGCTGGGCGTGACGCAGTTCGAGGCCATCAGCGCCAGAACGGCCTTTCCGTGCTTCGACGAGCCCGAGATGAAGGCCACCTTCGATATCAGCATAGGCAGGAAGGAGGGCTACAAGTCCATCAGCAATATGCCCTTGCTACACACCGAACCTCTGTGAGTTTTTTTTTTTTTTTTGTTTTTCGTTCGAGAATTATATGGAATCTGTCAAAATACGACAAGCTGTTACGACATCTGACATACGACATCTAGCAGGTGGTTCACAACCTGTGAATTATCGGAGGAGATGTACGTGAAATGGGCATACAATTTTTATTCAAATTTCAATCTTGAATTTTTTTTTTCCAAATTAGCATCAATTTTGGATATTCTCTTGTCAAGGTGTAGGTGTTTACATCTTGATCATCATCTGATTGATTTCGCAAATATTTCGAATAGAATTTATTTTACGCAGAGTAATAGCAAAATTTTCATTTCACTCTAATATTCTAATATAATCACGTGTCTTTTCAAGTGATTTTGAAGCCTCATCTTTTCTCAACAGTTCCTCTTTTGATTCTTTGTGAAAAAACAATATGGAAATTTTAAAACGAAAAGGAACAACATAAACAAATCAAGTAACCCTAATGAATGAATGTGTTTATTTGAACTGGAATAGATGATAATCATAAGATTATCATCAATTCATTAGAAATTTTTGTAACATTAATATCAGATAATGACAAAGATAAAAACACTTACGAATTGACAAAGAAACGATGCAGAAGTGAAAAAGTTGATGAAGGATTTTTTTGTCCAAGTATGAAATGATTTTAGTTCAAAAAATCTACTCTTGATGCATAAACTCAACTGTGTGAAAACTTCCAGAAAAGAAAAAGAAGGATGGTACTGGGACAGATTCGACACTTCTGTACCAATGTCCACATACCTAGTGGCCTACATTGTATCAGACTTCGATTACAAAAAAGCAGAAACCTCACAAAATAACAACGTCACTTTCAGAATTTGGGCACGGAAAGACGCTCTGAACCAAGTAAGTATAATAATATCTTCTATCAGCCAAACTATACACGATAGCATGGACGAGGGCCAGAACAGTTCCCTGAGGCACCCTAAATTCTAAATCGCCGATCTACAATCCAACAACGAATATTTTCTCTGGGTTTAAGGTAGATTTCGCAGCTCAAGTTGGACCCAAAGCTCTCGAATACTACGAAAAGTTTTTCGATCTCAAATATCCGCTACCGAAACAAGACATGGTGGCCATTCCCGATTTCAGCGCCGGCGCCATGGAAAACTGGGGCCTGATCACCTACAGGGAGGCCTACCTGCTCTACGACCCCAAAGTCTCATCCAAAACCAGTCAGCACAGCGTTGCCAGCGTCATAGGTAACCTAATTCTCACGAAATCAACCAAGATGGCCGCCACGACATTCAACCTGTTGAATGTCCTGGCGGCCATATTGGACGAAATAGCTTTCGAACTGACTCGTTTATCGGATGTATAGCTCACGAACTGGCCCACCAATGGTTCGGCAACCTGGTGACGATGAAATGGTGGACGGATCTGTGGTTGAACGAGGGCTTCGCTACCTATATGGCCAGCCTGGCAGTGGAGGAACTTTTCCCGCAGTGGAATTCGCTGCAAGAGGAGGCGGCCGACAATTTGCTCAGCGTATTTTCGTTCGATTCGTTGAGGACGTCTCATCCAGTGTCGGTGCCGATCGGGGATCCCAAAGAGATCGACGAAATCTTCGACACGATCTCGTACAAAAAGGGCTCGTCCCTCATCAGGATGATGAGCCTCTTTTTAGGCGAAGAGGCTCTCCGTAGGGGCGTCAGCCGGTACCTCAGCGAACACAAATTCGGCAACGCCGAACAGGTACGGATGGGCAAGTTATACACTATACTTTTTCTACTACAATTTGTCATTTTATTAATACACTATACTATTATTCGTATGAACAGGACGACTTGTGGTCCAGCCTGACGGAGGAGGCGCACCGCAACAGGGTGTTGCCCGACAATTTAACGGTGAAAACGGTGATGGACACGTGGACGGTGCAAACCGGATATCCGGTCGTCACCGTACGGAGAAATTACGAGAAGAAAACGGCGGAAATATCGCAGGTGATTTTTTTTCATCTTCCATTTTGACATCACGGTTTTTTATGATGGACTCCGAACCGCTTCTGGGGGGCCGAAACTGCCGAAGCGACGAATAATTATTGTATCATCACGTGTGTATCGCGAGGATCCATTTCGGGTTCACTACTGAAGTTCACACTTGAAGTTTAAATCATGTCTTTCCTCTTCGAAATACTTTACGCTAATTGATGAGCATGGACTACCGCAAGGATCAGTCTTGGGAACACTTGTACCTTTCCTCTACATAAACCCAGGGCTAATACTAGACCAATTTCAGCATAGATATTTGCGAGACATGATCAACACCAGAGACGTTTCGAACCCTTGTTGGTTCGTACCTTTGAGCTATTCCACCAAAAAAAAGCGACACTTCAACGTAACCACCCCCGAACATTGGTTGTCTTGCCCGATGCGAGAACAAGTCATCGAAAACATCGCTGACGAAGACGATTGGCTGATATTCAACAACGAAATGGCAGGTAAATGTCAAGATCTTTTCTATTTCCTGTATAATATAGTATAGTATATTCTTGAAAGAGCGTTCGTTCGAACGAATGCGAGTTATACACTATTCCTTTTTTACGGCTATAACACAAGAATATTTTCACAAAAATAGTTGCTATACCGGGTGTCCCCTAAATATACACGGCCGAAAGGCAAACCTCGATCCGAGCTTTGGCCGTGTACTTACGGGACATTCCTTACTTCCAGGCATATACAGGGTGAACTACGACGAGAGGAATTGGGCGTTGATCGCGAGGCACTTGCAGGACGTCCCGACGCTCAACAGGGTGCAACTGATAAGCGACGCCGCCGATTTGGCCTTCGTGGGAAACTTGAAGTACGACGTTTTCTTCGAATTGTTGGAATATTTGCGATCGGAAAGGGAATACTTGCCGTGGAAAGCGGCCTTGGGAAAAACGGCGGCACTCACCACGCATTTGAAAAGATCGTCCACTTACGGTCAATATAAGGTGCGTGTTAAATGGGTTCTATTTATTTGTCACCTGTTGAGTGTCATATGTCAGCTGTCAAACGTCGTGACGGCCATCTTGTGATACATTTTTTTCGTAGGAGTACATGAAGCAATTGTTGACGCCGATTTACGAGAAAATCGGCGGTTTGGAGATTCCGACGACGAGCGCCGACAAATTGGATTCGATCAAGTTGCAAGTTTTGGTGGCCAGCAAGGCGTGCAAATTCCAAGTCGCGAATTGCATTGCGCATTCGAGGAAGCTGTTCGACAAGTTGACGGAAAAACCGGAAGAAAATTCCGTGTGAGTGAAAATGTGTGAACAAGTTTTGCGAACGGTTGGCCATGATATCTAGTGGGATGGAGGACTTTTATTTATTCGTAGGAAATTTTGGTTTATTCCTATTTTTGTGCATCACCATCATCTAATGCACTCTCATCTATAGCGAAAAATATTTGGAATACAATGCAATATACAAAAAAATTAACTCACCATAACGCAGTTACCACTGCAATCTGAAAAAAAGAAAACAACTGTTAGACTCAAAATAATCAATTTTTAACGAGATGAATTTTCTTATATTTTTGTCAACAAAAAGGAAAACCCCTGTGGAAATTTTGGAAAAAAATTTGTTGATTTGCGTTCTAATTTTCTGTTCATTTCAGAATTTTCAAAGATTTGAAAGGCGTTGTATATTGCACAAGCCTCAAACATGGGGGTGAAGCTGAATGGGACTTTTTATGGAAAAAGTATCAAACATCTAATGTGGCCACAGAAAAGGTAAAAATAATATATTGTCAAAGCTTTCCTCTTCTATGTTCTTTTCCTTACTAGGTTAAGGAAGTTCCTAACTACAGTTTCGACATTCATAAGAACTGAAATATTACATACAACCATAATTTGTGACGTACAATATGAGTTACTGTCACCTCTCAGTTGTCAACCGTCACCTCTGTAGGCGACTTTCAATTTTTAGAAATTCTTTCTCAAGGTCGTCGGGACTATTTTCTTCACAAACGGAACTAATAATGGCGGTAAAGACGTTTTATTGAATTCTGATTCTTGTGTTTTTGGAAAAAGAACACTTTGCTGAACGCGCTGGGATGCACCGACGAGATTTGGCTGCTCACCCGGTACCTGGAGTGGTCTTTGAACGACACTAAAATCAGACGACAGGACAGCAGCACCGTCTTCAGTGCCGTAGCTCGAAACGACGTCGGGTATTATATAGCCAAGAGCTTTTTCTACGAGAACGTCGATAAAATATTCAAACAGTGAGTATTTAATGATATTTGGCAAAGAACATTCATTATATCATTCTATAGTGCTTCTTAAGTTGGTAGATTATATTGTAATATAAAGGAAATATTCTTCTCTTATTAAGAGTGACATTACTTTTTTATGTCTATTCATTTGACAAAAAAAAATATCTATATTCTGGGTATTTTGCTACAAAAAATTACTAGGAAAATTGTTTTTCGAAGGTTTTGCGAAACATTAATCATAATTTTTCCTTCCTTAGTTTACAGCCAAACAAAAGAAGGATCAGCAGATATCTCTCTTCCTTGGCCAATCAAATGACAGACGAAAAGGACCAACAAGAAGTAAGACATTTTCACTTATATTTTCACGGAAATTGTTCGACTTCAATTTTTTTTTTATAAAAATCATGTAGAAAGGAAATTTCCTACAACAATTCAAATTGTTTGAGGTATAATATAGAGAGTGGAAATAGGAATGTTGTTTTAGAAAAGTTTCATTGCTTTTTCGTATAATAATTTGGATCAATTCCATTATCATATTAACGCCGAATAATTCTGCACCCTTCCAACCCGTTTTTTCACATTCTAGTTGGAAAACTTCATTGAACAAAACAAGGAGAACTTCTCAGAGGTGAAGAAGGGAGTAGAACAATCTTTGGAAACAGTAAAAATCAACGTCCAGTGGCAGAACAAGCACTCTGATGCCATTCACAAAATACTTGCGAAATATTCGAGTTAAATGTGTTTTTTTCCTGGAAGTGTGTAACTTCAAGGTAGGTCGAAAAACTCGATGGGAAATTTATTGGGAATGACTGTACACAAAAACAAAAATTTCTTATTTCGATCACACTGAATGTTTATAAACGAGCCTGCTGTCATTTATTTATTGTTGCCACACTGTATTATTAAATTAATTAAATGTACTTAATAATTGAGCAATTTTTATTGTTATTTATAAAGCAACTCAGGGTGTTTAGTAAGAAGAGATTAGGAACTCTATATCTTTTAGTCGTATCTTTAATATCGAAAATTTGTGGGGAATGTTCATTAAATTTGCAGATCTACAATTTGTTTGGAGGAAGAATGCACTGCGAAATCGTGCTCATTTGAATAAATCAACTCTTTCCAGAAGAATGGACAAAAGTATGAATTGTCTTATTTCCTGTCAAATCTTTCGAATAAATATATATATATAAACTATCACTCAGAGATTTCAACAAAACAACTGGAATTGTCAACATCTGCACATTGCTACAACTTCTAATAAACTACAAACTCTTACCTTGACATAAAGATGTAGTTCGGCCTCTCCAAAACCTCTCTGCCACTGCATTTCTCTTCTGCTATCATTCTGCTGCCGCTGCTATCTCTCCGACTCATCCACTCTACCTTATTGCATCTCCTAGTACTGCCCTTTCGTACTATAAAGGTATACTTTGAAGAATCGAATCTCCATGTCTTTGAAAAGTTTTTTGTTCTCTAGGAAAATGCAATAAGGCCACAACCAACAACCCCCTCCAAAAGTAAGTGCACAAATGAGTTGTTGAGAATTTTCAACATACGCTATATCTGAATCAAATTCCTAATTACATCCAATAATGTAATGCTCAGCTTGGAAATTGTATTATTTAGAGCAACTGTAAAAGTTATCTATCTGTTAGGTATATTTCAGAAGAATGTCACAAGAAAGCATATCTATTCGAACTTCATTTTTTCACTTGACTTGGAACAGTTGAATTACAAAATAAAAAACCCAACCAGCAACAAGTTATCCATCTGCTGGATCCTAGATCTAGTAAAGGATATTCAAAATATAGCATGTTGTTTCTACTTGTTGAATCAAGTCAAAGATAACTTCAAAAAACTATCATTCTTCCACATCCATACCACCTACCTTCGACTCGTACATGAAGAATATGGACACTTCTCAGACACAATCACTGTAAAGAAAGATCATCCTTTTGATAAAAGTTTTTTTGTGGCATATGCAGAGAAATCTGACTGGACATGGAACTTGTTATGATTACATTGGTTATCTTATGTGAAGCATGAATAGTTAGTTCCCTCTTTCAAAATGAATAATAAAAAAAGTACACCGATGACTATTTATATCACATGAGATTGCAAAAACCACTATCGCCGGTATGATTTTTCTATGGTAACTATGAAATGTTTCCTATAACTATGTAATGAAAATTCTCACCTATAGGTACATATTGTTCAAACAATTGTAATTCACTGATTTTGTCATTATTCACTAGCACACGTTTTATTTTTTCAAATGAATCTCGAAAATGCGTCACTCCCGAATTGTTTGAAATCAGAACGAAAATGGAGATTTGAAACAAGCGAATGCGAGCACGAATTACACAGGAAACGACGACTCATATCCGTTTCAAGGGTTACCAACTCAAATTGATGATGGGAATCTTTCTAATATGTGTAGTTTCTTATAAATACTATTTGTGAAACTTTGGCAATTGAATCAATGTTTTATAACGAAAAAAACTTTTCAAAATATTTGTACATACTCGCATCACCTATTTACACCTTAGAGGTATCTAGCTAGATATATGATGTAGGTAGAAACAGAGATGTTTAGGAATATTCATCACAAATTTGCACTAAACTGGACTAAATTCATTCGATTGGAGAGTACTATCAAAAGATTTGAATTCGAAAACCAAACAGCTTCAATTTATCTATGTACTGAATGCAAATTCGTGCTACACAGGTAGTTGAGATTGTATTTCTTACCAATCATAACCTGCATGTAATATGTAAAAATTGTTATTGACGCTACTAAAATTACAAAACAAATCAACTGCAGAGCATAATAATATCTAATCTTTGGCGAAGCAGGTTGCCTACTTTATTTAAAATTGGATGGCTCTTTGCCACAATGGCAGACTGGCTAAGTGCATGAATAGCAAATGGCCGTCAGGTTGTCTTTTGTTTCGAATAGTGTTTTGGTGATTTGTGCTGCATTTGTATGCATTCTAAAAAAAAGTAAATGTTTGGTAGTTAATAGTGAACTTCTGATATGCATCATTGCTTTTTGAGTGATATAATTGGTAAGGAACAAATATTAACTACTTATGTAGGAAAAAATTACATTCAGTAGATATATCATTAGATAGTATTCTTCATATTTGTACTGAACAATATTTCTGAACTTCAATCAAAAGTATAGATCACTGTAAAGTGTAACCACAGTACATACCGTCTGGAGAAGGGTATTTACTGTGGTTCAACTGCCTATAGGCAACTATAAGGTATAAATAGAGGTGATGCAATTTCTGTGATGGATAGTGATGTACCTACAATAATAATGGATTTTGTGTCTTTTTTTTTTTCGTTATATAACATTGATTTGATTACCAAAGCCATTAGTTTCAAAAATTCACATAAAAGAAAAATTCCCATCATCAATTTGAGTTGGTAACCCTTGAAACGGATATGAGTCGTCGCTTCCGGTGTAAGCCGTGCTCGCATTCGCTTGTTTAAAATCTCCATTTTCGTTCTGATTTCAAACAATTCGGGAGTGACGCATTTTCGAAATTCTATTGGAAGAATATAACGTGTGCTAGTGAATAATGACAAAATCAGTGAATTACAATTGTTTGAACAATATGTACCTATAGGTGAGAATTTTCATTACATAGTTATAGGAAACATTTCATAGTTACCATAGAAAAATCATACCGGCGATAGTGGTTTTTGCAATCTCATGTGATATAAATAGTCATCGGTGTACTTTTTTTATTATTCATTTTGAAAGAGGGAACTAACTATTCATGCTTCACATAAGATAACCAATGTAATCATAACAAGTTCCATGTCCAGTCAGATTTCTCTGCATATGCCACAAAAAAACTTTTATCAAAAGGATGATCTTTCTTTACAGTGATTGTGTCTGAGAAGTGCCCATATTCTTCATGTACGAGTCGAAGGTAGGTGGTATGGATGTGGAAGAATGATAGTTTTTTGAAGTTATCTTTGACTTGATTCAACAAGTAGAAACAACATGCTATATTTTGAATATCCTTTACTAGATCTAGGATCCAGCAGATGGATAACTTGTTGCTGGTTGGGTTTTTTATTTTGTAATTCAACTGTTCCAAGTCAAGTGAAAAAATGAAGTTCGAATAGATATGCTTTCTTGTGACATTCTTCTGAAATATACCTAACAGATAGATAACTTTTACAGTTGCTCTAAATAATACAATTTCCAAGCTGAGCATTACATTATTGGATGTAATTAGGAATTTGATTCAGATATAGCGTATGTTGAAAATTCTCAACAACTCATTTGTGCACTTACTTTTGGAGGGGGTTGTTGGTTGTGGCCTTATTGCATTTTCCTAGAGAACAAAAAACTTTTCAAAGACATGGAGATTCGATTCTTCAAAGTATACCTTTATAGTACGAAAGGGCAGTACTAGGAGATGCAATAAGGTAGAGTGAATGAGTCGGAGAGATAGCAGCGGCAGCAGAAGGATAGCAGAATGGATTACGCAGAGGCAGAAAGATTTTGGATAGGCAGAACTACAACAGCTTCATGTCAAGGTGAGATTTTGTAGTTTATTAGAAGTTGTATATGAGTGTATATCTGAACAATAGAACCATATCAATGTATAGCAGCTGCAGCTGTTGACAATATCATGTCACTTATGATTAAAACTGGAAAGAAGTTGTCATTATACAGTCAAAATCAATTTATTTCACCCAAGAAACATGTTGATTACAGGGCATTTAGCATACAAATTTAGTAAACAAACAAATAACAAGAAAACAAATTTGGTTTTAGAATGGCAATGAAGGTCCAACAACATTATGTGAGAGAAAAGAACTTTCCAACTCACAATTTCGAATATTATAATCGAGATGTTATTTTTTTGGGAAAGGGGTTACTAAGTGTATCAATTTTGTCTATCATGGAACCAAAATAGATAGACAGTGTCATAAAAATCATAACCTGAACCCCTCAAATATTCTCAAACAATGATATTCTTCAATAACTGTCGAAAGAGGTACACACTTTTTTCATGACATTATTTGGCACTAACTTATCTTTTCACTAATATCAATTTTTGCAAGAGTTCAAGTCACAGATGCTCATAAAGTACAAGTCAACAAGAAAAAAATGGGTATTTTGGGAGAGACAGTTAAGACTGAGGATCACTAAGCGTCTAGAAACAAAGTGCCCCCATACTCTTTCGGCAGTCATTGAAATAATATAGTGTGTCCCAAATTTGATGCTCATCATTATGATTTCGACAAAATTGTGAATTTGAATTCCTCGAGAAATCAACGACCAGAATGTTGTACATTCGTTTCAGTTGAATATCAACAAAAACTGAGCAACCACTTGAATTTTTATTATGGACATCATTTTCAGAGATTATAGGTTTACAATCAGCAAGAATCAACAAATTCGTTTTCCAGATTCTTTGGGATAAAAATAGAAATTATAATAATTATTTCAATATATTTACAATAAGGACAGATTTATGATCTACCCCAAAATGTCACTGCCCTTGAAATTATACCATGATATATTTAAACGAGAAATTCTATATTTGTCAGTAACACTTCCTTCTTCAAAAAATTTGGAAGACAAATATATTTTAAACAAATATCAAAATTTCTACTTATCTTTGTGTTTCGGACGGACGTTTCGAAAACAAATCTGCTCCAGATTTCAATAAAATGAATTTCTTTTCAATAAAATGAATTTTTTTTGAGCAGATTCGTTCCCGAAACGTCACCACTAAGATGAGTAGAAATTTTGATATGAGTCAAAAATATATTTGCCTTCCAAATTTTTTTCTAAACAAGATGTCAGTGACAGATAGAGCAGTAACATTTTGGTGCAGGTCATAAATCCGTTCTTAATACAAATGTATTGGAAAAATCATTATAATTTCTATTTTCATTTTTAGAAAAACGAGAAAAAATCCCCAAAAAAATTGAAACGTGCAGATACCAATGAAGTTAAAAAAACTGAAATTTTCGTATATTAATTCTCTTTGTTTATCTCGAAAATGAATCAATGCAAGAAGTTGAGAGACTAACATTCTAAAGAATTATTCTATGGAATTAGTACAGTCAAAGTTTTTTCAAGTACTTGCTGATTTTGAACCTGTAAATGTTGAAATTGATGTCGATGATAAAAAGTTGTTGTTGATAAAAGAAGTCAAGAAAATATCCAAACTCCCGACTCCTATCAGTGAAGCATCTAAGAATGGTGAGCAGTGAATTTCGGACACACAGTTTATCCAAAAAAAAACAAAACAAAGTCGACGTTGCCACAACGTCTGCGCCACTTCTATCACATCCTATCACGAAATCATTTCCGTACCAACTAAAGTTCTCGACATCCCGAGAGAATTTGCACTTTTTTTTCGACAGCCTCCTTAAAGAAAAAAAAAACAGGCCCGAATCGATAACTAGTCGGCCGTCGTGATTTTTTCGTAAAATAGCAAATACGGAGTGGACGTAGAGTTCGGTTTGAAGCTCAATTCTCGAACGAATTCCTCGGTCGAGATCGCTCGGACGTTTTCGTCGTCGCATTCCAGCCACAGATCGTCCTCGACGGCTGCCCCTCGGCCGTCTTCGGCGATCCTCGGCTCCAGCGCGCTTTTGTTTATGCGCAGTCCGCAGCAGTCGATGCTCTTGCACATGCGCATACCTGCACGACCAATACGATTCATATTATCGAGTGAATGTCAGCAATTTGATAACGGCGGGCGGTAAAATACAATTTACGGCTCTACGGCCATATTGGAGAAAGGATGAATACGTTTTACGGTAGTTGAAATCAGAAAACTAGAATTTTCTTTGAAATTATGTGTTCTATTGACTTTTTATGACCATTGGATACTACAATGATCGTTTCGTCAGCGATGAACTTGTTAATTTACGTTTTGACACATATTTACCTTATGGTTTATAGTAGTTACATTCAGGAAACTTCGAAATTAGGTGTTTCTCTGACTTTATTCGACCTTAGATACTACAAAGATTTGAGAAAGATTTATTTTCTAGTAGTTACACTCTGAAAATTAGACCATTTTTGAAATTTTGTTTTATACGACAATACAATAGTTTGTCATTAACGTAACATTTTAAAATTTGAGTTCTGACACAGATGTAAGCCAAGTTTTCTTCTAGTTAAGACTAAAGAGTACTACAATATTTTGCCAATTTTTACAGTACACACATATTTACAACATTCTTTTTTGAATGAATATGATGATGATATTTTTTTCAATTCCGTTGGTAGGTTATTAAACAAAATCAATCCTTTGCTGAATATTATTCCTGCTTTCAAATTGGGGTTGATGTATAAAAATCATCAATATCTTTCCTACGTGTATTATATGAAGTGGTCGATTTACGTTCTGAAACAGATTTAACCCCAGTTTTATAGTTGATACTAGAGCTCGTCACTAATAAGACACTTCATAATTCGCTACAGCGTGCGGTAAAGTACACTCGTGTAAAAAAAGAGGCAATTACCGTGCACGACGCTCTTGTGCGCCAACCCGTTCTTCCCGTCGATGAAGTTCGATCCGCCCATCATGGCCTTCCTCGGCTTGAGCAGCTTGTTGAATATGTTCAAGGCCTTCTCGCTGCTGCCGGCTGACAGACTGCCCTTGGGCAGGTCGCGCGCGCAGTCGACGTAGTCGGCCGAGTCGCAGGCGGCCTTGACGTAGGCGATGTAGTGGCCGGAGGCCATTGTGCCCCCCAGGTGCATGATCACGCAGCGCAGTTTGTAGAGGTGGGGCGGCGACGCGTGCTCCTCCATCTTTCGTTCGCAGAAGGGACACGGGAAAATTACTAATTTGCGTTCTAGCCCATGTTTTACTGTAGTTGTACTCGGAAAACTTGATTATTTTTGAAATTATGAGTTCTGTTGAATCTCTATGACTATTAGATACTATAACAATCTTTGGGTCGGCGAAAACTTTGTCAATTTTTTTTCTGAGACGGCTGTACACCATGTTTTCTAGTAGTTACTCTTAAGAAACTGAATTATTCTTTGAAACTAGATGTTTTTCTGACTTTGGATGATCTTTAGTACTACAAAGATCTTTTGAACAGTGATAAATTTGCTAATTTCCGTTCTGAGACATATTTACTGAAAACTAGATAAGTTCTCGAAATTTTGTGCCATATATAACAAAACAAGCTTGTCATTATCAAAAAACTTCATAATTTGCGTTACAAGACACATTTACTAAAAGTTAGACTTGCAGAACTGCATTACTTTTACATAAAAAAAAATTCGTTTTCCTATGCATTTTTTGGACTGATAGATCTGATACAAATCAACCAAAAATTCGATTCGATTTATATTCCAATTTGAAAGAAACAAACCTTGCAGCAGCTCTCGCAGAAGCACCGCAAGACGAGGGGGGTAGGCAGGTAGGTGTTCACTTTCTGAACGCCAGATGTCGTCGTGGTGAACCTTTTCAGCTGCAAGACCATTATCTTCGGCAGTTTTTCGAACAACACCTGAAATATTTATCGAAGCATGCATAAATATTTTCCAACAAATTATGAAGACTTCCAGGGGATGTTTTTGACCTTTTCTAAAAAAATTCTCCCCACGTTTTTTATCGCTTACTCACCTCTCTGCTGGCCTCGTTATACCTAGAGCACGTCTCGCACAGGTACTTGTTGGCGTCGCACAATTTCTCCGTCGTGACGCACGCCCTGCGGAAAATGTCTCTGACGTCTGACGAGTCTCGCTCCTCTTCTTTGCCGCCGATCGGCACCGGAATGTCGTAGAACGGCTCCTTCCGCTCCGTCACGCTTTCGCACTCCAAACACTTGGTGCGCCTCAGCGTGATACCTTCAAAGTCCTCGGCCACGAAGTTGTAACCTAAAAACGTCGGTGACAAACCTTCTTTTATATTGGATGACGTCAAATGGCATCTGTCACGCGTCATATATCATCTGTCAAGCGTCAAATGTCATCTGTCACCTGTCGAATGTCATTACCTAATTTTCTATTGCCTGTCGTTCCATTATTGCTGTCTACGCTGCCAGAGTCTCCCAAGTCTGTGGAATTGGCCCCGTTTATTTGTTCCTCTGAAAGAGATCAGGAATATTGTATTTTCAAATACTGTATCAACCATGCCATCTGCATTTACGAATTTTTTATTTTTGATACAGATTAACCCCTACATTCTGAGACAAATTGACCACTGAAGATATTACATTTATTCTTAAAAAAATTTCAGATTGTATTGAGACAGATGAACCCCAGTTTTTCTGATAGTTGACACTCATGTTAATAAATATCATTCAAAATTTTCTATTATCTTACTCTTCCTCAAGAATCTAAAGCAAGCTCCAAAGTATAAAATTTTGTAACCATCAAATAATCTTTTCAATTTGCAATGCTGCAAAGTTCCTCCAAATTTTCTATTTTTTTTTGATACTTCCTTTAAAAAAAAATCATTCAACATTTTTGGTTCTCTGACATTTCTTTAGACTTCAATATATATGGTAGCCTTTTGAATATCACTTTCATAGTATTAATAGTAGCAAAAAACGTTTCAGTTTCCATTCTGAGACTGACCCAAGGTATTCTAGCTAATTTAGTATTATACTCAGTGTTTTGATAACTGTGCATTTAATTATCTTTCTCATCAGCCAAAAACTTTCAAGGGTTTCTGATCATCATCATTCATATTATTGAAATTTTCTCTTGCTATACATTTCCTAAGAATTAATCCTCCCAACCGCTGGCTAACACGATGTTCCTATATAACATTATAGGTATCCCTTTTGTGTTGTCAACAGATAAGAAAAAAATATATATCTTGTAATCATCAAAAAATTTTTCAATTATTTTTCAATTCTTCCTCTCAGAAAAAATGAAAGAATTCCAAAATTTTCTGTTCCTTAATATTTCCTTAGATTTTAAAATATAAAATAACAGTTCAATCAACAAGAAACATCCTAATTCTTATTTTTAAACAGATCAATCTCAAGCCTTCCATTCCCTTCCAACATACCTGAGATGGCAGATTTATCCTTCTTCTTGTAGCTCTTTGTCCATGGCCTCCTAGCCCACATTTTAATACCATTCGCAGCAGGAGCTTCATTATCGTTCAGCAGCTCAGGATATTGCTGCACCTGCTGCGCCAAAACGTCTCCAGTCTCCCTAATATTGTCCAGCAGGTAAACCAGCAGCTCATGAGCATCCTGCTGATTGTTGCCCTCGAAAATAGAGTTAGCTTCTCGGACAGCTTGTAGCAGAGCCACCGGCTGGTAAGGATCGCTAGACTCCTTGGTTTCTAGATTGTGCATGATCTCGAACAGCTCATGCAGCTTTTCCGTGACCACCTGCACTTTGGACTTGGGGAGGACGTCGTTGGGAATGCCTAGCGAAAGCAAGTCTTTGCTGCTGGTGCTTCTTGCGCTGGGGCCCGTAATGGCCCCCACGTTCCTGCCCAGGGACGAGGTTTTGGCTCTGTGTTGGCCCAGCCTGGACCCCACCAGCCCCAAGTCCCCGATCAGGTGGTGCAGGTTGTGTAGGAATGTAGGAGCGAATCGTAGGGTGTACAGCACGCTGTTCAGGAAGCAGGTGTTGCCCATGTTGCTGAGGGCAGAGACGGGGGGGTCCGCAGCGGGCGCCTCGCCTCCCCCGTTGCTCCTGTAGCCGTTCAGCATGTCGAACGCCGGTTTCTTCGGAGGCACCGCGGCGTCGTCCAGGAAGAGACGCTTCCGTTTGGTTTGCTCGCTGGTTTTGTGTTTGGGCCGTAAGGGTATCACGTCATCCTCGAGAATTGTCATCTTCTTCAGTATTCCTGAAAGGCAAGACGAGACGCCCTGATACTTCGCTCGATCGAAAACGCGCCCCTACTTACATGTGTGTGTGTGTGTGTGTTGTTGTTGTTCGGGGGGCTTATCGGGGATCGAAATCGAGAATTGACAGACGTCCGTCAGGCGGGGATCATCCGAATCTATCGGCGGCTCGGTTAGCAACCTAGTTTCCAATTGGCATCGAATAGTAACCGATATTTGAAAAACTCGACGAAATAATTCATCATAACCATGGGAAGTCGAACGACACTACTGACAGCTGACAGTGTTGCCATAGGCTAGTGAGGGTGTGAGATGCTTATGAAATGGTGTATGCACCGATGCCTTGAAACTTTGATTGTTTTCCGATAGATGGCCTTACCAATCTCTTGAAATATTGTCTTTGATTGATAGGAGTACTGAAGTTGGTGTAATTCATCTACTAGATGCTCTGGTGGCTAGGTAGTCATAATGATTATCAGCTGAATCGGAAAACAGTGAAATGTGTTGCGATTGAATACACACAGCATCCTGTACACATCTTTAGGCTGATTATTTTAATTTCTCAAATACAGTCGCTATAAATATGTTCCTTTTGTGAGAATCAGACAAAAACGAATAAACTTTCTCTCGATCGCTGACCAACCTGTATATACCCCTCACGGGAAAATAATGAATCTCCCCTTCATCCCTTTGAAGTAGAAGTTTCCCGAAATTATGTTTCGCGAACTAGGGTTTCTGCATAGAGAAAGGATATGACCGATTAATTGTTTTCCATCAAAAGCCTGATAATTAATCCGAAGTTAGCTTACATCAGAATTACGCTCTGAGATTATACGGGGTGATATATCGGATGTGATGAGGTGAAATGGAGAAAATAAATAGTATAGTAGTCGTCACGATACTCTGCGAATAAAAAACATAGAGAAACGTTTAGATAAAAAAGTGTGAAAATATAAGTCATCGTTTTTATCCATAAGAGACATTAATATGTATATGTGGTCACCTTTTGATATTTTCCACTAAATTTTTGCCCACATTTTTATCTATACCCTATAATTTTTAACATTCTCTACCCATGGATTGATCCATTATGAAATATAACATGTTGTTTAGTCAGTTTTTCCGCACTTTCAGTTGAATCACCTTGTACCAAATGCTACAAAACATCTTGAAAATTCTGATAAATCTGAATGGGCCGAAGAATATGGACATGCCGTATCATTCTGACGTCGAGTTTCCACAAATAGAAACTGAAATGAATGACGTTCTTCTCGATTTTTCAACGAGAGGTCATTCAAGGGCCAGTGACATTTTCTCTCTGCGAAAGAAAGGCAATAGAAACGGACAATAAGAAATAAACTGGAGGCGTTCATCATTTAAGTTCCCGTCTACGTCCGAAGGGACTTCGCCAGCTCATACAGGGTGAGGCACAGCAGAGATGAAATCCTTTTCGTATGAGGCGAAACTATTGGAACAAAGAGAGATTAACTCAGATCGGATATAAAAAAAAAAAACTTTCTTACCTCTCCGGATGTCGCTTCTGTTTCGTTTCGGCAACCTATATACAGGGTGTGATTTGATGCTTCAACTCACCACCCATAGAAGTGTATAAGATCTCTTCTCACTGAGATACAGGAAGTTAAGCAAAATATTCATGTGCCAAAAACTTATATAGTCTTGAATAGTTTGGTTTGTATAAACCACGTACATTATCCATTGGAAAAAAAAAATAGAAAAATAAACACTATTTTTTTACAATAAAAACCAATTTCGTAGATTTTTTGCAATTTTTGAGGAAAGCAAAAAAAATTACCTGTTTTAAATGATGATGCGTATTCAGCTACAGGTTCGAAAAATCATGAAGTTTTTATTTCGACACAGAAAAATCAGATTGTACAATTGTACCTAGTCAATTTTTCCTATAGCCGATTTTTGAATTGGAAAAGTCAGATTCGAGCAAGTTTTTTCCATATCACTCATTTATTTTCATTTTAATTTTATTCCAGCATTGAAATCGACGACTTCGACTAGGAAAGTTGAACTGTAGGCTAGGGTTCAAGGAAAGCAGAATAAAAGTAATTTAGTAGTTGTTCGGTCTTGAAAAATGTCCGTACTGTCTAGGAAATCCCCTCAATAACATCAGCGAAATCCATCCCACTACAACATAAACGGATTGTTTTATTCCGTTGGGCTTAATAAAGAGCCAGACTCCCGAGAATTTCTCTTTTCTGGATTAGAATTGTTTACAGTTCATGCTATGCAATTTGTGAAATGTAATTGATCGCTTTGCTAAGGCTGAGATGTACCTACGTAGTCCTTCCTCATTTCATTTATTCGTTCAGCTGTCGTAACAATGACAAATATCACCCAAAATGTGAACGTTAATTCTTCGATTTGGAACAGAGATGGTCTCGAAATTTGATCTTCGATCTTATCTGCATTATATTATGAAAATAAATAGAATATATAATCACGAGGGTCCCACAAATTCCTGAAAGAATCTGTATTGGATGATGATGATGATTTTGTTTATCATGAAATTCGAGGCGATACCTTAATTTTAGATTTATATACGCCCAAAGTGGATTGAATTAGGTCTCAAAATCAATAAGCACAAGTCTGAAACATAGTTATATTCATCTATTACACGTATAACTCCCTAGGTATATCTCTTGCCCTGCTGAAATAGCTCCCTCTGTAGAGGTGGACATTCCATCTGAGGCACACGATATACACCTCATCCGTCTTTTTCCAACAGAATCTGAGCACAATGGTCCTCGTAGGATCAGAACGCAGTGTCTGAGTTTCACACAAAATTATCATCCTAACCTAAACAGTCTCTGCAATCAGTGCAATTCTTGAAAGTTTGAAGTAGGAAAACGAAATTCTTGTTTCTACAACTATTCGTGAAACCAAAAAATCTCTTTGATTCCGTTATTCGTAGTTCCTGATAGTTGTAGAAAAAGTTCAGTGTTCAACTCGAATAATATACTATTATACTGCCGGTAGAGAAGAATCTTTGCTTCTGTGAGCGGAATAATAGACGCAAGGCGTCGCGCCGCAATTCTTATAATAAGGACGCGAGTTCGTCCTTGTCGACAGGTTCCTGAAGGATCCGTCTGCATTCCGGAACCCACCGGAACCACCGTTCCTACTGATACTAGTACTCTGCCGGTGCAATCTGAAAAGAAAAGAACAGAAAAACTATTTATATACCCTTTCGATCATTCGACACTGTATCGTGTGGGACACCCTGTATGCAAAGGGCGAAAGATCGTAATCAACTTTCCGGAACAATCTGCAGAAACTTAACAGACACTTAATGAGACGAGGGTGTCGAGCGATATTATTCCTCAAATACCAAGAAATTGGAAAAGTTTGTGAGACGCGCGGGAATCTGAGTCGGCATCTGACACATTCGATATTCCATCTGACAGCAAAGATCCACTACAAGTGAAGCGGCTAGGTATGAGTGTTCTAGCAACTACGAAGTTGGGAGTTTGTTAATTAGACATCAAATTTCATTTATCTTTGCTAATAACAGACGTTTCCATTACGTCCACGTCAAGCTTTTCCTTCCTCTACTCTCTACGTAAATCGGACCGGTTTTGCTAACGATTTTCGCGATCGCGATCGATTTTCGCATCCCTAATTTTTTGACAAGAAAGTTGCTAACTATACGTTTTCTCTTCGCTAACGCCGTTTACTTCGCGAATTGGACACGTTTTCGCGTCGCTAACTATTTTTTTCCACTACGTCCACGTCAAGCTTTTCCTTTCTCTACTCTCTCCGTGAATCGGTCCGGTTTTGCTAACGATTTTCGCGATCGCGATCGATTTTCGCATCGTTAATTTTTTGACAAGAAAGTCGCTAACTATACGTTTTCTCTTCGCTAATCTCGTTTACTTCGCGAATAGGACACGTTTTCGCGTCGCTAACTATTTTTTTCCACTACGTTCACGTGAAGCTTTTCCTTCCTCTACTCTCTCCGTGAATCGGTCCGGTTTTGCTAACGATTTTCGTGATCGCGATCGATTTTCGCATCGTTAATTTTTTGACAAGAAAGTTGCTAACTATACGTTTTCTCTTTGCTAATCTCGTTTACTTCGCGAATGGGACACGTTTTCGCGTCGCTAACTATTTTTTTTCCACTACGTTCACGTCAAGCTTTTCCTTCCTCGACTATCTCCGTAAATCGGTCCGGTTTTGCTAACGATTTTTGCGATCGCGATCGATTTTCGCAAGTTGCTAGCTCTACGTTTTCTCTTCGCTAATCCCGTTTACTTCGCAAATAGGACATGTTTTCGCGTCGCTAACTATACGTCTTCTCTTCGTTAATCATATGCTACCCTGGCGGATTCTCTCCGCTAATCGGACGGCTACACCCACCTGATGCTCTGCATGTCCCCGTTGGAGACGAAGCTGTCGTCGTGCGTGCCCTCTGGCGAGTCTCTGCCCGAGCCGAAGAGCGCGTTGTTGCAGAACAGCACGAGGAACAGCCGCTGGAACTTCTCGCCGAAGATGACGTAGATGAGAAAGTTGACGCTCGAGTTGATGGTGACCAGCAGGTTGCTGGTGTGGATGAGGTAGATGAGGTCGAAGCGGATGCGCAGCTCGAACGTCTCGATGATGTTGATGACCAGCGGCAGGATGTTGCAGATGAAGAAGACGACGACGACGCCGAGCAACATGGTGGCCAGGCCGATTTCGCGCTTCTGGTGTCTCGAGAGCCGCTGGCGTTCCTTGTTGGCTCTCAGCACCTGACGAGAAGGAGAAATGTTTCGATGGATTAGCCAGATTATCTTCGCTAACTTCTCACGTTCTCTTCGCTAATCGAAACGATATTTCGCTTCGCTAATCAAAACGGTTTCATGGATTCTCTTTGTTGTCGAGAAGCAGGAATATTTCTTTGTATCATCGATCATCTTTGCAAATCGTACGGTAATTCGCGTCGCTAACGCTATACATTTTTTCTTCGCTAATAATCGTAACGATAGTTCGCGTCGCTATGAGGGATTTCCTTTGGCGTCGAGGAGAAGTAATAGTACAATGTATCAACAAGTTTCTGTGCTAGTAATACGGGTTTTCGCGTCGCTAACTTCTCAGGTTCTCTTCGCTAATCGAAACGATATTTCGCTTCGCTAATCAAAACGGTTTCATGGATTCTCTTTGTTGTCGAGAAGCAGGAATATTTCTTTGTATCATCGATTATCTTTGCGAATCGTATGGTAATTCGCGTCGCTAACGCTATACATTTCTTTCGCTAATAATCGTAACGATAGTTCGCGTCGCTATGAGGGATTTCCTTTGGCGTCGAGGAGAAGTAATAGTACAATGTATCAACAAGTTTCTGTGCTAGTAATACGGGTTTTCGCGTCGCTAACTTCTCAGGTTCTCTTCGCTAATCGAAACGATATTTCGCTTCGCTAATCAAAACGGTTTCATGGATTCTCTTTGTTGTCGAGAAGCAGGAATATTTCTTTGTATCATCGATTATCTTTGCGAATCGTATGGTAATTCGCGTCGCTAACGCTATACATTTCTTTCGCTAATAATCGTAACGATAGTTCGCGTCGCTATGAAGGATTTCCTTTGCCGTCGAGGAGAAGTAATAGTACAATGTATTAACAAGTTTCTGTGCTAGTAATACGGGTTTTCGCGTCGCTAACTTCTCACGTTCTCCTCGCTAATCGAAACGATATTTCGCTTCGCTAATCAAAACGGTTTCATGGATTCTCTTTGTTGTCGAGAAGTAGGAATATTTCTTTGTATCATCGATTATCTTTGCAAATCGTACGGTAATTCGCGTCGCTAACGCTATACATTTTTTCTTCGCTAATAATCGTAACGATAGTTCGCGTCGCTATGAGGGATTTCCTTTGGCGTCGAGGAGAAGTAATAGTACAATGTATCAACAAGTTTCTGTGCTAGTAATACGGGTTTTCGTGTCGCTAACTTCTCACGTTCTCTTCGCTAATCGAAACGATATTTCGCTTCGCTAATTAGACCGGTTTTACGGATTCTATTTGCTGTAGAGAAGAGAGGAATCATTTCTTTTTTTGCTCAATGAATTCGGAACGTCAAGGGGTGCTTTGTAGAAAGCGCGAATTTCCATATCATCGTATAATATAGAGCCTCGTTAGTGGAATATATATCTTCTGTAACAAAGGACCGATGGCAATAAGTGTAATTGTGTGGTTATCAACTTTTATACAATGAAATTAATGACGACCGTTTGTCCTAATAGGTGTTTTGTTCGATATTCGTCACCTCAATGAAAATTATGTATTCTGCGGCGGCTGAAATCAGCGTTCTGTCTCGTTCAGATATGTTTACCAATACAGGGTGTTTTCGTAATTGGAGCGATAAATGAAATGTGGTGTTGTATTGCAAAAAGTGATCAACAACAATGGTACCGGACCAAATACCCTTGATTGTAATAATAATTATGAAAATACCTCGTATAAATAGTTTCGTTTCAAAAATCTAGGTTGATTAATGAAATTTCCGTGGGAATCTAGTCGACGTGTGGTGAGCGTCCAGTTCAATTTGAATGCTGCAATCCAGCCCGATGGTGATCGTCCAACTTGTTTCGTCCAGTTATCTACACACTACTATTGTCTATAAGCTCCATTGTCCGAAACAATCCATATAACCTTATCGCTAATTCCAATTAGAGAATGGAACTCGATATGCCTGCAAAGCACAATCGGCTTCTGTTTGGATAGAGATAACAAACCACACATCTCTATTGGCTCTGAAAGGTGATGGGAAAGACGTAAAATAGATGTTTCTGTGTCGTAATTCTTTGTGGAGTTTTGTAGTTCATAGATAGATAGTTCACAGTTCGTTGAGCAGAAAAGATTACTCCGAAAATGATCGAGAAACATCGATAAAAAGTAAACTAAGAGCATCGATAATCGAAAAACGGCCATTAGGCAGGCGAAGAAACCGAATAAAAGCGAAATAAAAGTAATAATGTATACGTTGAAAAACATCGCCGGGGGAGTGACTATTGAGTCAAGCTTATCGAAGTGGAAGCGGATTTGAGAAATGTTATTCAATCGCATCGTATAGATCACGATTTCACCAAGTTGTTTTAGATCATCGGATTGAAGTGAGGCAATAGGTACTCACTCACCTGTCTATAAATGGAAGCGTTCAACACAGCCAGCATGCCGAAAGGCAACAGGTACATGCAAATCAGGTAGAGCCAGTGGATGTAGATCGCCCTGTAGGCTGGGTCGTCTCTAAACGGGGTGGCCTGCGGATAGAGATAACCGAACTATCGAAATTGTTTTCCATGAAAATTACATCGAAAGTTGACAGATGTAGTTAGTTGACTAAAATTTTTTTCAATCAGTAATGTATAAACATGAAGCAGCTTTATTATCATTTTACTATTCCAAATTCCGTAGAATTTTCGGGCAACTTCTAATTTGTTCAAATATGTTTGTTTCACTCCACCTCGTCCGAGAATACCATAAACTAATGAGGACTGAACTAGAGTAAAATATATCATTTTCAAATTATAGAGTTCAATATGTGTTCTAAACGTTAGAATTTAGGAACGAGACATTAATTTTTTTCGAGTCATAATCAACATGATTGTCTTACTTCAAATCATTGTTAATCATTAAGCCAATGTATTAAATACAATCAGTTTCATGAATGTTTCAACAGTGTATCGTGGTGGTCGAAGCGAATTTAAGACGGGAATTTCACTAAAATGGTTTGGCAGACCCTTTTTTCAGCATGCTTTCCGGCCTTGTTATGGATTCAATCTCAAAAGTAATTGAAGAGGAAGGTTCAAATTAGGGAATGAGTATTTTTTGGAGTCGAAACTCTTCCATTTAAAAAAGTTATGGGTCATTGAAAAAGGTAAACATTGTAAAATTTGTGTCTCAGATTCGAATGAAATTACCTCATTCTATGGAACCAAAATTGAGGAATGCTTCACCAAAATATCATCACCTGAAATGCCTTCCTTCGAACTGAAAGCATGTTTGAACCTGAAATTTGACACAATGACGCTATTTATCGTTTATTATGTTAGCTTCTGAAGGAATTTCGTTCAAAGATAAAGTAGAAAACATGAATTTGCGGAGGTCGGACCGGTTTGAGCCCTACCTAATAGATGGCGGTACACACGTACCTTGCAATCTAGTACTACCAACTGTGATTTCGTGAGATATATTTTATTTCTATCGGGCATCGCAACGCCATCTAGACAGAGTTTCAGAAGTAGGCAGTGAATCCACGCTCTTAAGCTATAAATCGCTTCCACCACATGGATGTTTTTGTGTATGTGTGCCTCAAGTTCCGACTTTCGGGGCGCTGATTTCACCCAACGAGGGTGTGCAATTAAAAAAAAAGAAAAAAAACATAATGAAAAGTTGTATCGTCTAAGGTTAATTACCTGCGGACAATAGATGGTCTCGTTGTGCTCCTCGTTCCACTCCTTCTGGATGGCAGCCTCCCACAGCCTGGGCAAGTTGTACGCCACCGAAAACAAGATGATGGCGACGACGTACATTCTAGCCCTGCCGTAGGTGCAGAGCGATTTCGCCCTCAAGGGATGACACACGGCGACGAATCTTTCGAGAGACACCACCAGAGTCAAGTAGACCGAAGCGGTTTGCGCCGCCGTCGCCAGAGGAAACACCACGGGCGTTATGTGCGGGTACACCACGTAGTAGTAGTTGAACATGTAGCGGCTGTAGGGGTAGATGCCCGGTAGTCCGAACAGCAGGACGCTCGTGAGGATCAGCACGGTGTCGATCCTGGCGAGGCCGATCAGCAAATAGTTGATGCTAGACCGCATCTGCGGCCTCGACAGGATGATCATCGAGATGATGTTGCCCAGCACGCCGAGCAAGCCCACCAGGTTGATCAGCAAGCCGTTGGTGATGAATCTGAAGGAGTTGATGACGTCGGTGTCGTTGTTGATGCACGATTCGAAGTCCGAGTCGTTCGGCTTGACCGGCCATACTTGCTCGATGCCATCCGACATGTTTGGCCTGTTGTCGATGTTCACGGAGACCACCGGATGAGCGCTGCCATCGCTTAGTCACCTCCTCTGGGTATCATCTTCACGGGAGATCGTCCTATGAAGATGGTACGACTCTTGCTTGCGCAGGGTATAGAGATGCTTTGGTGTGTGAAACTTGAATGGAGGTTGCCTTTTGCGTTGAACTCGACTTCGAACTTCGAACAGTGTTACGACCGCTCTGTTTGGCAAGAAGGAACTCGGCAATTTTCCTCCACAGAGGTTCTATCGGTGCCTCAATTGGATTCCATTCCATCAAAAGGATAACAACCAATTTGTCTCGAACTTTGTCAGAATTGGTTACAACCAAGGTGGCTAGAAGGGACTTTTACTTGTTTGCTTTCAGAGTTGAGCAGTACATCAAATGGATTACAATGTTTTTCGATTGAACAATCCCTTAAACGGATAACAACCAATTTGGCTAGACGAAACCATCACTTGAGTCTCGAAAGGTTCGGTCGTCGAGTGCCTGCAAGAAAATCTAAATAAATCTAGGTGAATTCGTCGAGTGATTTTGCAACTACAACTACAAATCCCCCAACTTAAACTTTCAAGGAATTTCAGTGAAATATAATTATTCATTACGTCCTTTGGCATGATTTCAGAAAATTTATTGTTCTCTGTTAGTTTTTGCTCTGATTCACATCGTGAGTAAATATAAATGGAATTGTTTCGACTCATCATATCGTGTTCGTATGATTTACACCTCCGGTCCTGTCATCGTTCGAAATTTTGACGGATACATAAGCAGAGTATCATCAGCAGACGCGATTATTTTTGCTTTTCAATATTCGCAACTTGTTTGGAAAGTGACGTCATTGACAGACGGTGTTTGCATTTGAAAAGTGTCACTTCCATTCGCGGAGGATTTCCATTGCTGAATCGACTTTACAGGGTGGATCAATTCGATATTTTGCCAATCTGACAGTCGGATCGATAGGAAAATGATCATCTATACAAAAAAAAAATTGTCACGTGCAGAGTTCATTGGTTGATGATTAGAGTGCCATTTCGATAAAATAAAGCGATAAATTCCGGTTAACCATTTCACGCAATGTCGCTGTTCCCGGGGGATATATTCATGGTAATTGCCAATTAATATATAATAGAGGATATCATAGGTCTATTACTATCCCATTAGGAAGCTTCGTTACACACACAAAGGACGATTAATTTGTCATATTCAATGTGGAAATTATTATTGATGTTATTGGCGAGAAACTTTTCATGTTGGACGAACTGTAAGAACTATCTGAACTAGAGTTTCGATAAATATCTGGATAATTTCACTGTATGTCAGACAGTATCATTCAAAAATATTGTTGGAATTTAATATGATCGCTTCGTTTTTATCGCCCTTTGATTGCTGTCTATCAGAATTTATGGAGGCTTTTATTTTATGATATTTTTTTGCGAGGAACTCAAACATTGTGAACGATAAAAACTCCAAAATATTTCCAGAAATAATAACCTGTCGTGGAAATTATCTGAAAAAGGAATACTGTTCGACAGGTTTTTTTTTTGTAATGATTTCGGAGATTTCTAAGTTTGCTATGACAATGAAACCAAGTACAAGTTTCCTTGTAATCGTAGATCGATACCATGTTCCTTGCTGAATTTTCCATAAAGTTTCTACCTGTCGCAAGTCAGAGTACATTTGTCTGGAATCCATTTCCATCTGTCTTTGTCGATAGAATCGTTCGATGGTTTTTCATATCGGAAAGTTCGCGTTTCACTGAATTGATAAAATTGAACCACAATTTCTGTCGCACCATTAAAACGCGCCATTTTCCATTTTCCTGCAATGCGATCAAAAGATGTTATCGCTGTTTCCCTTTGTTATATATTATTGCCGAGGGAAAAGCGGCCTTGTCTTCCATACTGGGTGGCCACTCGAAAGCAAATCGGTCCTCATCCAGAGTAAACAAGATATCCAGGAGGACAAAGTTTGTCACATTGTGTCTTCCTCATTATAATTTCTGTTTGGGCCACTCTGTATGCGTGTGCAAACACAAACGGCATATCCACTTCCAGGACGATTGGTATTCAAGGCGGAGACGAAAAATACCAGAGACTGCGTGGGGAATTTTGAGGGAGAGATTGGAAAATTAATTTCCTTCAGTTCCATTCAATTTAACCCATCAGGCATTATCTGATCTCCCACTTTGCCAGAGTTATATTCAATACGAAAAGTTTTTCTTGTTGTTTCGTTATTTTGTGGCTCACGCGAAGTTTGGCCCACTGATGCTGCATGTTATTCATAAAAACAATGGAATCAACCGTTCGGTATTATTACGGATCCAGAGTTTTAGGAACTTTTCGGCAACCAATCTGTTGTGGTGCTTTTGTCTACACCACCTTCACATGCTATAGAAATGAACTTTAGATTATTGGATATGAAATAACATCGAAAAAACATTGATGAAGTTTCTTAGCTGACATCCCGAACAAATTATCCCAAGCAGGAGCGTCTATGGACGTCCAGTGGACGTAGTTAGTCCACCATTTTGTACGTCCGATGGATATCCTATATGGACGTTCGATGGATGTCTTTCATAGACGACCGTAAGATATTCTTCACTGAATTTCTGTATTTTCTGTATTATACGGTTTCGTTAATATTAAATACTTAGATTAGACTGACAGAAATGATTCGTTTCTGACAGTTGATAGAAATTTGACACAATATAGCGAAAATTTTAGTAAATTTGAAAGATGCTTGTGAACTCATATGTCAGATGAATTTCAAGGGATGGAGCCTAAATTTTCTACATGATATTCCTGGAATTTCTGACATTCCTTTCGAATTCTGCAACAGTTGTACCATCAATAAACAATATTAGCAGATTCTATTATTGCTATTATTGCTTCGTTGTTAGTCTCAACTGAGGTCTCAACTATAAAAACAATAACTATACAGGGTTGGGATAAAGTATGGAACCAAGTAAATATCTCTCAATCGAAAAGAACGATATTTATGAAACTTTGCAGGTAAGTGCAATGGAACATGTTAATAATATACTTCTGGTTTAACCGGAAATGCCATCAACGTCTTTAATTCAAATAGGACACCCTATATATTTTTACAGATTTTGAAAGAGCTTGTTATTTTTAATTCATACACACTGAGTTTTAGTGTGAAAAAAATCATAAAAACGAGGAATCAACCTCCTTTGAGTCTTTTGCTTTAGAGCAAAAAACTATTTAGATAAACTAATCGAAATAGAGTATATACCTGTCTGTTACAATGGCAGGCAATATCCATACTATAATTGGAATCAAACTTCCCGCATTGTCTGCGACTTAGCGATAGGGACAGGGGTCGGCGGAGGGAGGGGGGGGGGGGGAAGGGGCTGCCGGAAAATCCCACGGAATCTGCAATATCGACCGTGAAGAGGACTGGGACACCATCTCGAGTAGTCTCTGATACCCAATTAAACGTCACTCCAATTGAGTCTCGCCCCGATTTGCATTGTGTCGCACGTAATTGTCACTGAAATATTATTATATTAGCCCCTCCGCAGTCAGAAAATTTCCCAACCAACAAGAATTCCTTCTTTCGCATATGGTACTCGATGAGCCGGTGAACTCGAGTCTCTTCGAAACATATTCGATTTTATAACAATCGATTCTATGAATTTCAGAGTATTTTCAGTACGCTCCACATTTGGTTCGAGCTAACGTAAATTGATTTTAGAGTTGATGGAGGCATATAAGGCTTTTCCTCGTATCTTTCTCTCTTTTTGCGAAGCTGAACAATATATCTCATCACTTTTCCAATATTGAGCTCAGTATGCATTTTCGATAACCAATTTCACTATTTCAATATGCTGTAAGTATTCACGGTATCGGGTTTAGACACTCCAGAAAATGTGGGATGATGAATTTTGATTCAATATAGCTATTCGGCAACATCAGAACTCATGCTTTAATATATTATCGATATTGGAATTTCGTTGCCCCCTTGATATGCTTTTGGGGAAAAATAACAGCTTTCGACAACAGGAAAGGAAAAGCTTCGTGCCAGATATCTCATACACAGTATTCAATAGCTTTTTATCATTACAGTTTTCTTCAAAATCATTCCTCGAATATCTCTCGAACATAGAAAAAAAAAATAGGATCGCTTTCGCAAAACTTCTGATGAGTATGAGCACAGTCAGATTTTTTTCGTTGCTTCAAAACATTCTTTTATGGTATCCATAACTATATTCTGGTTATTATAATGAAAAAAATACTGTTAGGATAACAACATTATATGGTTGTGCTTATACTAACCAGACACTTTCTTGAGTGATGTGCATGTTTCCATACCATCAGGATGAGACTCTCCCGAATTAAATGGACCACCTGGTATGTGAGGCGTCGAAATTTCCAGATTATATCAAGCGATTTCCTACGCATTCTCATCACGAAAAAGCAGAAGCCCCTCAAGAATCTTGATTCAGACAAAAACAACGCATTCTTTACATCGCTCTTATTTATATGCAAATGTGATGATGTTCCTTCAAAGCTCAAGCTATACACAACCGACAGCAATACTCTCTATGCGGCAATTTTTTTATTATGTTTGATATATCGGATCTTTGCTCTCGAATTTTCTCCCAAGTACGATATCCAATATAATCCGACTACGTGCGGTCAAGACGTTTTTCCTGGAGGCTTTTCCTTCGATTCCAGAGATGAGTTATAACGTTTCGAAATGAAATTTCCAGCATTCAGTGCGGTCGAACCAACACAAACTATCATCGATTGTTGATATATCGAGGTGAATTTTCATATGGAAAATCGGTTGGATGTTTGTAATATTGGAAAAGTCTCGTGGATCCAAAGTAGCATTTTCCGCAAACATTTTGGCTCCCTGTATGAGCTAGAAAGTGAAATCCAAGGTCCAAAACGATGGGCATAGATGAAGATGATTATAGATGATTGTAAGAATCCAGAGCCAGAGGGAGGGACTCGGCACGGCACTGGAAGAGAATATTCTGGCAATACCTGTCTCGGCTTTGCTTTCGGTGGATTTGAAACGTATCCTGAATTGATCAAATTCCGCGTATCCTAACGAAATGTAATTTGAACAGCCTTTTCCGCTGCGTTCTGGAAAACTCAATGTCCTCATCTACTTTGTAGAAAAAGCGGAATAGAGAATAAACTATATACTCGGAAAAATATCCTGCGAAAATACCTACCATGTTCGTGAAGTAGTGCAAAATATTTTTCTGAAGAAAGGAACTTTTTCAGTCAGGATGCACCTGTTGATGAAACTTAATCATCCACTCGAGTGTTCAATTCAGTCACTTTATTTTGATGCTACAAAACTTCAGAATTCCATTCGAAACTCGTTGAAGAAAAGTTATTCTCAGTTTTAAGAGCTTTATTCATTAATTCAATACGAATTAACATAATTTAATGTACTTTCTAGCTTCGAAATACATTGTCGTCGAAAGGAAATTCCAACCTAGCTTCTTTGAAGAGTTAGCTCGAAACTTTGTTAATCTTAATCACATAGTTGTTCATATAATGTGATCTTTACTTCGATGGATCCTCATCATGTTCTATAAGACTTGCTAGAGAGCTACTTAACTTGTAATAGGATCCAGAACTTCGAATACAACTAGAACAAGAACAAACCTAGCCAAGAATTCACACTACTTGAAAAAATCACAGGCTTTCATCCTGATAGTCTAATTTTGTCTACTGTACAAGCCAGGAAGAACACAGACTTGACAACACTGTCATATTCCTAGTCTCGTGAGTTGACTGTGGCCTAAACGTGCAGTAATATGGAATTAACAATGCAGAGTATTATTACTGAAACATCAACAGATACGAATATTTCCAACCTTTCGATGTCCTATAAATCACGTGAATGCTATCTCTTCCCTGTAGGACTAGGGCTGTAAAATAGTCGATTTTTCAGTTTCAATCAAGCTCGAGCGATAAAGGAAAATCGGAAACCTCGTGTAGCAGAGGGGATCAAGTTCCCTAACTGTCGAATTAAATGCTTTCCGTAAAGGGACTACCAGTTTATCACTTTCCTTTATGAAGGTCTCCTTACATAACAATTAACTGAATGTCGTGTAACTATTGTGAGCATCGCAACAAAAAATCAACTAGGATATTATACTGATGAGTACAATATGCTTCGACGCAAATATAATAACCCTGTCGGGCACTTGGATGTTTCAAGTTCGTTTACTAATACGATATTATTCTGAGAAAACTTTCTTTTTCGTTGTTTTTCGTACTGTACATTTCCAAGGCAAAGAATATGGCGCAATCTGTGTATTCGCTCATCAATTCAATCGATATGTTTCCAGTTTTTTGTTGAAATGAAAGTGCGAGATGATCTCATGCATTGCATGAGAGTCGATTATATGGTTTTCTGAAGAGGTGGATAGAAAGTCATCACGAATTCTTGAGTCCTTTACCGCAACTCCACCCACAATCTGCGCTTCTGAATTACTTTCGTGTGTTATTATTTATATTCCAAAATACCCTTAAGGGATTGACATCAGATCAGAGGATATCAGAGTGTGTTGAATGGGAAGAAAACATGAATTTTCTCTCGGCTGTTTCTTTTCATTTTCCTGCCTTATTTCCAGATCCTCGAATATCTTGCCAATTAGGAACTTTTTCTCAATTGATAATAATCCCCTGTCCGATAGGATTTCTCTTATACCTCGAAAACTTTCCGATACCTGCCGGCATTGTATTTTCGGTCCAGTGGCTTCAGTTTATGTTTGCTCAACAGGATTATTCTTTTCCAATATTCATCTTATTGTATTCGTCGGAAAATTCCGACGAATACTTTTCCAATATTCAGACTGGCGGCGTTTCATAATTTTCCAATTTCTGTAATGGTCCACTGGGAGTTTTCAGGTCTGCCAGAGGCTCAAGGATATTGACTTTTGGCTCAGAAATTCATCGTGGGACTTGAAAAAGTAATTTTCGATATTTTCAACATTTCATTCCAGTAAGGAAGTTTGAAGAAAAAGTATTTCATAGAAATTTTGTGGGTGAGATTACTCATATTGGGGTATAATTTATTATGCTTCTTTGTGTGGGTTCTCATTTTTTTTTCTCGTTTATTTGTTGCCTACACTTTATAATGAGAAAAATAATGGTGACAGCAGATTTAACTTTATTCACACACAATTTTCATTACCTTCGAAGCCATTTTCCAAAACATTCCTGCTCTTTGATTATGATCCAATTTTGCTTTCTTCCATATTAGGCGTTCGTAAATAAAGTCTGATGGTTTGACAGCTACAATAATGAATATCTGGAAATTTTGAGCGATTTCCTTGGTTCATAAGGCTTATTGTGATCGCTCTCTGATGTATGAAAGAATGCGAATAGGGAGAAAAAGAAGGCTTCATTATGCACAGAAAGATTCATCAGAAAATCTCAAGAAGCGCCAGGTCGGGAGAAGGAATTTTAATTATCCATTAAGGAAATGTAGAAAACTAAATTTCGCATTTCAGAGCCTGTCTGTACGATAATTCACTAATTTCAGGTATAACTGCATGAAAGACGTCGAGAATATGACATAAAAATGCTGATTATTTTTTCCTTTCACTGTTATAAAAATTTTGCTGATAATAATAAAGAGATCACGAAAAGGATCAAGTGGGCGAGCTTTATTTATATTGCTCCGTCGACAAGAAGCAGGGCCATGCAGTAGAAGTGCGAAAAGTATTTATATTTTTTGATACACACATCCACAACAAAATCTTTCGCTAAATGAATTTTCTGTTTGTATACAGCGCATCTCGCGTATTTTTAGAGAGAAAAAAATCCTCGTAAAGGTAGGTGTTCCTCGTACTAAATTTAAACGATAAACCATTGGTGTACATCATTTGACAGCACGAAAGGAGAAATTATTCTTTTTTTGAATTTTTTCGTGTCGCGTTTCAAACTCTTTGTGACTCTAGAATCAAAAGGAATTTTTCATATCGGGGGTAGAGTTAAATCCAGAGTGTTGGTTTCACCGTCAATTTCACTAATTTTATGTTTAGTTTTTCTTATGGAAATATACCTACGCAGGTGTCTTGACGATTTGAATCAACTGATTTTTTTTTCAATTCCAATCGTGATTCGAATCAATCAATAAAAATCATAACATGATGAAAATGAGTGATTTTAAAGTTCACTATTTCGATATTCAAGGCAAAAATTAGTATAAATCGAAAAAATCATGATCAAATCGTCAGATTCTTGAATTTTGTCAAAATTATCAAGTTTTTCAATTCATTCGCAACCCTTATAGGAGAAATACTATACATAACTATTTTTTTTTTCGAACAATCGATGCTTGCCCTTGTCTCATGATTGTTACTCAATAATTATGAATTGAAACAGCTGCTGTAGGAAAAATTAATTCACGCTCAAAAAAATCAGCAAATTGGAATGGGGCCCATTTACATAATCTAATCAGCATTCGAAAATTAATTGATACACGTGTTTTCGACAAAAATACTCGAGAATCTCCTTTCAGTTCACATTTATTTTCGGACGCAAATCGGTCCAAAATCGGTCAAGTAGCGAATTCTCAAAAACCGCCACTAACAACGAATAATCATCGAGTGTAGGATTAATTTGACAATGTTAATTAGTTTGGATGTCGGCCAAAGTTAATGATGATGAGCCACTGTTTGCATATTGCAGCACTCCGTTTCACGAAATCCAGGTCAAATCAAGATATTCCAGAAATATTTCGTGATGACAATACCGACAACCTGTCGTTTCACAGAGATACGTGCCAGAAATGTTCTTTGAACGTAGTGCGCGACTACCAGCAAGTTTGTCCGATGTATGAAAATATTCATTCGGTTCTCGAGTCTTGAATTGCGACTATGCGTCATTTTCTTCTTTCTTTCTAAATGAGGCATTGAGGAGAAGAATGCGAATTCAATAGTCGATTCGATGTGGAGAAGGCAAAAAATGTGTAAGTAATGTATTTCCTGATTGCATATTTGGATCTACAGCAACAATCACTCGATAAAAAACTATAGGAATGTTGCGAAATATTTCACTTATCGCCAGACGATGTATATAATACGATTATTTCGAAATAAATTAAAACGGCACATGATAACATAGCTTTTTGGTGACGATAATTTCAAACATGAAACTAGTTCGATAGGACGCAAGAAATATTTTCAGGTCGACAGAAAAAAAAAATTGGAAAAATGTAGTATCACACCTTGGTGGCCTAATGAAAACGAAACAAGGCCGATTTGACATATGGTTATCGTTCTGAGACAAAAAAAAAACGCTTGAACCGGTCGATTTTTATTTCGAGGAGGAAATATTTTGCGCATGTTTTCAACTTCTTCACTTCAAACCCCTCGGAGGGGTGAGCTCCAATCCTTGATTCTCAAATCACATCGTTTCGAAGGTAATCGAAATCTCTTACCAACGCTTCCTTGTTTTTGGAATTCAATGCAGTAGTTCTCCAGAAAACACGTTCATGAAAATAATCGACTAGCGATGGATAGTAACGCTTTTTTGCCCTTTCATCACGATTTCTCATTCTGTATCCAACACTAAATAAAGAATCATTTATTTTAATGTCAATTCCTCGATCTCTCAGTAAAATTCATACCTTGTTTCGCTTTCATTAGGCCACCCTATATATACGTTATAATAGAGGTGTAGAGGTAAGCAAACGTCTTGACAAGGACACCTAGTTCATTGCAGTGCTTGACTCCAACAATGGACACCCTGTATTTCAGAAAACTTGCCAAATTTCACCTCGCAGCTTTTCCTCAAGTGAACGATTGAAAGCTGAGAATAATACCTACTTATTTTATTTCAATTGCTGGGAGACAGAATTCGCATGTGGTATTTTCACTCGTAAAAAACTCATATACAGAGTTGGGAACAGTTCAGAGCCACTAAAATCGAATCACTCGATATGATTGTATGCAAACGAATCTGCTCCATTTTTGCAAACTTTCCATTTATTGAAGCGTCAGAACGGATGAAAATACGTGAAACACAGATAAAACATTTGCACAAGAAAAATAAACACCAATTCGGTTCCACACGCTGTCAGATTTGTGATGAGGCAATATTGATTGACACGTAGTACGAAGCTGTAGCATCAATCGGAAAATGTTCAGATTTATGATAATGAAGTCTTTGATGGGTGTATAAATGAATCTGAAAAGTGATGGATGCGATGCAGCTCGACTTGATAGAAGCAAATCAATGAAACAGGCTACGTATTATCAAAATTTTTACAGTTATCATGAGAGAAATTTTTCTCTACAACTAGCTAATACCTTAATTATATGTTCGATGATGAATGTAGTAAATTATAACACACGGAAAAGGCTGCGAATGAAATCATTTTCCTAATGAATATCATAGCCGTAGAAAAATTACAGCACAATACTCTCACGCATTCAAAAGTTTGCAACATTCGCCATTCGTAGGACAATATACTATTGGATGTGTTTTTTTTTCTACTAAAAGTGCAACATATTCTTGTTTATGGCCCTTGAAAATTTGCCATAATAGTTTTATCGTCCATAAAAATGTATGCATATTTCCGTATAAGTCATGGGCGTAGTAGTAGTGAGATATTCAGAATTTTTCGAGCACGTACAGAGTTGATCCTCCTAGAAGATATCATTATACAATATGTTTTCTGTTTCAAAATAGGTGGTTCTGTGATGTTTTTGCAAAGTTCTTTACTGCTAATTGTACGAATGGAATTCCATTCCGTAATTTTCGATTGTAGTTTTTGTACTCAGTGCAATTTCAAGTTTTCTGAAGAAAAACTTCGCTCGCAGGACCTATATGTTCCTTCAGGATAACTCCGGAGTTTGATAGCCGTTAGAAACGTATGATGAGCGCTCTAGACGAATATGAGGCTCAGATAAGCCCCATTTTACTGCTAATTTTATGATCATCTCCCTGAAGCATGCTTAACGGACGAAAACACTGTTGCCAAGCTGATTTTCCTCATAACGATTTGGATATCCGTCGTATACGAAACAACTTCAACATCCTGTGGATGTTTGTGGAGAAAAAACTTTATATATCCAGATCTGGAACGCGTTTTGCTTCCTATCCCTTATTGTTCTGTCATTGTCTGTCCCTGTCGAATCTGAAGTATTCTAACTCTATTGGTCCGTCCGCAAAATTCAATTTCATACTATTTTCCTTTCTTTTACTGTTATCTCGAGCTGTCCAGATGGCTTTAAAATTCTTTGAAAATTCAAGTGGTACACTTATGAGTCTGTAACTTTTTTTCCAAGTAGAGTGACCATTGGGCAAGGTGCCTTGAGATTATCAGTCTTTGAATTGTTCTCATAACCTCACAATATTTTTGGCAATTCTATCGGAGGTATTGTTCCTGCATATGAGAATTTTCAAAAATCGTAAAAAGTCAATTTTACCGCGAATATCACTTTTTCTTATGTAAATCGACGTGCTGAGTTCAAATCTGAAAAGTTCATCGCTCTAGCTTTTTTGGTTCGTCCGGAAAATTCAGTTTTATACTATTTTCCTTTCTTTTACTGTTATCTCGAGCTGTCCAGATGGCTTTAAAATTCTTTTAAAATTCAAGTGGTACACTTATGAGTCTGTAACTTTTTCTTCAAGTAGAGTGACCATCGGGCAAAGTGCCTTGAGATTATCAGTCTTTGAAGTGTTCTCAAAAACTCACAATATTCTTGGCAATTCTATCGAAGGTATTGTTCCAGCATATGAGAATTTTCAAAAATTGTAAAAAGTAAATTTTCCCGCGAATATCACTTTTTTTGATGTAAAACAACGTGCTGAGTTGAAATCTGAAAAGTTTATCACTCTAGCTCTTTTGGTTCGTCCGCAAAATTCAGTTTTGTACTATTTTCCTTTCTTTTACTGTTATCTCGAGCTGTCCCGATGGCTTTAAAATTCTTTGAAAAATCGAGGGGTACACTTATGAGTCTGTAACTTTTTTTCCAAGTAGAGTGACCATTGGGCAAGGTGCCTTGAGATTATCAGTCTTTGAATTGTTCTCATAACCTCACAATATTCTTGTCAATTCTATTGGAGGTATTGTTCCTGCATATGAGAATTTTCAAAAATCGTAAAAAGTCAATTTTCCCGCGAATATCACTTTTCCTGATGTAAATCAACGTGCTGAGTTCAAATCTGAAAAGTTCATCGCTTTAGCTTTTTCGGTTCGTCCGCAAAATTCAGTTTTATACAATTTCCCCATCTCTCACTCTAACCAACTCTTTAAAGGCGGCAAAACGCACCTTCCTCTCTGCTAGCCATAGTTTCTCCACGATAACTCACGAACCGATGGCGTCAGATATAACGAGGAGCAACTTCTTCGTATCCAGTTATTCGGCGAAAAGGGAATTTCAAATGAAAAACGGCCCTTCGCCGGCTGGCCATAAACAAGCCGCGATCTCCGGAGAGAGAGAGAGCAGATAAGTACCGACAGAACGAAAAAGTATCTCACAAAAGATGGCGAACAATGGGAGACTAAGTGCCACACACAGAGTGCGTGGATGCCGATGAATAATGCATCATCGAAAATGCGGAGATTAACTTGTGTTTCTTCGTTCGCTGCTACGATTCGGAGCCCCCGACGATATGACAGATAACATCCGAGAAAACTTTATCGTAACAGAATATGATGGCACCAACTTCGAGTACGAACGCGAGGAAACTTCTTAATGTTACATGACTTTCGTTTCGGATGTATCGTAGTGAGACAGACGATCCGGAAAATATATTTCCGAGAATGCACGTTTCGCTTTGTTCCCCCAATCACTAACAATGATTGTTGTTTTTAGAATTTTGAAAGTACAAAAGCTCTGAACGGACACGATGACTTTTTTTATAATTGCCAGTTTGAACTGGCACTAATTGTCAATTTAGAGTGGCAATTACGAATAATTGCCAGTTCAAACTGGCATTCATCCCTAATTGTCAGTTTGAACTGGCAATCAGCACTAATTGCCAGTTCAAAATGACAGTTAGCCCTATAATTGCCAGTTCAAACTGACAATTAGCCATAATTGCCAGTTGAAACTGGCAATCAGCACTAATTGCCAGTTCAAAATGACAGTTAGACCTATAATTGCCAGTTCAAACTGGCAATTAGCCCTATAATTGCCAGTTCAAACTGACAATTAGCCATAATTGCCAGTTGAAACTGGCAATCAGCACTAATTGCCAGTTCAAAATGACAGTTAGCCGCATAATTGCCAATTCACAATGACAATTAGCCCTAATTGCCTAATTGCCAGTTTGAAATGGCAATTATAGGGCTGATTGTCAACTGACAATTAGGTCTAATTGCCAGTTTAAACTGGCAATTAGCCATAATTGCCTGTTCAAACAGACAGTTAGATCTAATTGTCAGTTTAAACTGACAATTAGTGCTAATTGCCAGTCCAAACTGTCATGTGATGGAACCAATTTCGAAACAAAAAGAACTCAAGGTCAAAAAAATATTTTTTCTTTAAATAAACATGTGTCTTGAGGATTTCGCTTGTTGGAAAAGTCGTGTAACATCCCGTATATCTTCGGTTTGTTCGTTGATGCATCTTTATCGAGTACACATTCTGCGAGTGAAGGAATCTTTTCCGAAATTAGGTTAAGTGATATAGCATTGCATCAAGCCAGACGGCAAAGTGGAAAATTCCTCGATTTGCATAAAAAGACCCTGAAAGGTTTATGGGGGGGTTGAAATTCCCGAACGAACAGAGGGATGCGTCACTAGAAATAGCATCAGTCCAATATTGTGAATCAGTGCTTTCGCTCTGATTTTCTAAGAAACACATGATGATAAGAAAAAATGAAAAAAAAATCATAATGACAGGATTTGAACCATGGTCGGTTACGCACGTATAAATGTAAATCAAATGCAGCTATATGAGATGGGATGAGTTCGTTGCTAGTTGAACACTTTCAGGATGTTGATTGATGGATGTTTTTCAACTTCGATACCCTTGCAAAGTTTGTGATTCATGTAAGGAGAGAAGAACTTACGCGAATCTTGAAAATTCGAAGTTTGCAATCGGACCATACAATGCAATACATGTATTAACTGTAGTATTGGAAAGCCGTAAGATTCTTCTTCTTCTTCCTCTCAACGAATCTATCCGACTGATGCTAGTGGAGTTTAATCCCTGACGATTCCCTGAGTCTCGAGGGGTGAGATTCAACCCTTGAGGACGCTGTTCTCGAGCCCTCCTCAAAACGAACTCGCTCCATCAGACTAACTGTTCCTGATGAGCTCGAAGATAATTGCCTGCTACGACTCGGTTGTTGACTTCCGAACTCAGAAACGACTAGAAAGTTCAATTAAGGCGGCTGTCGGTGCTGTACACGCCTGCGGGTCGTCGAATGAACGATAATTAGCTAATTCATGCCGAATTGATTCGGGGACGCTGCGGAAAAATGGGAAAATTCATGGGCAAATGGGTGTTTGTTTGCGTTCTCAGTGGGGGAGGAAGTGGAGAGGAATTGGAGGGGTGAACTCAATCAGTCATACAATATGATTCTATTTCAGAATTTTCTAAACACAAGAAGCACGAGAAATATTGAAAGAATACCTCCAATTTGCAGGATACTTCAAATGATAAAGATCTCTTGTGATTTTTCAGTGTGAGCTTTATATTGTATGGATATTTTATTGATGATTTTTCAATTCATTAAAAAATTCATCTGAATATTATTAAGGTAGGTACAGATTCATTGTTCAGTTCTGGTTTGATTTCATTCGATCGTCTTAAAAAACTGAGATGAGCTGAACTCTTTGTTTTAGAAATGTGATATTTTTTTTTATTTTTATGTGATATTTAGTTGGTTGTAAATTGTTTTCAAAGAGCAGCAAATTAGTATTTCTGGAACAATTTCAAATAGAAAAGTTCATATTAGCAAGTGCCTTTAATTATCTAGTTTTCGAGATCAGATTTTTTTATCAATATTTCAAGCATTCTTTTGTCGATATCATTGAAATTTGGGAATGAAATTCGGGTATGTAATTTACACTGTCGAAGTTCAACAAAATAACTGAATATTGCAAGAAACACGTTTACGTGAACTTTTCTGCTCAAAATTGTCTTAGAAATACGCCCCTAGATTCAGTACAAACTTTTAAATAACACCCTGTATATATATATATACTCAGTTTTTCCTGATGATAGTGATTCCAATCTCGAACACAGTGTAAACAATAGTAGCATCGTTTGTTTAGTTTAGTTTAGTTTAGTTTAGTTTAGTTTAGTTTAGTTTGTATATTGCAATCAGAGTGATTCATACAAATGGCAACATACGAAAGCGCGATAATTAATGGAGTTGTAGATCCAGCAAGATGTATATTCCAGGCTCAGTCTCTGTAATCTCGAGATAGAATGGGAAATTCTAGAGAAATATTATTGCGTTTTGTAGCAACACTGAAGTGAAGAGAAAAGGTGAAAAAACTTAGAGAAAAAACACTCCCACAAATCCTTTGACGTACATAACATTTAATAGACCTACATCATTCTCCAGAAATTCGGAATGGGCTGTATGTCTAACATTATAACATTCTTAAATTATATCTTCTGGATATTGATTGAAATTCTGCGGATTGAACTCATCTGGGGAGAATGTTTTTATTATGACAGTGACCAGATTTCTAATGCAAGAAATTATCCAGTTTCTGTGAAAGAATAATATCGGTGTTTCTTATAGTTTGTCATATGAAGAAGTAAACAAAGTGTCTAGCAGACATTCATCAAAAAACTGGGATTCATAAACATATTTTAATTGAAGATAAGCAAAAAAGTACCGTCAATTTGCATTTCAATTAGAAGGAAAAATTATTCTTTCACAGTTGTTCCACTTTATACTATGCAAAGTCAATTGCTCATTTCGTTGAATGTGGTATCCAATTTTGATGAATAGCTCGGTCAATCTGAATAGGAAATACATAATTCATCGGAAATCGGTTCTAAACTTGCCTCTATGTTTTGATTCTTGCGACACGATTTCCGTAAACACTATAAATAATCATTTTATGATTTCAATGGAGGTATCACAATTGAGACTAATACAGGGTGGTCCAAGATTAGATCAACAAGTTGTGTTCGATTCAAAAGCTTTGCAGTCTCTTTTCGAACACCCAGTGCATGAATTTTCATGAATGAGTTTTTGAATTTTGAAATACATTTGATACTTTTTGAATTATTTAAATCAACATAACGCATACTGAAATACAATTGGAAAGGTTGTAGAACAATAGTTTTGATTTCGCTGTACTCCAGTCTGTTTGCACCCTTCACCATTATGAAGCCCCCTCCCCCTTATACTCGAACGAGGTTCCTTATTTTTTCAAGCTAATGATAAACACCAGACAATTTTTCATCCGTTGGAGTATTATTAATGATTTGTGGGAAGGCAGCGAAAAATTGAAAAAAAAATCTCGGCGCCTTCTCGGGCTCCCCCAATCGCGATTCATAAAAACCACCCCTTATGAAAACACCCGAACTTCGAGCAAACACCTGTTACGAATTCGATGGAATTCTCAGCGATCCTGACGGACGGACCTTCCTTCGAGAAGGAATAAATTGGGAAAACAAGTAGAGATTGCTATGCGAACGTTCTCGATAGCACCGGAAACTTTAGATGTAGCTTAAAATGATCTGACAGAAAAATCAAAAAATATGAAGTTCACGAATCCCAAGAAACTTACACGTTTATGGAGGGCAACAAGAGGAAAACTAAATCAATAAGTAAATAAATTAATTATCAAGTCAAATTGAAGATGAAAATTTTGATTGATAGGAAATATTTCTTCAGTTGAATTTCGGGACGAGTTATGAATATTCATTCCACAAAAATAAACAAATGACATGTTTTTATTTTAACCTTTATGGTCCTGAATCGAGCAAAAATCCAAGAAGTCGTCTATTTCTTCATGGTTAACAATATTTGAGGCTTTTGTACCTACACTTTTCAAATTGTGACCAAATTCTATCGGTACCTATAATTTCATTAATTATTTACAACGTAAATCGTGATATCGTAGTTTTGGGGGTTGATGGAAGACTATGCCTACACTTTCGTCTTGGAGGTAAATAACTGACATAGAAGTGAAAGCACTCGATCCTGAAAAGTCAGTCTGACATTTTATTTGATTTTTTAATTTTATCATTAACACATTGAAATCCAAATTGTTCGGATTCTTCTGTACCTCAAATTCGGCTCGCTTGGCATCTGCTATTCGGACAAAATTGATGGCCGAATTTGCAACAAACAATGGCTTATCTGTGATCGAACGGGTAGTTTTAGTGTCTCCCGTAATTGGATCGAGTCCTAGTTGATAAAGCGGTCTAACCGCCAAGCGTGCTGTGGAATTTATCACGTCAGAAACAGGGGGTGGGGGGGTTGAAAATCTAAGCACTAGATATGATACATGTCCATGTAAAGTTGAAGGGCGAGAGCCGTGTCAAGAAATAATTCTGACGTTTCCGTGTACAACAAGAATAACAAATGAAAAGATACCTAAAATTACTTTGACAAAAGATTCTCTCTGATCTTTGAAAGCAAGAAAACTTTATAATCATTCACCTGCTTCATTCAGAAATGAAAAACTCAGGAAACTTGTTAAGGAAGTCCTAATTAATGAAGTTAAAATCATTGTAGTAAATATACATTGTGTGAAGATGAATACATAATATCTATAGATTGTTGTTAGATATGTATGCACATACGAAGTTCGACGGGTCGTCCAGCCACTGACAGACCTACAGATGGACAAACGAATATGTAACACAATCAAAGCAGGCGTAGGTAGATTTGTTTTCCCAAAATTTCGATGCAAATGTCTGGCCACAGCGTCTGATGTTAATCATAACGGAGCAGACATGCTTCTGAATTACGAGTCGAAATCTAACGATAACGAGGACGATTACCAATTATTTCTGATCCTTTCCATAAGCGCCCGATTAGCTCGGAAGACGAATCTTCTGAATTTATCTTAGGTACCTAGGTTTAGTTGCGTATCTCTGGAAATGTGTTTTATCGCCATCGATTACTTCGCATCCCCATTAGCACCGAATAATTCATTGCTAATTTGTGCCTGATACATTACCGCCAGTTCGGAATTTATGTGGTCCAGGTATACAACTCCTGATTCATGTTCTGAGAAGAGTGGTTGGTGGCGGCAAATGATCTTTTAACACGAGTACAGAGTACAGTAATACTACAGTTTTAACGCAGTTTTTGCAGCGTTTGCTGATTTTTCGTTGAAAGTGTTGGTGTCTTTTTGAAGATCTCGTCAAATCTGAACTTTCTGATTTTGTTCAATCATGGTGGGAGACCAGAGGAGGTGAAAATAGGGGGGTTGTAACGGCTTTTTTGACACGGAATCGTTGTTGTAACATGGCATATTTTTTTAGAGAATGAAGATTCACAGGGAGGTGAAAGATTTCGATTGATAACATAGGATTAAAGTTTTATTTGCGTGACAAATACAATCCAATGACTCAAAACACCGACATAATTGATACCTACACATTAAAATCAAAATAATTGTACAGCTTCCTGTTCAACTTGAAATATCTCGAAAAATAATGACTTTATCGCTATGGAGAAGGAGTACGATATCCATCACTTAAAAAGTGTTGGAGAACCGAAAAATTGTGAAAAATTGTCATTCCGCCAGTTGTGTAAAATTTGGGAAGGACTAACCAGTCACTACTCAGTATATCTACACTTCCCACCAAATATGACGATAATACGTCAAATAATTTTTCAGACGAATTTTTACGAATGAATTTTTGAATGAGACACATTGTGTATAGATGATCTTCATAGTTCAAGCTCATCATTATTCTATAGTTGGAATATTCCCAATTATCAATGATTTTTCTTTCAATTACAAGGTGAATAAAGAAGATAGTGTAAAGTCCTACTGTATCGATTGAATATCAAAAAGCCACGAATAAATCGGTCAATTCCTTAAAATAAACAGGTTGTCAAAAAATTGATATGAACAGACAAGGTAAGCTAAGTTTTAAGGAACATCTGCCATTGTGAATGGAATTTTACTTGTGCGAGAGCGTTTTCAATGACCCATAACTGAGTCACCCATGGTCATACCCAAATTTCGTTCGTGCCACATAATCCTGAACGACTTTATATACGCAAGTACTTCCTAATATAGCGTAATCGGCTGTGATTCATCTCTGGACCGACGTATCTCGTATTTTAGGGATTTTAATATAAAAAGAGAAAATGCCGCCGCAATATTAAACTCTGATGTTTCCATGCGAATTACCACTCGGATTGTCTGTTTCAGAAACTTTGTGCGATGGTATTCTTTTTGATTATTTCCGTGTTGTTTCGGCGAGAAACACGAACTTTCACAGTTACTATTTGTATAAATTGAAAAAGTATACAGGAACCAAGAAAATGATCTAGCAGAGAATATCTTTGTCAATAACCTGTGTACTGATTTTTCTATTGAAACCATAATAATTCTGGTATAATATTGCATTTGACGCACTCAAACCCAAAAAAAAACATATAGTGGACGCTCTTACAGATGGGGAAAGTGAAAATTTGCCCGATAAGCTATAGAAAATGTGGTTATTCCTTAGTTCGGCCTGCTGTTTCGCCAGATCTGAACCTTATTGAACCTATTGACCGACTGTGAGGACTGAATGTTGCCACTAGGCAGGTAGCAAAACTGTGTTGACGATGATAAACTTAAATAAATTAAATTAATCAGAAATTATAGCTCGTTATAGATAATGACGCGCAGTATTAGTGCTAAATGAGGGGATTTTTTTAATTTTGTCAAATCATTATATTGGATTGTGAAAAAAATAAAGGTAGTGATGATTTTTTTGCCACTGATACAATGCACGACTCTGGTCTGTTAACATCATTATATACCATAAGTAGACACGTGTGTGCATGTGTATTGAAATTGGTGCAGATAATTTCACTAAACTAGTGAACTCTACATTTTTTTTCATAGAACCAGTATTTTTCTTCTCGATTACTGTATATTAATAATGCCTTTCTACATGAGTTTTTACAAGTAGATGCTTTAGAATTCCTTAATCTTCCTGTATGAAGAAACAAATTTAATACAGTTTCATTATAATGAAGAATTTTTGGAGGAAGAGTTTGAAATTCCATTAAAAAATCTTGATTTTCCGAAAAAGATTATCAACAAAGTGCTGATTTGATTACTGGATTAGTAGATTTTTAACACAGTTTATTTTTTTTTTCTAATAACAATACTTCAGATTCAAGAGTTTATCGATTCAAAAATGACTGATCTCTCACCGTTTAATAAATCATTATATTCAAGAACAATCAGGTTTTTCGACGATAAAGAAGTCGAAATTCTATAAAAAAAAATCATCAAGAAAGTGCTAATGATATTATTTTTTTTTTTATTTAAAATAGTTCAAACCAAAAAAATGCCAAACTTTTACGGTAATATAAATCTTCCTGTACGCAGAAACAACTTTAATACGTTCATTATATGGAATAATTATATATTATAAGGAAGGAGGAATAATCAGGTTTTTCATTTTTCATTATCATAGTGTAATAAATAAATTAGTTGGATTTTTTTCCAAATCGCAATTTTCATTTGTTCAAACTCTCACCGTTTCCGATAAAAAACACTATATAGACTCCAAAAACGTGTCCCATCCAAACGACAGTCAAAACTCCCCACACTAAACCGACCAAAAAAAAAAAATTTACTTCGAAAAACCACCGGCCAACTAGAATACGAGACTAGCGTCGAAAATCCGTCGACCGACGCCGTCTGCGATACATCGACAACTGACGCCTACGTCCATTTTCGACGCTGGTACCGCTGTCGCATACAGGGTGTTCCGATGCCTCCGACCGCCATCTGGAACTCAAAGATTCGATTGAAACGACGAGCTGAACGAGCCATTTCCTTATTAAAGCGAGAGTCACAACAAATTATAAGCGAGGAAACGGTTGAGCATCAAGACGTTTACCTTCGATTTAATTTTATAGTAGACGCGGTAGATCTGTAACTTTCTCTCTTTCTATCCTCGATCCAGATAGAGCATATTTTTCCCAGCCGGAATATTCTAGGACCTCCTGTATATCAGTGGACAGAGATGTGACGAGTTTTACTGAAGAAACATGAAATATCTCACAGGGTTTCCTAGAACGACGTGTAATGAGTTCTACAGGACGATTTACGATATGATTGAAGTGCATTTTGTTTGAGGAAAATCGAGAGAACTCTTTTCGAGTACGTCGCTGACCGTATTGAAGTATTTCCATGTATGACGACATTGATTTTCGACCTTTTCCTGACTTGAGATTTTCAGAAAATTTGCTTCGTTTACGAGATATCCGAGAAATTTATCATTTTATTTCAAAATGACTATTTTTTATTCAAGATAGTCATTTGAATTTCTAAAAGTATCAGTTGTGTTTTGATTTAATCAAATTAGTTTCAAAATCTTCCAGTTTAATTTCCAAAATAGTGAATTTTATTTCCAAATATATTCAGTGTCGAATGTATATCATGAAGCATCATATTTTCTTGAAAGATGGCAAAGTTTTGTAAAGTACTATAATATGTGACTGAGTCATATTTATTCACCCTGTATTTACTACATAGATTGTAAGTAGTATTTGGATTGAGGCAGATCGTTTTTGAAATATCAATGATAATAAAATGATGGATTTTTTCGAAAATATATAATACTGACAAATCTCAAATACAATTGATTATTTTTTGAAATCAACTCAACGCTCTCTGGACGGTTAAAGTCTAGACACTATAACTATTTCCGTAGTGTTGATCGAACCCCCTTCGAAACGCTCCTGAGTTAATCGTACGATCAAAATTCCAGAATCGAGTTTGGATTTTCGAAGTGAAGGCAACATTTCGAATAAACACATCGTATATCGAAATGCGCACGATGTTATGAGACACTCTATTCAGATTAGGTCACATCCTTATTAAAAAGGAGATTCCACTCGAGATGGGGGTACGTACTTCAAAGAGTCGTTTTGATTAATACGCAATATTCTCGTGCAACAAGATACAAAATTTGAAATTGAGATGTTCCTGCTGAAATGCTCATCATCCTCCATTGCCCTATGTATACGAAATTGATGTATATAGAAGAGGAATATATTTTTTTCTTTGAGGGCGATGCACACTCTCTGTTTATCCAATTCTGTTCTAATAATCATTTCAATTAAAATTAACATCTACGTAGTTAATTAGCGGAGTTAATGAAAAAATCAATGACGTGGCAACAAGTCGAATTCCTAATAAAAAAGTAACAGCATGTGCATCGCTGTTGGCTTGATGTCCGACGAAATCGAATCTATTCCAACCTTTGACCCTTATTTTAGCGCCTTTTTTATGGCTAACTATCCGAAAATAATACATGTCCATCGTGCTGGAAATTTTATCACCCTGTCGTAGTGAATTCGGTACGTCACTGGCGTCGGCAACAAATCTTATCAATTAATGGAAAAAAAATCACTTGCATGGAATACACTTTCCGACGAGTTGTGTATACTATTTTTCCTACGACCATGAATTTTAATATCATGTACATTATGAGTGTTTATAAGACCTAAGTGGTGTACTATCATCATGTACCCAGTCAGTTTGGCTCCTTGTCGACATTTTGACACACGCAACCCAAAATACAGCAGTCGGGAACTAGAATACCCGAGATGTGCGTTCGGCAATCTTCGGAGATTCCAGCTGTCATCTTTCGAAACCAACTTCACTCCACTGACTCTACTGGGTTTTGTCATTGTCATGTATGTATTAACAGTGATTTTTGCAAACTAACGCGAAATCAATCTAAATATATGACCAAATCATTTCGAAACTTACTGTGCAGAAAAGAAATATCTCAGACACAGATTTTATTAGACCCTTTCGAGAACCACGTGGGAAAAATTCCCAAAAGAGTCACCTCGACAAGGAGTAACTCACTTCGCAACTTCATTTATAAGTTCTAGAAATGAGTAGCAGCGAGTTGGGATATCCTCTGGAGATTCCAGCGAATTTCCCGAATATGGCTCAGAAGTAATATTGCTCTGTATACAGAAAGATTCCCATCATATGCCATTCATTTAATTCTGAAATATTTTTTCTCCCTCATATAACTCTATCATTCTCTGCAACAACCATAATTACTCTAAATTGATTTCCTTCTGCTGAGAAATAGCGTTATAAACGACCTTTCAGTAATGAGTACTTTGAATCGAGAGTTACGTACTATACTTTTCCTACGACTTCAAATCGAAACCATAGGTAGTAGGAGTAGAAAATTGAGGAGTTTTTTTTTTGATCTGAGCTGGACGAATCCAGGAAACTCGTACGCCACTGCGAATCGTAATCGATGCCGGCAACTCTGGCCGCTTTTTTTCATAACTCCGCAAGGCGCAAAGCATCAGTTCTCGCAGCCGGACGTCCTCTCGATACAAAGCCCTCAAGTCGTTCGGGCCGGCATCTAGGGGGCTATGAAACACTGATTTATCCGGCTCTACACAGGGTGGCTCACCCTCGATATGATCCTGAAACATTCGTGCCAAAATAAGCGCTAACAACGCTCGAAAGAAGTTCCGTTTCGACCTTTTGAGGTCAGAAATATAAGAAAACACTCCATCTAAGCGAAGTAACATGTCATACAACACACTGACATCCAATGGACGTCCAATGGACATAGTTTAATGGACGTCCATCCAATGTTCTTATATACCGACTCTGTTGCATGACTTTTCACTGACTCGACTAAAACAAAAACATAACTTTCGCTCTGTATCTAGAGATTTGTACTGAAATGAACTTTGACTGTGAACTGCCTGTTGTGAATTCTTTCTATCAACTATCTGTAGGGATCTGTCTGTAGTCAACTGTTTCTGAACGTCGATTTTATTTCGTGCTAACATCGAATTTTGCATGGGAAAAACTTGGAAACTCCTTTCCTCGGCCCATATAACAAGTGCTATTTATAAACAATGCGAAATACATGTTACACTCATCAGTAATATGCTCTGTGGACAAGTTTTGGATATCAAAGAACATCCATAGGATATCCTGTGTCGCATGGGACGTGTCTTGGCACAACTTTGTCATTTACAACTTACGATTGAACCACCCTGTATACGTGAACCGCAACTTCTGGAAATAGTGGAGATGTGGGTCAGTCGGTCAACTCCTTTTATGGTAATCCTGTAGGGTCCTTCCTGGTGGTCACGTCCTTTTTTAATTGTCTCGGGATTGTCTTTCGAATACCTCTCTCTCTCGATGTCTTCAGAATTCGAATAAGACATCATCAAGACGTTTACGAGATGTATATGTAGGTACATTACAACATATACTCACTTAGACATTATCTAGATGTGAATTGAATGGTATTAAGACTTACATTGACGTAGATGAATCTACAATGTACATTGAACATCTTCCAGATGTGAAATTGATGTTAGTATGACTTTTTTACGTGTTGTCACGGTGTAGAATACATGTTATTAAGGCTACATTCAACGTCTTCAAGATGTAGATATTATATATTGACAGACGTAATGTTTTGACAACGTATATTAGACGTCTTCAAAACATGAATTGGATGTTATTATGACGTACATTTGTCGATGTTGTCAAGTTGTACAATGGATGCTATTGATACTTACATTGTACATCTTCAATTAGCAATCTGTTAGATGTACATCTTGCTATTATCAAAATGTACCTGGAATATTTTCGAGACGTAATTTAGATGTGTTTCAGAATGATTAAATCGAAATTCATTACAGCTGTTACCCATCCTACTTTCGATAACGTTACATGATTGATTTCATCCATATATATATACATATATTCAATTTATAATTCGTTAGAAATACATCCAATCACAGAAATTTAAGTACATTAATAATACTAACAATACGGGAAATGTAATTGCCTCGGCTGATCTGTGCCAACTGGAATCTGAAACAATAAAATACGCTGCTCAAAAATTCAAATGGACTTCGCCATGCAGACATATCTATCGCGAATGATTAATCGACGAATTCTGATTGAACTGGGTGATTAACTGTGAACCCTGAGAAATATATAAACTGATTTACTCACTCGAACACTTTGTGTCGAATTTCGTTGCAAACAAACCCTCTTTGCACGTACATTTCCTTTGCTCTTTGCAATATCCTCCTTCTAGACAGTGTTCATCGTATTTACATTTTTTGTCTATAACTGAAAGAAAATCACAGAATTAAAATCATTTTTTTTTCAAGACTGAAGAACTAGCCTCGTATATTCATCTTATTATAGATGATTTCAGTCGACGTAAGCTTATAATGTAGCGAAAGAAAATATGGGGATGGTTAATAGAATTCGTCATTCTTCATTTTTTCCCCGAAAAAACTCACGCTTTTGCATAGGTTTCGATAAGTAAAAATCAGCCATTTGTGTATACCAACCACAAAGGGTTTTAACTTGTCATTTTGACGCTGAATTCTCAACATATAAATAGTGAAATCCACCAGACAAACGATGTTTCATGATTTCAGATAGTTCTACCATAATTAGCTGATATATCGTTGATTGTCAGATTCGTCTTCTACTCATTAGGATCTATGCTAGCTGTCGACTCTGCTCAGAAACACTTCTTAGAGAACAAGGGACTTGATACAATGCCAATATCTGCCAGAAGTAGGCCCATAAATTGTCTATCGATTATACGGAGGCGCAGATTTGAGCAAACATGATTTATATATGAGGGTTTTCAGACATTTTTCGTCCCCTCAGAACAGGAATATATCAGACGGTTTTTAATCGAAGTAGCCGAATAAAAGAGGTATCGATTTGAACGACAATTTGGAAGGATTTTTTTCTATACAAATTAGTTAGCAAATCAATTAATTAATTTTTAAGGAATATATACTTACGTCCAACACATTTGTCCCTATATTTGTTCGGTATATATTCCCCTGGAAGACATTGGCAGGTCCAGTTGGCGCTACAATAATATCCGAAATTCCTGCAATCTTGAACAACAGAGCAGTCATCATTTAATTCACCTGAAAACAAAAAAAAAATAATACAGTTCGTCAATTTTCAAAATAATTGACTGTTTGACGACTTTTCACTATTTTACATTCTCAAATTATGATATTTTCAAAGAGAACAGGTTGGTTTCGCAATAATTTCATGATTCCTCTGATCCTATTTTTTTCTGTTTGTAATGTTTTTGGTTTCCCTAGTATATTTTGCGCACCTTAGTCATAATTCAATTGATCATATAAATGCTAGTTTCGGATCAAACAAACGGCCAGCTCGATGTCCAGATCTGAATCCGATCGAGCAAAAGATAAAAAATGCGATAAAATAAGAGATTTCGCAATCGTTTTGAGATGTGAACAATATTTACGTGATTCTCATGACTATTAGATGGAAAAAATGTTGTTGCTTACCTGCTGCAGAAACAAGTGATAGTGTCGGACACAGAATACACAACGTTAAAGACCAAACGTTAGGATGCATGTTGCGTCACATTACGCACTATTTAACCCTATTTCGCTGGAATCCTTCGGACGATAGGGTGTGAAAGGAATATTTTGCGGATATTTCATCGACCGATGATTTCCATTAAATTTTCCACAAGGCACGACGAAGATCCATTCACTCCTGAAAAGAAAATGTATGCTTTCAGTACGTCAGAAGGTATTGTGCTTGGCTGACTGTGTATACAGGGTGGTTCCAACAAGAACCTTACAGAGGAGATTGAAAAAGAAATGCAGAGAGAAAAAACTGGGTAAACAAATATAATACGATTATATGTATTGTAGTCGTCACGATAATCTGAAAATGAAAATCTACAAAGAAACTCTGCTTATCGATAAAAAAAAGTGTGGAACGCGTATTGTTCTGAAAGCCATGAATTTAGTGGAAAATAAATAACCTCTTCTGGTAGGTTACCGCATTTTTATGAAAATGATGGTTCAGAATGGATTGACAAAGTGACATAATTTTTATTAGCTTCATGATTGTATTTATATCTGGATATTGAACAATTAAAATATTGTTCGATAACGTGTGTTTGAAAAATAAAACTAAATAGATTATTCAGGCTTTAATACCGGAAAATCGTTTTCAAAAAGATTATTATTCAGAGCTAACGCCGATAGGAAAAATGATGTGGTTTTTGAACCTTACAATACGAACAACTGCAGGTTTTTTCACTACTTACTGCGCGCTGTAAATATGAGGACACTCTGTATATTATTCTGCTCATACCAACATATTTACTTTCAACATTGAGTACGGATGAAAAACACGTGTTTATTTTTGCTACAACATACCTATCAGTTTACGAGAAAGAACCTCTGAACCGATCGAATGCGAAACTTTGTAGGCAGGCAGGTATACCGGGTAAGACTATCGATCCGGTTGTGAAGTATTCACAGCTGGTACGGTCGGATATTGTATGAATGGGCCCTTTTGTCGTGCCCTAAACCGCTAGGGTGCCGGTTAGAGTGCAAATAGCAAACGTATTTATTATTCGCCATGATGTTCTGAAAAGTGCTGCTTGATCAACGTGAAAGATCGATTTCCGCGGCGGATTCCGTCGGGATTTTTTTCGGAGTTTCCCGACTATTTCCTCGGAAAATGCGTACTTTTTATTTTTCATCCGATTTCGACTTGGAAACACAAGATTCGATGCGATTCAATTCGAGAGATTTCGGTATAGTTTCTGCAAAAATAGCGACTTTACAACCGTAAATAACTCTAGAAAAGCTCACTTTTTTGGTGGAATACGTCATTTCGAACTATGTAAGCACGCCATCACTCTATTGTTCACTATCGTAACGATAACACAACTATTTCCATAATATGACTTTGCAAGTCCAAGTGATCACCACGTAGTTTAAATACCAGAAAAACTACATAAAATCATCTCTCGACGATACGTTCCACCACACATGTGTGTTAATAATTAATTTTGACGGAAATATAAAAATATTATCGCCAGAAAACAGGAAGTTTACAGCAAACCAACGATTTTCTAGATAACAGTGCCTTCATTAAACTCCGTTGTGCTGAAAATTATTCATCTGATTATTAGCATGTGATTCATAACAGCTATGAATCACAGGTTTTTCGTCAATTTCAATCTAACCTCTACAACAAACTAGGTATACCTCTAATAAGAAACTCACCTGGTATAACTAGGTGTTCCCTGCAACTACTTTAGACTCGAGAACGTCACAAAAACAATAGAAGCGCACGCAAGGAAAACCAGTACGACTCACAATTTAATTACCCATGAAAACACGATAATATGATAGTACCTGGTGAAAAAAATGATTCACTCGATACATGTCTGTGTCAATATAGGTACCCGAATAACCGTTATCAAGTTCACCTACATATATGGTAGAAGGTACCTTCTTGTTCGCTCGGTGGGTACTTACTTATTAATGGTACGACGAAGACCAAGACTCACAGCGAATTAACCTTTTTGAAGAATATGTGTGCAAACCACTCCACTGCTTTGAATCGCAAATTACATCGTTTGCATTATGTATAATATATGTCGTATAATTTATGAACGAGGTTTCTGTTTATACTATGTATGCTCAACTCATGGCAGATGTGAATGATAACATCGAAAAGTAACAATATACGTATCCGTTAGTGGATATCGAATTACATATGTCGAGAAACGTTCTCTTTTTTCTTTTCAAAGAACCGCGCACTAACACGTACCATGTGTGGTGGTACCTCGACCTGTGATCGGAACTGGTTGTGCTAATTTGATGGCCTTCTGTAGTAGGACATTTTTCTGTCAGAGTAAGACGGATAAACCTCACGACTTGGCATCGCCCAACTCGATTATACTGTCGATATACAGTGTGTATGGAAGCAATATCTGATATAGGGTGTTAGAATTTTTGATATTTTTTTATTCACCCTGTAAAGAGTTCATATAATTGTTGAAGTGATCATTCGATGTAGGAGCACATCGAATACTTAGATACGAAGTTTTATCATCGTACCTTGGTTTTAGGTCAACCAAAACAGTAAAGTTAAAGTTGAAGAAATTATTATTTTTTTCTTGAAATATTAACGAAAATGATTGATTCAAGAGAATATTCCGAATACAGTATACATAGAATGAAAGGTGGATACTTTCCAACGCCTGCTAGATTCGTGTGCCGATTTTGTCGAGATAGAATGAATTCGCTAAAATTTGAGACGGCTTTATGAAATTGTTTCTCAGAAAAAAAATATAGGTCATGATAGCAATTTTTCATAGACATCTCCCACTGTGGGAGTTGCAAAGATGAAACTTCGTGTCTGAGTATTCGATGACCATTTCGCCGGTATATAACTTCCTCAGGTCAAATCGAAAATGCAAAAATTTTCAAATTTGCCAATAAATAGCGAATATCCTATACGAGATTTTCTGTTCAAATTTACTCCAAGGGAATTTAAGCTGAGCAGGAATCAAATAAGCTGTTAATTTTTCCGGAAAACGTTGCCTACTAGTCGTTTTTTTTTCAAGTTAACAACAACGTACTCTTCAATAGACTAAATCAAAGTTTCTCTTTCAAATTCTGCATTGAATGACCCCACTTTCTTTCTTTGATACTGGGCATACTTGTTATAACATCAAGACTAGGATGAAAAGACACAATCTTAAATATTCCAGATCATGAGAACCCATCAGGAGATTATACTCTTCCCGAAATATTTTCTACAACCGAGGAAAACTATGGTTCGTTATCTTTGACAACAGTGTATTCCTCGCGAAGTGAGCGGGTCGACCAATTATTTTCTATATAACTCACGAATGCCACTGAATTTTCGATATAAATTGCTCTGCTTTTATCGCAAGTGACTGGAGAATAATGGTTTCCCACATTTTTCTTCTACTCCAATCGGAAATGCAGTGGACCGGGCCTTTCAGATTACTCTAATTAGGAACGATAAAACATTTCTGCTCGATACATTCGAAAAAGCCACAAGAAATCGCACTTGATTTGTAGATTCTCTAATAGACGAATATCTCATTCCAAATGAGCTAAACGCACTTTGCTTCGACAACTGTAACTGCGCAAAGTTTTTTGTTTCATTCAATACAAAGTCTTGAGTTGACAAAAATATACAAGAGCCTAATCACTCCTGCATTTCAAATGTTTCATGTTCACAGACTTATCAAAGAGTGAAGAGTAGTTGTGTATTTCTGAACATTTCTAGACTGTATCACACTCACACATTGAGTACAGTCAAACTATAAACAAACTCGAAGAGTACTATTCTGAAAATGGGCATTCGAGACATTCCCAACACATGAACTTCCTACAAATGAGATGAACCATTTATAAACCCGCCATCTCCAACCGACAGTCACCTCCTAGCCTGCCTCCAATACTTCTTGACCATATCGGACGCCTTCTCGCCTATCATGAAGACCACTGCGTTCGTATGCCCCGCCACGATCGTCGGCATCACGGACCCGTCCACCACCCTCAACCCCCGCACGTCGTGCACCCTCAACTGCTCGTCGACGACTGCGCTTGGATCTTCGCGCCGGCCCATCTTACAGGTGCCCACGTGATGGCCGAGAGTGGTGGAAACGCTGCGGACGGCGCATGCCCAGTAAGCGTCGCTGTCGAGCGGCAGGTGGTCGCAGCCTGGGAGAGGGAGGTCGTTGGGCGTGGTCGCGTAGGTCTGGAAGGGGGCGGATCGCGAGATGTTGATGGCCTAGAAGGGAAACGAGCGTTTGTTGAATAATGAGAAAAAATATCGCACAAGATCAATGTTTCTTATTTTGTGAGTTTCAGCTGGGTTGATCTCAACTCGAGTATTTTCCTATTTTTTTTTGTATTTAGCATATACTGAGATATTGGCTTTTCGTGTGTGGGTTTGAGCTTTGAGGTTACCATTTTGATGCCTTCGACCATGGTTGCTAGATCCACTTCGTTTGCGTAATAGTTTGGGTTAATTATCGGTGAGCTTAGAGGGTTGGTGTCTCTCAGAAGGATTCTTCCTCTACTTTTTGGTCTGAGTAGAACCGTTGCTATACCAAAGGATGGTTTGCCGAGGTGTGGTAGGAAAACCTGTGGTCAAAAATTAGTTCGGTTTCGAATTCTTAATCTAGCTGTTAGACTTACCTTTCGATAGGTACTATCCGGAATACCCAAAAGATGGCGAAAGTTACCGAAAACATCCCCGTTTAGAGCTCCTGCCCCTAATACTAGTTCCATGTCGGGGTAATCATCGTCCTCTTCAGATGCATATTTGGTTTTGATGAAAGCTAAAGCTTCTGCACCTCCTGGGATTGTATAGGGCCCGCTACCTTGAAGGAAAAAAAATGCCTCGTCATCTAGAACAGCTTTGTCTCTGTGAATTTACCTCTGGCAAGGTAATTGTAGATATCTGCTGGGTTTTGAACGCTCCAATCAGAAACGGTGATGCTTTCGTTGACAAAGAACGCCATTGCAGACATTGCCATGTGATCCTGAAAATCCAGGATTCTCATAACAATATTGACTTTGAGCAGGTGGTACCTGAAAATTGTATCCAACTCTCAGATCCTGGATAACAGGTATGCCGAGAGATTTGAGATGTTCTTCTGGACCGATTCCAGACAGCATCAAGATCTGAGGGCTGCCGATACTGCCTGCACTCAAAATGACTTCCTTCGTGGCTAGAACTTTGTGCTTCACCCCGTTCTTGAGGAACTCCACCCCGTAAGCTGTTTTCGTTTCTGGATCAATCAGTATCTTCGACACCATGGATTTGGTTGAGATGCGCAAGTTCGGTCTGCGGAGGATGGGCTCTATGAAAGCTTTCGCTGCGCTGCATCTACTGCCTCTTCTCATTGTCGCTTGCACTCGAGAGAAACCTTGAAAAATATGATCCTTCGTAGCCTATTGAAGACTCTTCGAGGAAAAGGAAGGAGTGGAATGAAAAATTCCGATGGCAACGATGACATCAAAGTTATGCTAATTTTATGTGTATGGAAGAAAGATATTATTGGGAAGGTCAATGAAAATATTCTTTGTGTGGGCTTTTATACTATCGCTGTGGCATTTGCCAATACAACCATTGTTGTTACCTTAGTCATTTGAATATTTCATGAATGTAAATGATGATTCGCGTGGAGGAACAACTTTATATTTGTTATCGTTCGATCAAGAATGTCTCCTCTATCAGTAGAAACAGTTATTAACCATTAATATAAATATCATTTACCCAATCCGTATTTTCCATTGGGGTCATTGTTCTTGTACCCCAATTCTCCTCCTGCTTTGAGAAACAACTTCACCAAAGGGCTTTCGTAGTGAGGATGCTCGACATCGAGGTACCCATCGGTACCATGGTACGTCTCGTCAATTTCCTTGCAGCTAGAGCAATTCTCAGATTTGAGGAAGTAGGGCAGTATTTCCTCGTAGCTCCAACCACTGTTGCCTTGTTCAGACCAAGAATCGTAGTCTTTTCTATAGAAAAATGGAAATGTTTATTCGGCCACTTCCAAAACTAGGTTTAAGTAGTATCGGTGATATTTCAGATGAATAAAATCATGAGATGACATAGTGAATCACTATTTTCAACGCTAGAATATTTCTTCTGACAATAAATCTAGTCTAGTGACTCACCTATTTCCTCTTGTGTACAGCAAGAAATTGATGACGGACGTCCCTCCGAGGGCTTTGCCTCTAGCTAAATGGCATCTACCCTGTTTCAGTCCCAAACAAGCCGTTGTCATTTTCTGGCTCCGGTACGCCCAATTGAGGCTGGTTCGGGACTGGAAAGACGCCATCAGAGGCACTTCACTGAGGAAGGTCTCTTCTTCGCCTGCTTCCAGAAGGAGGACATCCCAATCTGGGTTTTCTGTTAATCTATTGGCAATCACGCAACCTCCGGAACCTGAAAATAAGCTTGCAGAAGAACTGAATTACTCGAACAGTCACTGCGAAACTCACCTGCACCAATAACGATAAAGTCGTATTTCTCCCGGAAAACTGCTTCTTCGATAACATCATCACTGTTCCCAACGAAAACCCTCCAAAAGTTCCTCAGCAACTGGCCCTCGCAAATCGCAGAGCACCCTGTGAGTAACACTAGTAGCGTCGTGAGAAGTCGTCTCGACGCCGGCATTGTCGATCACAGTACGCGCATTATCGTTGTGGTACTGGGCGTTATGTTACGATTTTGATCGAATGGATCGAATCACTTGTGACCTTGTTCATTCAAGATCGGTAGGCACTTGTGTTGTCGTTCGGTACGACAAAATATTGAGAAACTCGTTGACTTTGACTCATTTCGGTGAAATGCATGCTCGCTTTTGGTATATCGATATGGTTTCTCTGGTTGAGTAATCTGAGCTAAGAGGTTACCTTGAATCATTCATCATGTTGGGACATTCTTGTGGAATTTACTACCCGCCTTACAACTATGACGCGTTTTTTTTTCAATTTATTTCCGATCGAAATGAAATCTAGTGCCTTCGAGGATGATTTTGGTGAAGGTTGGGGAGTGATGGGTGGTTGAGGTGGCTGTGAACTTTTTTTCAAAGCGATTCTAGCTCCGATCCGACTTGACCAATAGCTTTTCCGAGTTTGGAAACTGCCTGGTCGGGTCGTAAAATCAAAATAGAAACGATATTTTGGCCTTTGTAATGACTGCTGAAATTTTTCAGAGTGGTTCTAGTTCTGATCTAGTCTCGAATCTAAAAATTGTCTAAATAGTTCGTAGATTAGGGAAACGATGTCTGGATTTTCAAGGGTGTTTTTGATAGTGGTTGAAGGTGACTCTTTTTACAGAGTGATTCTAGCTCCAATCAATTTTGGGTTATAAAACAGCTCGACTTTCAAAGGTTCGTCGCAAATCAAAGGCAGTTACACTGATGAAAGAAATATTTAATTTTATCTCTCGATGACAACATAGGTGATATTTAATTATGCAGGACACTGTTTTATCTTAATACAACAGCCTTTCTTGTTCCTGGCATAGCCCTCGTCGCAGTAACAGGCATCGTTACACCGGATATTCACGATGGGACAGGGTTGTCCCAGATTTTCGCATGTCGTTTGACAGGCGCTGCCACATTCGTAATGCTCGTGGGGTCTGTCGCAAATAATCGGATTTTCTGAAAATCGAAATGCCAATCTTGTCAATTCTCATCATATTGTTAGTGCAGGGCATATAGTTTACTGCTCTCGTGACACAATATACTATTTTCGCACTAAATTAAATCGAGTTCACGACCAACGACCACTAATGAAAATAATGTTCTTTGAATGAAAATCTTCTTCATTCACACTTGTGCTTGTTTACATAATGACTATGCCAGTATTTCCATTTTATGATTATGTCATTGAGGTGGACCATGGGATAAAATTATCATAATATATTTTTTTTGTTATGCAACAAATTCAATCTGGAGGGAAATTTGATTGATGAGATGTATGAAGCGAAATAAACTCACCATTGGAACCAGAAGAATCATTGCTGGAAGAAGCCAGCGAAGCAGCAGAAAATAGTACAAGAACAATAACGATGAACATCTTCATGATTTTTTTTTGTGATTGTCACTCTTTGTCGGAGTAGCATTTGTTTATATATAGCTGATGTGAATTAATTAAAAATTCCTTACATGTGCATTGATTTGGATATGCAAACTGATAACAAATTCGAACCCGTAATTATATAGTTGCTTGGAAGCTAATTACAAAACTGGATGTCATGGGTGTACATTTCTCAGAAAAAATAAAATAATCCATGATAACCTCTATTATTATATAAGAAAAGAAGTTTTGTATAGTAGAACCCAATAATTGTCTTTGAACCTTGGCAGTCTATTAATTTGACGAGTTTTTTACAAGCTGATTTCAATCGGTTTCTGTTTCGTCAGAAGTTGATGGATGCCAATGGATTTGGATGGTGATACATAAATATATGTGTAGTTGAATTTTCAATGTGCAAATCCATGATAAGAACAAAAACATACAATTCCTATATATTTTATTCATTCATAAGAGTTATATTGTCATAAACAAAATACCACTCTTTCTATAAATAATTCATGAAACATACTTCGATGTTTTCTAATTCTTCCAATATACCTCTATCAGTACACACTGTACAACTCAGATAAATAGAAACCATATTCGTTAGAGCATCCGCGGCCTCACTTTATTGTTGAAAAATCATGTTAATCAACTGTAATATCAAAATACAAATTGATTATGAAATTATACAGTAAATTCCACATACACATCATTTACACTTTTCAATTTGTCTAACGTGTTGCGTACATACATTCGATGATGAATGAAAATAAGTTGGTAGAACTGAGGACAGTTTCACCAACAGTGTTGTAGTTTACGTATACTCTCGTAGATGGCGACTGCTCCATTTTTTCTACAAGTTGGTCAAATTGATTTCAGTTCCACCAACAGTCTCGTAGTTTGCGTGTACTCTCCTAGATGGCGTCTCCTTATTCAGTTGGTCAAACTGATTTCAGTTTCATCAGCAGTCTTGTAGTTCACTTATATTCTCGTAGATGACGTCTCGCATTTTTTTCGATGTTGGTAGACCTAATTTCAGTTTCGACAACCTTGATCTTCCATCTGACAGTTTTGACAAGAGCTCAGTTCAGTTTTCGTTACATCACTTTACGTTTGTGTTTAGGTTATAGTTTTTAATGTTCATATCGTATTATTCATCACATTAGTTGAGTGAGAGTGTAGTGTAGATTACGTTATTTTCGATAGGCCCAACCGATCTAGTCATTCCTTATCTCGCTGTGCGTCTGTGATACTCTGTGTACTCGACATACTTACCTACTAGCCCTGCCAATGTTCGATTTAGCTAGTTCGTAATCGTAACGTCATTTTTTCTGCCTGAAAGCGTCCTTTTCACGATCGCAGCCCGCGGAAAAGGAAAACGATGAACGGCTCGGAGATACCGCAATGGAAGAGGGATTTGATAGCGCGCCTGAAGCACCAAAATAAAAAAGTGGCCGCTATCGCGAACGGAGTGGCGGCGGAGGATCGTCAAAGTCAACAACCCAGCGATCCGGAGTGGTCAGTCGGATCCGGCGCTTCGAACGGTCATGGTGCAGTGAAAATGGTGCAGCAGGATCGCACCTCGACGGTGTCCAACGGCTTCCATCCGGAGGAGGACTCGGACCCGGAGGACTTGCACTACGGGCCGGGCATCGTGAAAAAGTTGAAGAACAAGTATCTGAGCTTGGCGCTGCGCGAGACCGCGCACAGGCCGAGCGTGTTGCAGCTGAGGAAGGCCACTTCCTTGGAGAATCTGCTGGACGAGGACCGCGGCCCGAGGCAGGCTGACGACAAGCTTTTCCACTCCAGGATCGCCGGCAACGACACCAGGTAGGCGATTGTTGTCATCGAGAAACACTCTGTACATACGAACGTAAAACTTGGAATATTTGAGGCTTACTTATTAAGCTTTTGCTGAACTTATTGCTCAACCAATTCCAAAAAGCAATGTTTCAGCCCTCTGAAATTTTTTTGCTCTTTGTTTTACGCTAGAAAAAATACGAATTCCTCTAGCTCATCACTGATGAGGTAATATGACTCAGAATTTGGAATAATGAATGGAAATGAACATCATGATTCACGATCCATTCAACGTTTTTTGTTTGTTTGTTGATTGATAAAAATCCATTTTCGGTAGTGGGATGAATTCCAAATTGTGCAACAATTTGGACATCACTTATTTCTATGATAATAATCGATGATCAATCATGTGAGCTGGTGTAGAAAATTTCTAATCTCATAAAACCTTTCAAAATGGATTTTTCCAACATTCGATAGTTAACTTATGAATTTGCAACGACGATATCTTTTTTTTTTGTCTTTTTCAAATCACTCTTCACATCATTGGTATCATTATAATTTTTTTTTTATCATTTTGGAAACGATTTCAATTTCCCTTTTAATTCTGGATCATTATTGAATTGTAGTTTAGAGATATCAGCTCTGAATTCTTTAAACAAGCAATTGTTGCCAAAATTTTGGCACATTTCCTGGTTTTTCATCTATATTGCTTTCCACGCCTGATAATTTGCAAAATCCTTTTTCGTCCTTCCCAGACGTAGCCCCCACAAGAACAACCGCTACAGACATGCCAACGGCATGGAGATCAAACGCGCCCGCTCCGTGGAAGTCATCTCCGTCGGCAACAATTTCCCCCACGCAGACGATCTCCGCCGCGTCCACAACAATCGACAATCGTTGCACGAGGAATCGTTTCTCGACCAGAAGCCCTACGCGGAGAGCACGTTCACCGACCTGGTGCACAAAAATCCCATGGAGTTGATGGCCATCCAGAATGCGAGCCGCACGTCCGCCGACTCGTCGGATTGCAGTCAAACCTCCACGGAAAAGACGGATTTTGCGCGTGATAATGAAGTGGTGCGCAAAACCTCCGCGGAGAAGACGTCCGCCGATTCTTCGGATTGCAGTCAAACCTCCTCGGAAAAGACGTCTAATGACGAGGCGCGCGAAACCTCCACGAAGAAGACGCCTGATGACGTGGTGCGCAAAGCTTGCACGGAGAAGGCGACCACCGATTCCTCGGATCGCCACCAAAACTCCACGGACTTTGCGCGTAAAAATCTTGCGCCTACCGACGTGGTGCGCAAGACCTCCTCGGAGAAGACGTCCACCAACAGGCCGAAGAGGTTGCAGGCGAGGATCGGGGAGCGCGAAAGACCGCCGCAGGACGTGGTGCGGCACGCGATGATGATCTTCGAGAGGAGGCCGGAGCAGCGCACCAGGCCGCCCAAGCAGACGGGCGAGGTGGCCGCCAAGGTCGATACGTTCAACACTATCATCGTCAAGGCGAAGGTGGCCAAGAAGATGGCGCCGGCGCCATGCGCGAAGGGCGGCAAGGCGACTGTGGTGGGCAGCGATAAGTTCGTGAGTAGATTTTTTTTTCTTTTTTATTTTGAGAATTTTTTTTTTCATTGAAATTCATTCAATGAAAATTTTATGGAATTTCGTAAAGTTCAGAAGAATTTTATGTTTAAGCATTGCATATATTGAATTTGTATAAAATTTCTTGGAATTTCATTAAATATTCTAAACTTCTTCATTTAATTTCAATGGAAATTCCATAGTTTGTTTTTTGAATTCAATCAATTTAATAAATTTAATTAATCAAGTTGATTTATTTTCTGAATTATTTGAAATTCAGGGGAATTCTCATTCTCATTCATCTTCCAACTAATCTAATTTCATAAAATTCAATCAAAGAAGTTGTGAAAATTCTATAGAGTTTCTTGATAAAGGTTTTCCTTTTGTCTTGTGAAAAGATAAAGAAAATATGTTTAATTAAGTTGAGCTCCCAAATTTCGATAGTTGAATATTTCACATTTTCAGCCTCTGATTTCTTGGAATTCTATGAATATCTTGGGACAAAAATTCTCCACTATTTATCGTACTGAATGAATAAAAAGATCAAATCAGAAAAATTACATTAATTGAATAAATAAAATAATTAAATTATTTCATTAAATTCTCAAATATATGTTTTTGTAAATTGGAAAATCGCGTCTGTGCATGCAGTTCCCGAAATTCGCGGCTCCTTTGAAAGCACCACCCCCCTCGACGGTCGACGGGAAGGACAAGTCTCCTTCTCCGGTGAAGAGCGTGGGGGGGCTGCCCAGCCCTATACCGGACGTCTCTCGCATCGACCAACTCGAAGGGGACGGCGACGCGCGTCTGTTGGACGACACGCCCGACCTCATCCTCACGTCGAGCCCGCTGCCCAAGAAGTCGGAGGCGGGGAGGCGGCGCCCCCCCTGCCCGCCCCACGTTTTCGTCAACGGCACCAAGGTGAGGTGCAATTTTTTTCTTTGCAAATTTTTCCAACGTTTACTATTCGAGTCCTCATTTTTTTTTTCACTTGATTTTTATATTATTGTGTTTTTGCTTGATTTAATATTGTTTTTAATTTATTCAGATGGGCAACATACTTTTTTCCTTACTTTACTAACAGAATTCAATATTGCTACTGATTTTATTCTTCATTTCTACTGATTTGGTTTTTGAATACTGTCTGTAAGTTCTTTGAGGAGGTGGTAAATTCATTTTCCAGCTTTTCGTGGGATTTTCTCTCCTTGTTTCTAAAAAATAGAGCAGAAGTTATTAAAAATTATTTATTCATTATCAAAATTTTTGATTCCTTATTCATATGAAAAAAATCCCGAAATATATCAAAAAAGCAAAATCACTTGAGTAGAATTCAGCTCCAGCCATGAAATCAAAATAAAATACTGGATATTGTACTCTTCAACAAATTTTGCTGCTTCAATCAATATTCGAATTATACAAATATTGGAAATTTATAACAAATATAAGAGTCATATACAATAAATATATACAGGGTATCCTGGGAAATCTCTTGGATTCAGATAGAACCTGAAAAATAAAATGACTATTTCCTATATATTTTTCCTATATAAATCCTTTATATAGGCCCTGTTCACGGAGACATTCTGTATGATAAATAACATCCTGTATGAAAAAGGGCTAAAAAAATACATTTCGGTAACTTGAACCTCAAATTAAAAAGATGTTCTCTTGTGTATCATCGATACAGCTTTGAAGACAAAAATTTAAATTTTTCTATTATTATTTTCCTCGCAAACGGTTCAATTTATCAACAATTAACAAGAGTATATTTTTTTTTTGATGAAGGTTCAAGCTATCCAATTTTTTTTTCTTCTTGAGCTTCCATCGAGCATCATTATTTTCGTTTGTTTGATTATTGATTGATCGATTCCTAGTCGGCGGAGATGAAAACCCCCGTTTCCGAGCCGCTGGCGATCGACGTGAACGGGGGGGGCAGCAGGTCGCCCCCCTTGCCAGGGGCGGCGTTGCTGCTGCAAGAGAACGGGCGCGCCGCCGACAAGAAGAAGAAGAAGACCAAGATGGTGGCGGAGACGTCGAATACGGCCGTTTTCAACTTCACGGGCAGGAAAGACGTGCCCGATTACATCGCTAATGACTCTTCGAGGTCACCCTGTAGGCCGGAATTGCCCAAGGTGAGTGTGGTTTTAAAAAAAAAAAAATCGGCTTTTCGCATGATTTCGTTTTTTTTGACGGATTTCATGGCGAAATCGAGAAACTTTTTGGATTCCTATGGAACATTATGAATTTCCTGGTATACCTTGTATTCACTTAGTTTTCCTTACATTTTCTTACATGAATATAACTAACTTATTGTATCAACAAATTTATCCGAATTCAAAATTATCTGTACTCCTATAGAACATTTGAATTTTTTTTTAATTTCCTCAAAAAATTCTCCAGATACATTCTAAATTATTTCCTTAAAAAAATGACTTGTTAGAATTACTTAAATCCTATATAATTCAGGAAACAATTTGAATTTCTTGATTGAATCGTATAACAGGGAGAACTTACTCAGTTACAAATGAAAAATTTACATTTATTTAATTCCATACGGAAAATATTGGCACGCGAGTGAATGAGAATCCTTTTTCGATTCTCTCGACGAACTAATCAATTCCGATTAATTCAGTGTTAAGTAGGCATCTGCCTACCATAATTAGAAGTCGAGAAAGACTTCCCGATACTTAATAACGGTCGGTCTCTCGAAGAAAGTCTATTATGACCGGCGCATACCCAACAATTTATTTTATTTATTTATTTATTCATTATGATATCCACTATAACTTTCGTTCGATGCCGAATTCGACGTTCCTACCTTGACCCGAAAACGATAATCAGGTGCTTAGCCTCTACGATTCGTGATTTTTTTCCCATAGAAATTCGATTAATTTTAGATTTCTCGTGCGAGCTGACATTTTTCGAGAAATGTGTTACTGTTTTTTCTTCGAATTTTTCGTAAGGTCAGTAGTTGATTGTTGAAAAAGAAAATATTTTCACACGATTCACGGAAATGAAAAATCATTCTATCAAGACTTCCATATAATCAAGCTTGTATTTATTTACACAGATTTTGGGTCTCTCCTCGTTTCTAAAAATAATCTACTTATCGTTTTTGTTATCTGTTTAAAATATAATTGTCTTCCAATTCTTTGAAAATCAACGTGTTACTGACAAATAGAGAATGTCTCTTCTGGTTATGAATTCAAAGTGCAGAGATAATTTCTATTTTTATTTTTACCAGTAAAAGAAAATATCAAAAAATCTGGAAAAATGAATATGCCTCCTTGATATCCAGTATATAGGCTTGTATTCATCGATTAAAAATTGATTTCGTATTTACCTACGATAATAAAGTTTTCAGACAAATAAAACAAATATTTTTGCAAATAATGCTCGTTAAGATTAATCAAAAATTGATTTCTTGTGTATTTACCTGCGATAATAAAGTTTCCAGACAAATACAACTAATATATTTTTTTAATCATCACTCGAATTCATATGAAACATTTTCGTGTATTTTTGAGTAAATTGTGACGGTCGAGTCGACAACCGTTCTTCCTGCCTTATTTAATTGGACACTAAACAACTAACTTCCGTATAAAAATCACCGCTATGGCTTCCATCACGTTTCTCTCTAATAACTTTATTTCGTAAATTGTTCGTTCGAGCTTTCGATGACAAAAAATTCTGGCAAAATATCGCACCCTGTAACTAAGGCACTGTTGGCGAAATTTGCATCTGAATAATTTTATATTCATGATGATAATCTTTATTATTCCCAAGAAACAAGATGCATATGTTTATAACAGGTAACAGATAATATAAAAAACAACATGAAAAACAATAATAATCAATGAAATGTATGGAAAAATAATCACATGGTTCAATGGTGGATGTTCAGGCAAATGAATATTTCTTTACGCTTTTATTTCTTTCATTGTGAATTTCATTTTGCGGTGCAGGTTTCACAAAACTATTTACTTACATGAATACTAACGTAAAATCTTTTTGATTTAGGAAATACAAAGATTTTTACAATGGAGAGAGTAAAAATGTAATGTGATATATTTCCTGAATTATTGGGCATTACTCAATATCTCTTTTCACATTCATTTACGAGATTTTCCAGATGACAACTTTTCTACATGATTTTTTGTGTGTGTGTGTGTGTTTTTAGCCGGGCGAAGGAGGTATCATATTGATACCCGGAGCCACCATCTTGGAATCCTTCACCGACGAGGACGAGGAGATCCTGAAGTCCTTGGAGTGCCCTCCGAGTCCCTGTGACGTCACCTTCATCAACGATAACGTCCTCATCGACGGCAAATCTAGTCTCAGCCAGAGAACGGCCAAACAAGCGAAGGTAAGAAACGATTCGGTACGATTTTTTTCTCAAATTCGATCGTATGTCGACGTGAATGTTTTGTTGCTATTCACTTTTCAATCGATTATGGGCGGGACGTTTTCTCGAGTAAACTCGCCGCTGTCAAAGTCAAGGCTCTTTAGTTATCGATATTCAATCGCGAATAACGAGGTCGTAGAGACGAACGAATCCGCTTTCCATTGCTGTTGAGGGGTTTTGCTTTTGTTGGGAAATTTTGCCAGCTCAAGCGGAAATGTATCACTGACCAAGATAAGATGGGCCGAGTAAATATGTCGTAATTCTTTTTTTTTTTTTTCCTCCTCATAATTATTATCTTTGGTCGCGCTAGATTGAAACGTGGATGTGGAATCGTTCCTTTCTCTCTAGTTCCGTTGAAAGAATATATGTTTATGAAGCACTAATTGTGGCTTAATTGGCAGATTGATTTGTTTGAATATGTCTTGATATAACAAGATGTATTTATCAAAAATGTCTTATAAATTTAACATTTATTGCTATTTAAAACTTACTATTGAAGCTCAATCGATGCATAAATTTTTCAACTACAAATTTTTAGTTGTCAATTTCATTTGCTGATTTAATTGAATCTCAAATGCAATAAAAATATTTCGGGGATGTTTTATTGTTGAATTAAACTTCAATAACAGAATGAAACCTCAGCTTTATTGTCAGATCAATCTACCAATGATATAATCATTAATAATAATCAACTCAATTATTGGCAGATTCTCATCTGCCATTCAAGCTTGAGTTTGCTCATTTTATTACAAGTGCCATTTCAATAATTGAGCATTAAATAAATTTTTTTTAATTGCATTCAAGATTTAATTGAGTCTCAGTCATTTGACAATTAAGCCTAAAATTGCTAGACTGGCTTCCCAAATCGATCTGTCAAATAACTATTCAGCTGCGAGAATTATCTTGTCACAAACTTAATTGACAATTAATCCCGTCCAAGATTCATAAATCAATTGCAACTTTTTTGAGATTTCTCAGCCGAATAAAAAAAAAGTTTCAAGCTGAATTTTCTGGAAATTTAACGATTTTTCAATTAGACTAATTTATCAACATCATCCTGTATATGGTGATATATCTGCCAAGATGGTTTACAGTACTGGTCGAGGAACTGACCAACGGAACGATCAACCGTTATTTCCAGTTCCAAGCGGCGCATTCTCGATCGGAAAATGTCGCACACTCGTATCGGAATTCCGATGGAAAATCGCTGGAATTATCGTTGGATACTCGCGTAAAGAGAATTTTCACGATACCATGAGATATTCCTATGTTTCGATCGAAAAAACGCAAGTAGGCTCGACGGCCCGTGAAATCGATTTATTGTCAATGTCGTTGAGGAAAAAAAGTGCGTCCCTATTTACTTTTTATTATCGATATCGTTGAGGCACAACGGAAGAAAGGTCATGCAGTTTTGTTATACTCGGTGTGCTTTATAATTAGGAGAACAAAAAACGTTTTTTCAATTTCGAAAAATTCTCCTGCGTATATTTCCATCGAGTAGTGGCCAAAATATTATGTGTTTCGTAGCAGAAGAGAATTATTGTGTTGGAAATCTAGCCGGATTTTCTCGAAGAAAAAAATCGAAAAGTGTTTTTCGTATTTTCTCGAGTATTCTGTTATCTGTATCCCTGAGATTAGAATGGTATTTATTCATGAAATTATTAATCTGTTTATCCTCGAGTGGAAAGAGGAAGGAGATGAACATGACGATAACGAAATATTGAAGAAGAAGAAAAAAAAATGATAATCTATAGATTATTGTTCGATATTGAATTTCCTACACATGCGCTACATTCGAAACGTCATTAGCATCAATTGATTGTCGAAAACTACATAGGAAGTGAATCGTTGTGCCACTTTACGATATGGAATCATACAGGATGTTTCGTTGCGAACGGAATTTACGGATTCGATTCGGATGAATAATTCAGTCTCCATTATTTCATGTAAATGTAAAGAATGTTATCTTGTATCTGTATGTTATATCAAAAATAATGAGATGAATTCTTTGACTGAAAAGTTCAGACTGCGAGTTCAATGAATTTTCTAATCGATTAATTAACAATGGCTTTGTTTATTTATCATTGACTCGGTCATGTTGCAAGTCGCGGCGACATGAATATTGATTGTTTATTATAATGCGACATTGATAATCACGATCTCACGATCTAGAACGATTGGAAAAATATACAACAAAGGCGGAAATTGCGGTCCGTTGTTTTTCCTGTCTGCAAAGGAAATTTCACGACGATTTCCTTTTCGTCATCAGTGAAATGAAATGAAATGGCTGAGATGTTTTATTGAAACTTGTATAGTGGGACACCCGGTATAGAAGAATTCATAAAATATTTATCATTTCCGTTTTCGGTAACGCTTTTTGTTATTAGTGTCACTGTATGAATAACATGGCCAACTCACCAAAACGGATAATCGTTCGTTGCATTCGAACTTTGAGCGTTCGCAAAAAATGGATACGAAATAATAATGAAATATTTTTTCTCCACATACTTTTTATAGTGAGGGCAATTAATTCTTTCAGCCACATTTTCCGACTCATTTTTCGAATTCAATATGCTCTGTATGTCCTGCTTATTTTTTTATCAACCCCAAAAAAAATATATGAATAAAAAACGAAATTTTCTATCAATTAAAATGTAACGGTTCACCTAGAATTGTAACAATAAATAGCGCACTTATGACATCAAAAAAAAACTTTTTATCAAGAAACCACCAAATCGGTCTACCACACATGCCGTATACAGGGTGATTCACAATAAGAACTAGGGATGAGCTACATATTAACAACATTCGGTGTACGTTTATTTTCTAACGTCCAGTTAATATCCAGTTCAAAAAGAAACCATTTGTATTCTCGAATAAGCATTTGGATTTCAAAAAGCATCATTTCAATTTTAATATGTTTGTTGAATTCCAAAGTATATTATTCCTATTTCGGGTATTATGGCTATTTGTATTTCAAAATAGTCATTTGAATTTCAAAAAGGATGATTTGTGTTTCGAATTTTAGCATAAGGCTTTCTGAACTACTTTTGGAGAAGTTCTAGTGAAAGTACATCTAACGTACAAAAAACTAACATTCAATAAACGTAAAATTCTAAACGTCCAATTTCTGTACCAGTTTGAACGTGAAACGAATGCTACGTACAGTGTGTTTTCTGGGTGTCGATGCAACGAAAATCAATTCGACTTGTTCCACAGCTCGTTTATGTTGATTGACGAGAAACAATGATGGTTTGCGATGAAAATATTATTCGCATCGATTTCTCTCGATGACATTTACTTGGCTCGTAAATTGTGAAAAGAAAAATGTAGCGAAAAATCTGTTATTCAGACGAAATCGTCGCAAGGTCATGCAGTTCTGTGACCGAATACATTTAATAGTGCGACATTGAAATTCCGAACAGATCGACACGTCGGAAAACATGGACGTAGGTTCGAGAGGGTGGGACGTACGGGCTGTTGCTTGAATTTTGAAATTTGACAAAAGGAAGATGCGAATATTTGGTGTTTTGTGTTTCATCAAACTCAAATGCATATTTTCGATACTCGCAGATATTGAGCTGAGGAAAATATTTCAGTATTTTTGTCCAGCTTGAAAAACTGCTTTGCTCTACGTCGATGGCTGTCATGTAGTCACTTCAATTACCATGTTTATAGAACTTGTCCAAACTGGTTGACATTGGCAACCATACTTCTTCGCCATACAAAAATATATAGAACAAAAGATACATATAGAGATGACGTTCTTGTGATGAGTCATTAAATAGTGATACTTAATTCTCGTTTATTAGTATCAGTTATAATATGAATGTTCTCGTGTGGATGCATGTGGATGTTTGAGATGAACTAAAACTTCAGTTCTCACCGTTACGTGAGAAAACATTTTTCCAAAGGAATCCGAATAAAATAACATACATTTTCAAGGAGAGACACGAGAGAAAAAATTAATTTAATGAATCAAATTGAAGATCAACAGTTGAATCATAATTCGAAAATTTTCTTAATATATGGTTGAATTGATAGAATATTTTTAATCAGTAAATTCTGTTGAGTGATTAAATGTTCATGCCACAAAAATTATCATGCCTTTTTTCCAAATTCGAATTTCATCTCATGGTCTGGTGTGATGATAATGTCTTTCAGAATTTACATCCAAGGCAAGATTCGAGTTTTTTTCTTATTTTTAATGAATATAATATAATTGAACCTTGAGAGTTTTGAATTTTTCGTAGGTCTTATGCAAAAGTTTCTATATTTTAAAGGATCCGATTTGGTTGTAGGGTTTAATTTTTTCTCGAGACGAACATGAAAGGGATTTGTAGCCATAATGGAATAGAAGTGAGATCTTTTTCCGTTTGTTTTTTTTTTTTTCTTGATTGGGAGTTTATAGATTCGATACAGGGTGTCCCAAACTCAGCTGGCCTCGAAATAAACCTACAAAGACCTGCTTATAACAATCGTAATATATTTTTTGGTTTTTCCAGTTGAGTATATCGTTCCTAGACGGGCCAGAAGTGTACGAATACCCCTCCGAAACTTCGATGATGATCGACGAAGGTCCTTCCACCTCCCATCTAGGCCACACAGTTCCTAACCTGAGCGGTAAGTTTGTAGTTATACAGGGTGATCGCTTTGATTATATGAAAACGTGAAGAATATGTTCAAAACTTGTCCATAATCATGTAAACTTAATCTCAAATATATCTAATATCATTATATGTACATATACATCATATTGAATAAGCGTAATATATGAAAGCATATACACACAAATGAATAAATGAATAAATGAAGATACATAAACTATAGTATTTATGAATATATAATATTGTTCATATTCTATATGTACAAAAAAATACATAACAATGAATTTCAGTAACATAAAACAACAGTGAATATTATTATAATTATGATATCGAAACTGGCAAATTATTTTACATTCATATAATTTTCCAAAAATTCTGAATTCAATCAATCACCGTTTGATTTTATTCCTGAAACAAAAAAAATCATTCTTTAAAGAAGATGGCAATTTATCGTAGTTTTTTTGCTACATGAACGGCATGTTTCTGCAATAAAATTCTAGAAAACTGTCACTTGATCTAGAAATATCAAATTATCATCTTCAATTCATGATGATATCGAAACTGGCAAATTATTTTACATTCATATAATTTTCCAAAAATTCTGAATTTTCAATCAATCACCATTTAATTTTATTCCCGAAACAAAAAAAAATCATTTTTTAAAGAAGATGGCACTTTATCGTAGTTTTTTTTGCTACATAAACGGCATGTTTCTCCAATAAAATCGTAGAAAACTGTTCACTTGATATCTCACCATAAATAATTATTTTCTACTAACAATATTTCTCGCCAATTTGAATTTATAAAGTGATTTATACTTGGGATACAGGGTAATCTTTCAGCTCTTTTTTGGTGTTGCCACATTCAACTGTGACGTCTTCTATATTAGTTCTTATTCGATTTCCTGCAATTTTCTCCAGGACAAACATGCTGATAATTGAAATTCCCATTAATTCTTCTATCATTTTTGAAAATTTACAAAGTAATTGTACGAGTGAAAGTTGTTGAGAATCTTTTCCGTACAAAACTATGAAAAGAAAAAATACTGCGACCACTAGGAGCCGAGTAATCCAAGATGGCCGACATTCCACAAGTGCATTATTGAACCTGTTGATTCAGACTCCCATAACCTAAAAAAAAATCGTTTATTCACCTAGTTTTCGTAAGTAGTTGTCGAAATGATGTATTTTTTCGCTTCGCAGGCTCCTCCTTGGCCAACTACACGCCCAAGAGCACGGAAGAGTTCCATTTGGGAGTGTCGAGGACGCTGCAACCGACGTGGACGCCTGACGTCGTCGACGGCGAAGCGATGGAGATGGAGGAGGAGGAGGAGGCGGCGGCGAAACCTTTCAGCGAGGGGGATATCGCAGACATGCTTTTTTGAGCGGTCAGGCTCGTATTTTTTATTATTTATCTCACCTCCCCTCAAAGGGGAATTTTTTCGTCTTAGGGTTATTCACCATATGAATTATGCATTCCTTCATTAACATGAATATTCATTATTTATTTACACAAATTCAGATCAATAAATACTGTCTGTGATTTGATTGGAAAGATGGTATATTAATTTTTCTAGATTTTTTCCTTTTTTTCCTCCTTTCAAAAATACAAATAGAATTTTATATTATTATTGCATTATATTTATAGTGAGGACAGACTCATGATATGTCCCAAAATGAATGGAGACGATAATATTGCTTCTTGTTCAGTTGATAGAGATATAATATGGTATAAGAAAAACATTTTCGATTGTGTTCCCAAAACTTCCACCACTGAGATAAGTCGGAAATAATTCTCTTCCGAATTTTCCAAAAAAAAGGCGTCACTGATAAAATCTAGAAAAATCAAATTATTATCTTCAATTCATGTTGTGAAAAATAATCATAAACATTCCAGTTTCCATATTTCGTAGTTGTTCATATTTATGTTCTAAGTTTCCCCCGTATACCCACTCTATAGGTGGGGTGTAAAAAAAATATCAAAAAATAATGAAAAAAAAAAAGTTTTATATATTTTTCTGAATCATCAGAATCGAGACAATTTTCGAAAGTTTGTTCAGTCAGAAAAACTATCAAGACTTTCGTATCCATTATTTTTGATAGCTTGCGAAATATCCCCTGTAGGTGGGATGCCGAAATATACGGGAAAACATATTGATTCTTGGGAATGATAAGGATTATTATTATTGCTTGTCCCTGTCCTGAATTATGGTGAATGACCCTGTAAGTTTATCGATCGATCGCATTCCAGTATTGATTCGAAAGAGTAACGTTTTTTGTCGATTTCGAGCGCGTATACGAGGTGGCGAAAAGTCAATGTACATAATCACCCTAAGTCTTCTATTGTACGGGGCGTTTGAGAGAAATGTGGCGGAATTCGTTTCATCCGTTCGAGCGACTTGTATTTATATTTAGTAACGAATTTCGCGTTATGGGATGAAAAGATCACTTTTCGTTAGCACCCTGTGTACGGGGTGGGACAAATTGGACACTTACGGTGCATTTTCGCAAAACATGATGGACAATTGAGAAACGATGACGGATATCGATACTCAGTTAATTGTCCAATTTGGCCCACCCTGTACAACAAAAATCAAATCAACTTCTTATTTCCATACGATAGCAAGATAATAAGTCACTAGTTTGGGTTTTTTTAAAAAGGTAGTTTCAGTTGGAAAAATATCATCATGATCCATATAAAATCATCCAACTCAGAAAATGAGTACAACTGGAGTGACCAATGATATTAATAACATTATTTAGTATTGCTAATATTATTAACTCAAGTCTGATAATGAAGTATTGATATTTTGTTGGACTCCTTCAGGCGAACCCCAGTGTTTTTGGTTTTCTCATTCTTCATTAAAAATATCAAACAAAACTCACCCACATGCTGACTGAAATCATAACAGATCGATTCGAACGAGGAAAGTAATAAAATCAATGAAAAAAAAGTATATATACATCCAGTCAGAGTCGAAGAAGGGATGGAAATAAGAAGTATTATTGATTTTTGTCTACAGGGTCGGCCAAATCGGACACTTTTAGAGGAAGTCCTATTTTTACATTAGATTAGGTGACAACTAATTGACGTTCAAACTGGTTTGGCTTGGATTTGGCTCGCCCTGTACATGAAGCTGCCACCTCTGTCTAACCACGCATCCACGGGTTCGATTTATTGTGGTATTTTATTTCCATGTGAAGTGCTTTAAATAATTAATAATGATTATGTTAGTTATTTTGATTAGGTTATATACATGTTATATTAGTAATAATAATGATATGCATTGTACGTACTGATTGATGATGATAATGATGATGATGTTTCATTCCTTTGCCTATTGTATATTCATTCCCATTTTATATTTTTACTGTATTTTAAGAAGTCAACTTCGTTATTCAAGCTGTGATTCTACGGAAATATTGAACTTGCTTATATGTTTTTTTTTTCTTTCAAATACGCTGAGTATTATTTGATCTATGGCTTTTTATTATTTTCCTCTTTTTATCCTTCTCTTCTTCCTTTTCATCTTTTTGTCCTCATTATTATTCATCGAAGGTACTGCAAGACTCGATAAGTACAGGGTGTTGATTAAGTATATAAAAAGACACGTAAACATCCTAACTTGATTCGTTATCAAAAAAAAAAATGTTTTTTCGTAAATATCTTGAATATTCTTATCCTTTTTTTATTAATTTGGCATTACTTTTTGTAGTGTTATGGGTCTAATTCTGCTCAAACTCGATTAAATTAATCTAGTCCAGTGGCGTTCCAAGCACCACCTTAACAAGTCAAGCTCAATTTCTTTGATAGGATTTTATTTATTTTTCCCCTAAAACTTGGAAAGATACGAAAATAAATAGAGACAAAAAAGTGGTATCTTTAGATGCTTTATCCGGAAAAATTTCGAAAATATTTAATCAAGCTCTAACTAATTTAGCTCCTTATTTACATGACGATTAATTCCATACTACAATTTGAAAAGTTAGAGCACATGTTCATGTAAACTTTTGACTTGAAATCACTAAAAAAATCGTCTGTTGAATTTATTTTACTCAACACCCTATATTTTCCCCGATATAGTACGTTTATAGTAAGTTGCCTAAAACTTTTTACCTATTGCCACCAGAGTGGAATCATCGAGGTGGCATGAAAAGAAGTGCGTTAGGAACCCTCATGTTGAATTTGGAGGCTTTTTATTAATTTCCAATACACCTTTGCGGTACCTTTGATAAAAATATTTTCCCATCTAGTACGTTGCTGGATCTTTTATACTCGTGGTAGGTATAGAAAAGGTAGTATCGTCTGGAAATGCGTGTACGGGGTGTGTTTGATGTCCAGACCCAATTCGTTTCTCTCTTGTCTTCGTTAGTCAGCCTTCTGCACAGTCAGATTACCAAAAGGAATACATAAACTTACGGTATAAACAGGATATTGTACAGCTTGAGATCTTAAATAGTAGCTGTATTTTAGACAGCGTGATAACTAGTGGTATAAATGAGGTTTTAGACAGCATGAGAAGTCAGGGTGCAAATAGGATTTTAGACAGCATGGAAACTTATGAAATAAACGAGATTACTCAGTTATACACGTGTTGAAAACCAATCGATGTTCACTAAATATCAGAGATTAGTCACCGGAACCGTCGACTAATTTCCTTTCAACTAATCTTGGACTCTCTCTCTTGCTTTTTGGCCATAGAAACATAGATCTAGTAAAGGTACGTACGCGTAGGTTTGTTCGTGTGTGAGATTTACCTGCTATCTGTCATCAGTTTATCTTTCTTCAATTCATTACTCTGTTTCTTTTTGAAATCAGATATGAGCAGCTGAATCTGACGCAAAGGAACAGGCCTTATGGTAACTTTCTGGTACAAGTTATCTTCACCAGAGATAAGTTAACCGCTTTTCTACTGTCTTCCGTTCCGTCTGTTTGGTCTGTAAATTTTCGGTTTCGTGTTGCTCTTTGATAATTATGACAGGAATAGCTTTGCGTTTGCAATTTGAAAAATTTCACACTTTTACGCTGAATTGCCTCAAACTGGTCTCAAATAATGTTAAATCTCTTTCGATTAAATCATGTGTGTTCCGTTTGTAGTCGCCATTTTGTTTACATCGATCTCGACGGTAATAATTTTTGATTAACCTTGAGGCGTTGGTCAAAAAAATGATCAACTTGAATTTCCATCTTTTACAGACAAGATCGACCACCGGGTGTGCTTAGAGCTCTTCAAGGAGGAGCACCGGGTTGATAACAAACAGCTGGAGTTCAATAATGGAGATAAGACACCCGTCATCTATGCTCTAAATGCACCTCCCGGACATCAACTAGGAGCCCCTCCTCGTAGGAGGACCTCATCGAAATGCAGCACAAAGTGATGGAGAGTCAGACAGTATTGGAAAGAGGATTTGGAGACTATACAGGTTAGTGCTCTACTCTTTTACAAATATTTTGGAAAATATTGTATGTGGAAGCCTTTATCAGAATTATGTCTCAAAAGTCTGTATGGAATGGTATAGAGAATGGATCAATTCCTGTACCTACGAAATTGCAGGAGTGGGAATATGTCAAACTTCACCTGATTTGCGTTGTGGTCTTACTGTTTCATACAGAATCTGTTGGAGATCCATTTTCTCTATTTTTGCACACAGACTCATGCATCTGCTCAGTTTCCAATATAAAAATATTTTCATGTGGTGTGTAGTCCAAATTGAAACTGAGAAGAGCTGTAGCACCTCACATCATCTTTATATATTTATTTTCATTTCATTGATTACCTAACTTTGGCACTCTTCAATTTATTAGTTAAATTTCCGTTTGGTGCAATCTACATTTTTATTTGTCATCAATTATTAATTATCAATCAGAAAATTATATCTGGACGTCAGACTTCATACTTCTACTTATATATATATATATATATATATATATATATATATATACACCCTATATATATATGATCACGATGATAACAATGTACAGTGTTCCCTACATCTTTCTCACAGTACATATCCCATATTGATGGCACACTACTGTATTGGTGTATTGATTCATTCACAAGATATCATCGTTGCGTTTTCATCCCTCTGTACAATTTTTCCTCCAAGTATATTGATGAGTAGCTCCAAATCGCGAATAAATAAATTATGACCCCTATATAGTATCCTATTTTGTATCCTTCTATATCTCACAAAATAGTTCTCATACTGGCTCTGTGTTTCTTTTGCTCACTGTATAGATTTCATTTGAAAAAAAATGCATTCACCTAAAATACCGTCATTTCGTGATTTCGTGGTGTTTTTATCTCTCTGTATAATATTTCGTGTAGGTTTATTGCATGTTTATATTGAATAGATCCAATTCTGCTCTGCCATGAAAAAAAATAAACGCCCTATATATTTCTATATGATTGCACAGGTAAATCGAAATTCAAGTCTAGTGACCTGGTGAGACACCTTTTTTTGCTCGGATTGTTTACGATGTAGTTCGAGCAAAAAAAGCTGTTATCGACGCGATTCGCTTTTGTTTTCTTCTTCGACGTTTTCGCAACGAATATACTCGAAAGTTGTGCAAATCATTGCGGTTGATGGTGTGTGAAAGCCGGTGGTTTTTGATCATTTTTATTGATTGATATCATAGTTATATCGGAAAATTTAATTGTACGCAAGTGTATCTTTATTTTTCGATTGATTTGTGACAAATTGGAATGATACTTTTGTGGTAGTGAGAGGTGTGGCCGGGCCATGAAAAATGCATTTTGGATATACTCTTCTTTCCCTGATGTAATATGGTGAGTGCCGAAAAGCTTTTGTTGAATCCTTTGTTGAACGATTCGCTTGGAAATGATACGACATGATTTTTATACAGGTGGGTCACATATAGGTATTCGACGGAGAGGTAATTGATCGGTTCGAAAATTCGAAATTTCATTTGATATTGATATTTTCAAAGCAAACCACACTATCTTATATCTATGCACCTAAATAATATACTACAATATCTTTTGACAATCCTAATTCAATTCTTCCTGTTTTTGTGTTCATAAATCTGAATCTGAAGTTCTGAAAACCTCAAGTTATGTATTCCCAAATTACAGTTGATTTTACAGGATGCTTAACCCGAATTCCACAATAGAAAAAGGTGAAAATCTCTATTGTTAGAAATATTAAACGAAAAAAGGTGAAGATTCACCTTTTTTCTTTGTACTGTTCTGAGAAGACATCAAGCCCATCAGCCTTTATATATTAAAAATTATTTTCTAGCATATTTTCATCAATTTTCAATCTTTCTCTCTATAATCAAAGAGTTCCGTGGCCTGGAATATGACAGCTGAGGCTGTTCCACTTCAATAAAACATTCATCAATCACGGACGTACTGACTCATGACCACAGAACAATTTAATTGTTCTGTCACTGTTTGGATATATGAAATCATTCTGTGGCACTGAATGCGGATGTCTTTGATCATTGAGCGATTGAAATTTTTAACAAAATGGTCGTCGTAAATGAAAATTACGAATTCTAATGAAGAAGAGTGAAAATTCATAAAATTATGCCATGGAAATAACATTCTCAGCAATTGATTGCATGATGATGGTATAAAAAATATCCTCTGTGGAGATTGGAAGGTCGGCTGGCTTGATGTCTGTCCAAAACAGTCTGAAGAAAGAAGGTGAATTTTCACAGTTTCTCCTGGAATATCATGGGAATATTTCGCTATATTTTTGCACGATGACAAAGTACGTAAGTACGAAATGAAAAATTTCTAAAAAATAGCCATCGCAGTATGATGAGTGCAAAAACTATCAAATAATTTCATTGAGTTTTCATGTGAAAGTGTAAAATTTTATTCAAATATTCCATACAGTTCAGGTAGCAATAGTATATACATTCACTATACAGGGCTATCTATTTTGAGGAAGTATGGTACAAAAATGTTCTAATTCAAATGATCTCTGCTACAGTCATGAAAGATCATTGTTGTCGCATCTAATTTGTTTTTTAACTGGACAGGTGATTGATCACAAATGAAGAAATTCCCAAGATTGATGTGATATAATGGCAGCCTTCGATAACAGACTAGATGAAGGAATCTTCCGATGAGATGAGAGAAATTTAGGCAGATACTTGAAAAGAATATCTTGTGCAAGATGCATGACACATTGAGAGTCGAAAGAATGACATGAAGGTTAGTTGTATTCAGAATATGGTCTTCAAAAGCCTAATGTGAGTGTGAAAATTTCCTCACTAGTTGATTATTTTTTGTTCTCTGAAGCTCTCCTAATTCTACCAATTTGGATTTTTTGTAAAGATGAGCTAGCAATTTTTCCATTTTCCATTTGCTTACAAATTCAAATATTTTCACAGTCTGATGGTGTGGATGAGATGCTAATGAAGATGAATCTGGGGGTTACTTGAGGATGATGATGGATCTGCATTCGAGACTCACTAAAAGGACAAACAGATGATATTTATGCAGATTATTTCCGGAGATTTTCATAACAAAACTATCCTGATGGTAAGCGAAATTTCTTAAAAATTCATTTTTTCATAATGGTTTTTGTCTGGGAAAACTAGTTGAGCCAGGACAGCACTGACAGGACTTTCCTATACCTATAAAAATTCTCACACCCTTTCCAACCCTTTTTATTCCAATTTACGACTATTTCGGATCATGACTATTGTTTCTTTGCTCATGAGTTTTTGTCTAGAAATTTCAAGCATAAATACTAGGTTGTTCTTGAATTTTAAGTCTTTTTTATTCCTTTGATTTTTTTAGTTCATTTCCAATCCTGTTAACTTCGATCATAATTAATGTAGGTTATAAAAACTCATTTTCTCCATTTTAGTATTTGTCTTTGGGAAATAGTTCTCCCAGTTCAGCGAAAATACTGAGTTTTTCTTGAATTTTCTGTAGAATTCGAGCTATTCATTATAGAGTAAAGTTTTATTTCCATCCATTAACATTATTTAGTGGCTGATCAATTGTACAAAAAAAATTCGCACAAGGAAGTTCTCTAACTTTCAATTATTTGGAAATATCATAAAGTGCGTACAGTGAAAAAAGTCTCAAAAAAAAAAACGTTAGTCTTCTTTTTATAAAACACTTGTTAATTTCACTCTTGGTTTTTCTCCCTACAGCAATTTTAGGGCAGGACAGACAGCAGGATCGACAGATGACAGATCGACGAGAACATCATGACGTCATCATCATTGAACGAGGTGGTGACAAGGACGGCAACTTTTCGTCAGAGAAGAAGGATAGCGAGAAAATTGGCAGCTTCGAATAGCGCCATCTTCAAACGATGCGGACAAATTTGGCAAGTCTGATGACAACAATGATGTGAACAAATTTCTGTAATTGAGCGAGCGAATCGAATGGAAAGTGAAGTTTCGTAAAATTGCTGCTGTGACTGGATTTTTAATTTTTTCTTTGGTAAATACTCGAACATTATTTGTGATTCTCTAAATTTTCATCATTTTATTTGATCCTGTTGGAATTTCAATTTCGATTCTCAAAGTTAATCAATTTCTTGTGTAGTGGGAAATTATTCAAAATTCGTCATTCTTCATATTGAATCATCAATTATACAAGAATATCAACTCTGTTAATCTGTTAACGTCAAAAATTTCGCATCCAAACTTTTATGAGAAACCGAAAAACAAAATCTGTGTTCCCGCAGCAAAATTTTATCAATTTTCTTTCGATAATTTTGACTTCTAAATTATACCCAAATGTTCATCTATTTTCACTCACTTTCCATTCGAGTGCCAGAAAATGTTTTCTATCGTATTTTCCCTCCTGTAGGCAGTGTCAGAAAACGTTTTCTTGCGTTCGCTATATATACAGGGTGAGTCAGAATGTGTCCGACAAACTTTTCACTCAGATTCATCAATTCATTTCGAATCGAATATTTTCCATCATATTTGAAATGTTTTATAATGCATTAATGTCCTTGAAGCCTCCGAGTGTTTGATTTTTGTTATACAGGATGTTGAAACTTCAGAATTCGAGTAGTCTTTCTATGATAACTTTTATGAAGCCTTTTTTAGAAATTTTTGATAAATCGATTGTGTTTTCAACAAAGTTGTGTACCCTGTATGACGGAAATAAATCGATTTCGGACATGTGTTCCATGCCCAATGCCCCGAATAATCTGACTTTGAAGTTTCGTGCAACATTATTGAAACGCCCTGTATAATAATGTATTTTTTCTACCATCTATTTTATTTTACGATCGGTGTTTTGACATTTCAAGTTCCCACTGTGTAATATTCCTATCATAATTTGCGCTGAAAAAAAACTTTGATTTTTCCAAAGCAATATTTCTTACAATATTTCGTTATTCTCTTTTCTTGATTATCTGGAATATTTTTGGAAATACGCTGCGGGAAACTTGTTAATGTCTTCACACAGAGTGTTTTTGTCGCCTGGGCTGGCTGGACGTCAAATGGCATATCTCACAGGAGGAAAACTTTGAAAACGCAGAAATCGATCTAATCTCGATTCACTTCGAAATCGAATACGAGATATTTGTTTGTGAACTTTTCTCGGTCGTCCTTCTTTCATACATTCATTTTCGAGATTTGTTCGTCAGTCTTCGACGTGAATCGGAATGCGATTGATTTCGGAAGAAATTTTTGATTCGCGCATTTTTAGCAATGTAAATATTTTGGTAAGAATCTTGAAACTTTAATTAATTATCAGATTTGTGTGATTTTATTTTCTAAATGATAGAGCATTATGTGCTCTACTGTGTTAAATTAAGACAATTTTTATTTTCTAAAAAAAATTGTTCTAGAGAAATTTTTTCATTAGTATGTTTGAGGAAACAGAGCTTGATAATTGTTGTTTTGAAATTTTTACAGTTCAAACTGATAATGATCTGAATAACCATTGTAATCATAGAAATCATTTTTCTTCTGATTCTAGCAACATTTTATTTTTAGATTTTTCGAGATGAAAGAAAAGAAACTTTCGAGCAGACCATGAAATTTTGAGTTTTGAAATGGGTCACCCTATAGTTGAATAATGTCATGATAGAAACTTCTTGGTAAAATAGCTATTATATTCATTTCAATTTTCTGTTAGATATGCCCATTGTGTGTGACGTCCAGGCATACCGGGTGGGTGATTTATAAATTTTTGTGAATCGGCAAGTCGGTCGTCTGACAGGGTGTTTGTTTTTTGATGGCGTAAAACCGTTTTGAAATGGATTTTGACGCCCGCTTTTGCGGTGGGTGCTTGCGACCGATATTTCTTCTTTTTTTTGCCCACCTTGTATTTATCAATGTGGACCACGCATAGATGAGTTGACAATTTTTGAAATTCGTTGGTTTCTTGTCGATTTCATTGATACGAAGGAAAGCAAGAAAATTTATTAAAATTAACATTTTAATTCGACTTAGATAGATGGATATTCGTTTAGTCAACTCAATTATGCTTCAAAAATGTCAAAAAAATATACAGGGTGAGTCAAAAGTGTGGGAAACTGAGATGACGGCTTCGCTGCTTGATAAGATAGATGAACAAAAATTTCAGAGTTGGTCTAGGATCATTGCGTTATACAGGATGACTCAAATACGCTTGGCGTGTCAGAGTTATACTTTTTCTTATGACAATTTTATGAAATTCTAATATTCTCTCTGGAAAACTGAATTCATCGATCCATCACACTTTTTAGCGAGACTAATTACAGAGATATGAGGTATGAAAAATCGTGATTTTTCAACTTTGGGATTTTTTTTTTGTCAAAACTATTCATTATTGTTCAAAACGGCTCCCATGTCTTTGTCTTAACTTTTGATTCACTATCTAGTGACGTTCAAATGAAATACTTACAGGGTGGTGCATAATTCACAATTCCGCACCACCCTGTATTTGTTTGATTTGAATGTCAGTAGATATTGAATCGAAAGTTTGGAAAGGGTCATGAAAGCCGTTTTTTTACCAATAATGAACAGTTTTGACATGAAAATTTCCTGAAGTTGATAAATGTCGATTCTTCACATCTTATATCTCTGTTATCAGTTCCGCTATACCTCAAGTGTGATGAATCGATGAATTCAGCTTTCCAAAGAAAATCTAAAAATGTCATGGAATATTGGGTGTTCCATAAAAAAAAGTTCAACTCTGACACGCTACGCGTTCTCGAGTCATCCTGTAAAACGCAAAATAATTTAGAAATGAGCTTAGACCAACTCTGGAATTTTTGTTCATCTATCTTCTCAAACAGCGAAGCCGTCATCTCAGTTTCCCACACTTTCGACTCACCCTGTAGGTTAGTATATTCTGACATTAAATGTGGGCAGAAGTAAGAACAAGTTTCGGTCGCACTGAATTTTCTCTACTGGTGGCATTTGCTCGCAAAAGCGACAGACACTAAGAGAGGTTTCCGGCCTCATCGACACCATGTCAGACCACCGACTCGTCGACAATTTATAATAGGGTGTGTCGGGAGCGTCCCGAATCGAATACGACGGGTCTGAGAGTGAGTAGTTATAACTCGTCTGTTTGCTCTCTTTGCGTCGGAAAAAAGTGCTCACTCTCAAGACTCTTTTTATTCGATTCGGGACCCTCTCGATTTAGGTGTGTGTGTCGGAGTGTCCCGACCGATAGGAGGAGGGCCGGAGAGTTTGTGCTCCTCCGACGCGAGGACGACAGACTCGTCTGTTTTCCTCGTGCGCCGGGGTAGCACTCGCTCTTCTACCCTTCTATTCGATCGGGACACTCTCCGACATGGACCCCCGCAGGCTCCGACATGTGTCGGAGTGTGTCGTCGCGGACAGGTCGGATGGAACACTCCTCCGACACATGGACGGGACAGGAGGGAGATTATTCAACTCCTCCTCCAGTCTTGTTCGTGTGTCGGATTGTCGGAGAAGTTCACTCCGAACTGTCCGAACGAATGGGAGGGACACTCTCCGACGCATGTCAGGAGGTCGGTCGAAGGGGGACCCTCCGACGGGTAGGAACTAGGTAGGATAGGATAAGAAAATAATGAAAATTGTATATTGTATATATTAGTATAAGTATAAAGGCTAGTTTCTATTATATAATTGTTTCATTCCCTCCCTCTGCTCTCGCCGCCTCCTTCTCCTCCCCCTTGCCTCCTACCTCCCCTCGTCGCCTCCCGCCTCCCCTCGTCGCCTCCCGCCTCCTCCCCTCGCCTCCTACCTCCCCTTGCCTCGTCATGACGGTTCTTCCGTTCTCCACCGTCGACCGATCGGGTTGTCGAATCGTCTCTTCTCTCGATCGATCTCTCCCCTTGTACGTCGAAGACGGTGTGAGATTCAACGAGACCGAAGACGGATTGCCTCCTCGCTCTCCTTCCTTCCGTGGAGGAAGAAGAGCGAGGAGACCCGCCGCCGTCGGACTCGACGAATCTCCCCGTCTTCGCCGCCGCCCGCGAAGAGATCGACCGAGAGAGAGAGGAGACAAGCCGACCGACCCGGTCGATCGACGATGGCGGAAGAATCGCCACGCCACGACGATCGATTTCGCCTGCCACAAACGACAATCGGCCCACCACCGACCTTGCGGGAGAAACGCGGAGATCGAACGACGTCGTCGAAGACGTCATCCGTCCTCGACGTTTACTCCCCCAACGTGGCCCGTTGTCGTCGTGGCCGGAGAACAACCGGCGGACTTCTTGTCCCATCTCCCGATCGGAAATGGGCCACCTAAACACAAAAAAAAATACAATTAATACAAGACATACAGATCGAAAGAAAAACAGAGCCGTCATCAGGAAATTGATCACCCCATATATTTCTTTCCATCATCGGTTGGGATTTATCATGAAGAATTAAACGATACCAAATTTGATGTGTATCGCCAAATACTAAAGAGATTTATAGCCCATTTATTTTTCGGTATGCTGCATGAGTGTGACAAAGAGGTTTCGCTAACCCCTTTGTCACACACGCACTATACAGAAAAAATAAATGGGCCACGTCTCCGTAGCATTCGAAGAAAACACCATCAAACCTGACATCGCCGAATTCCTCATGATAAATCCGAACCGACGATCGAAAGAAACACAGGGTGATCATTATTTTAGAAAAATCGAGAAGTAAAGATGAAATTTACACCAATTGAAATCATGACGAAATTAAGTGAAGATGTTAATTAGCATGCTGTTCCTGATAATGGCGCTGTTTCCTTTTCGTCTGACCCCCACCCTATCACTATTTTCGGCATAAAAATGGCCGCTCACTTCAAACATCACAATTATACAGGGCGAGACGAGTTCAAAATGTCAGAAATTCGAGACTAAAAAAGAAAACAGTGCATTTCATGACGAGATCGTTCTAGAGATTGCTACAATAAATACTCAATATTTAATTATACAGGGGGGGGGGGGCGCCTCAAAGTGTGCTCTACCATTGGTGGGGAACGGAAAGAACTTTTGACAGATGCCGTAGGATCACGATAGTCACATGTTTAAATTATTTTTCATTATACCATACAGTTTATCTCAACTCAAAAGTGGCATTGATAATTCATCACTAAAGTATGTGAAAAAAAAGTTCCATTCGAAGAAAAATACCACATTTCATTGAGCCACACTGTAAAATGAAAAACAATTTAAACAAATATTCTTCGTAAACTTCCTTGACACCCATCACAAAGTTCTATTCGTACCCTCCTAAGACACAGCAACTCTCTTGCTTTGCCAAATTCTGTGCTTCACCCTGTATACCTGTTAAAACTTCAAATGAAGCGGGAATTCAATTGGAAATTGGATTGGAAGAGAAAATTTGCAATTAAATAAACAATCACAAAGATTTACTATAAATTGATCTCATCGTGAATGCTCTGCTTATACTTTTTGATAATGACACGTCAGTATTTTCAATCAAAAAAAAAAAGTAAATCAATTATCAATGAAATGTAATTGTGTACAGGGTGATTCGCCATGAATGGTCCACCATCTGAAACTTGGTAATTTATGAATTTATGAATCGATTCGACAATTTGGAAGAAAACCTCAAACCGGAATCGTATCGAAATACAGGGTATCCGAACCATTAGTTTCGTTTTCTCGAAGATAGACAAGTCGAACCAATTTCACCCCATATAAATTTGAACATCGAAATTGATAGGATAAAATGATCAATTCTAAATATAAATGTTGATGTTGAAACACCCTGTAAATTACTGTAAGTTTTGACCGAGTGCCATTTTTATCCCGAAAAGATTACGAAACAATACAAGAAAACTTGAAAATACAAAATATAATCCATTTTCCTATTGTCATCTTGGAATACAGGGCGATTCACAATTCGATACGATCTAATTATCATGTGAATCAACACGAATTTTGTGGAAACTTGGACTGGGATAAATGAATTATTTCCCTTATACATGGTAAAAAAATTTCAGACACATTTATTATGTTTTTGATCACGAAATTTCTCGATATGAATACACAAAATGATGATTCATATTAGAGTAAAAACGATTTTTCACATTTTTTTTTCTTTTATTTAATTCTGTACTGAGATCGATGATTTTCATCGAGAATGGAACGATACCGAGGGTTGATGGGGTGTTGTCGAAAAACTACGAAGGTATTGTGGATTATTTCACCATCGGAGCATACTGGTGAAACATTCACAATATCTCCATAGTTTTTCTACAACGCCTCATCAAATCATCGTTGCATTCGTAAAGGAAATTCCTATGCTACTATAGGAATAATAATTAGTATAAAATAATGTATAAGGGGAATATCTAATTGATTTCATGAGTAGTTTTCTTATGTAAACAAGAAAACTGAACAAGAGATACTCAATTATGGCAATTTTAATTACTTGAATAACCAGAGAACTGCGACTCGCCCTGTACATCATAAAATTATTTTTGTATGTTTGTTTTACTGCTTCTGAAGATGACAATAGAAAAACGAAACGTTTACTAGATGAAAAGTGTTTTCCTTCGGACCTTTTTGATACTTTCGAAAAAAAGTCCCAAGAATAACGAAACATTAAATTCAAAATATATGATTTACGTGCGATTCCGAAATCGGCAGACCGCCGCCAAACTATCATCACCTCATTACGACACACAGAATGTTCAAAAAGACTGAGCTACTTGACGTTGGGACGTTATAATGCAGTGAGAGAAAAAGTTAGTATGAAATGACGAAAAGAAATTCTACAAATTTGCCTTTCTTCCATTGATTACAAAGACATGTTGCCATAATTGAAAAAAAAATTCAAATGAATTGTAAATAGAACTCAATCATCAACATTTGATTTACTCGAGAACAGTCAACAAACACATGGCTAATATCAAATATTATGGACATTATGTGCGAGTTTGTTACTAAACTTCATCTACAACTATTCAATCAGCAAAGCCAATGGGACAAAATGATTTTTAAAAGCGTGTAACAATGACAGTAATGTTCTGACAATAAAAGAAATACTTGTCGGTTATTATTCCACAAATTGAAAATGTTTATATAGGAAAACTATAGGAAATTGAATCCTATTCAATTTCATTCAATATTTTCTCAATTAGATCAACAGGAGGCATTCTAATAATGAAAAATGAATATCAAAAATTATCTCAAATGTTGATAGAGTGTGTGTGGCAAGTTACAAAATCAGGTAGAAATTTCCGAGCACACGAAAAAATATTACTTTGAAAACATTTTCGCCATCAATTCAAATTCAAACTTCTATATAATGTTATAAGGAAAAACGTAAAAAGACTGTAATATTTGACTGATTATCAATCAATACTGTCTGTGTGTGTCAGAAATTCATGAATCATTTCCAATGTGAATTAAAAAAAAAAGAGAGAGAAAATGAATGATAGAAAAAATTACTCTCAATTTCCTGAAAAAATCTTGAAATGAAACATGAGTGGAAAGAACAAAAAAACTATGAGGTGATTGATGTATTTCAGTAGAAAAACTGCTTTCAGAATCGCCGTGCACGATATAATAAATAATAGAAAATTGATTCACAGGGTCTTCGCGTTTTGAACATGGAAATATTTTATTTAAGAACTCCAGATGAAATATTGCAGAGCTTGAGAATAAGAAAAGAGTTTTAGTTTGTTTAGTTTGATATGCCACACTTTGTTGAGAAAACTCTTCAAGCACACAGTGTGTTTGGCATAAGGTTACCAAGATTTTACAGGGCGTTAAAACAGATAATCTACAATATTTTCCTCTCAAGAATTAAAAGTCCATTTCCAATAGTTTTGAAATAACAGACATTTTTCAGTTGTGTTGTCCACACCAAAAAATAATTAGATTGGAATATTAAACGTTATATGAAAAGAAAACGAGTGATAATAAATCAATCAAAATAGCTGAGAATCAATCTCTCTTTTGAAAATTTTCAAAAACCTGTAATGTTTGTAATTTGAAAAATACTGAGAAATTGCCACTAATTCCGAAGGGGAAAATATTATTGATCTTCAATTCAACACCCTAAAAAAACTTCTGCTCCAAAAAACTTTTGTCTTCTGAATTCTCAAACAATACAATATTGAATCATCATTTATTTTCATCAATTTCATTGAACTACTATAATTACTAAAGCACAACGTTAAACCAAATGATTTCTATTTTATTTGAATTGTTGGCATAACTATTTCTCATCTCAAAACTATGATCAACATTGGTTTGCAAATTTTTACCTAAAAGCCTGAAACGTGTTTGGAATGAACTATTTTTCATAATGAAAAAATTAAATCAACATACAAGTGGGTGGTCCATTTTTATTTTTTTTCTGACTTCAAATTGAAACAAGAAGTGTTGAATTTTGGATTCAACCAATTATTCATTCAATTACTAATGAATACAAAAAAAAAAATTTGAAATTTTGATCATTTGTGATATTGTGATTTTTTTTTTTTTTTGAAAGATAATAGGTGTCTCAAAATGAAATGGACCAATCACTCTTTCCAAAGCTCCAATGAAAGAAGGTTACTGATATTAAGATTTATCATTGCTTATTTGAAATTGAAAAAATAAATTATTTTGACCGCCTGCGCCTGTGAATCAATTTTGGAACGCCACCGCCATTTTTTTCACTCACCGCCCGGTTTTCCTCAATTTTCCGTTACCGCCTGCCTCATTTCGATCCTCCACCGCCGCCTCTGCCTCAGCTCAGATCAGCTCAGCTTCTGATCCTCTGGCAGCGACATCTCAATCACCTAAGGAGAAACATACATCAATTAATCAATCAATAATAGGAGGAGAAAAAATTTTCCTGTTCCTCTTTCCTGAAATGAAGTTTTCTTGGTTTTACTGCTTCGGTAATAAATATTATAAATTATAAATATATAATATACAGTATCTACAGTATTATTTTTGTTGGTTAGGTAACGAAAATGCTGATCCAACAAGAGGGTGATTTTATTTTTGGTTCGTAGTGACAAAATCTCTCAAATAAGGCTTTTGAACAATGTTTTTTAATACAAAAATCAACTCACCTCAATGTCTTCCTTTGGACCATCAAAGAGAAGTCACAAATGTCGTCCATCTTGCACAGGGTTCTCAATTTCTCTCATCTCATTGGGAAAGTCTTTGATCTAGTTTGTTGTTGAAGGCAACCATTATACTTATCATATTGACCTTGGAAATTTCTTTCATTTGCCCTTACTACCAAATAAAGAAAAATATGAATAATTCACAATTCACAAAAAACATCAGGGAAATTGCTCAATACTTTTGCTGAACAAGATATATATAATTCAGAATCACATAAATCAAAAAGTATTCTTGAAAAGAGCCATGAAAGAATATTCAGAATATTTCCGAGTATCAGTATTCATAATATTTTGCAAAGAGGAAAAGCACTGTGAATGTAATAATTTTGAATCTCTCTGGAAATTTTCACTATGAAAAAGAAACTTTTGTGCCATCTAACAAAAAAATAGTTATCCTGCTTCTGCTCAATTCCATTCATCAAGGTATCATTCTAGAATCAATCTTTTCAAAAGAAAAAATCAAATTGTAGAGAAGCTTTTGAAAAAATGTTCATGAGAGAAATCACAGAGCTGGGTCTGTGATTAGTCAACCTCTGGTTATCAGTGTACCTGAAAAAAACTCACCTTTATTACATCCTCAAAATCCAAAGCTATACCATGTTTGTCTTCCATATTGCGAAGGATGTTTGTTGGGTCAGGTTCAATTCCTCTAATCAGGCAAGTCCTCGATCTATGTAGTTGGTTGATGGTTGCCATTATGTGATCGATCATCTGTCCAATGAAGAAAAACGAATTTATTGTGGGAACAACCATTTCAATTTGCTATGTGACTTTTTCCATGAAAGTAGCAGAGACTATTCGAATTTGAACTTTTCTGTTCCATCATCCACTTTCAAAATAGGTGGATAGCCTTGTACACTAAATGTGGATTATTTGTTACCTCAACTAACTATATTCATTGTACACACTGTATAAATATGTTTGGTAATTGTTTTTCGAAATTTTGAGATATGAACTTACATACTTTGACTTCAAGAAACCGAATTCCGCAATGATGAAGGGCACAAATCTCTATTTTCCGAGATATTCAGGAAAAAATGTGAAAATTCACCTTCTATCTTCGGACTGTTTTGGATAGTATTGAGCCAGCCGACCTTCTAATCTCCACAGAGAATAAATTTCATACCATCATCATCAATCCGATTGCTGAAAAATGTCATTTATATGGCATAATTTTATAAATTTTCAATCTTCTTCATTAGAATTCGTAATTTTCATTTACGACGACCATTTTGTTTAAAATTTCAATTGCTCAATGATCAAAGACATCCGTATTCAGTGCCACAGAATGATTTCATTTATCCGAACAGTGACAGAACCATTAACTGGTTCTGTGGTCATGAGTCAGTACGTCGGTGATTAATGAATGTATTGTTAAAGTGGAACAGCCTCAGCTGTCATATCCCAGGCCAGGGAACTATTTGAATTCAGAGATGAAGGTCAAAAATTCATGAACATATGCTGAGTGAATAACAACTGAATGTATTATAATGGTATGATGAGTGTACTTCAAGGAGAATTAAAGGAGGATGGAATGAAAGGATTGATGATTACCCAAAACAGTCTGATAAAAGTTGAACTGATACACTTTTTCCTGAAATATTTCGAAATAGAGATTTGAAATTCGGGTTAACCTTAAAGTTACCAATTGAGATTTAGGCATACAGTAGTTTCGAGGTTTTCAGCACTTTTAAATCAGACTTTTTTTGAAAAGTTCTCATGAAAGTAAATGGTAGAAAAATACGTAATCTTCATCTTTGAACGGATAGATACAGAAAAATACAGGAAGAATTGAATTGAGATTTCCCAGAAGAGATTATAGTAAATGCATTAACAAGATATAGATACAAGTTAAGTGAGCCTACTTTGAAAATTTCATCATCAAATGGAATATCGCATTTCAGTTCAAGTTCAATATACCTTATTTGTGTGCACCTGTATGAAAATCATCTAATAAGTATATGTAGATATATTTTCCAAGCGAATCGTTCAACAAAGGATTCAACAAAAGTTTTTTGGCACTCACCATATTACATCTGAGAGAGAAGAGAATATCCAAAATGGATTTTTCGTACCCCGGCCACACCTCACTACCACAAAGTTATCATTCCAATTTCTCACAAATCAATCGAAAAATATAGACACTTGCGTACAATTGCGTTGTTAAAAATTTTCCGATATGAATATGATATCAATCAATAAAAATGATCAAAAAATACCGGCTTTCACACACCATCAACCGCAATGATTTGCACAACTTTCGAGTATATTCGTTGCGAAAACGTCGAAGAAGAAGAAAACAAAAGCGAATCGCGTCGATAACACCTTTTTTTGCTCGAACTGCATTGTAAACAATCCGAGCAAAAAAAGGTGACTTACCAGGCAACTAGACTTGAATTTCGATTTACCTGCGCACCTACAGGAATATACAGGACGTTTATCATTCATTCATGACAGAGTAGAATTGGATCTATTTAATAAGAGGTAAATGAAGGCATGACTTGTAGAACTGAACTATGCAGTGTGTCCAAAAGAAGTATTGTGAGATACAGAGGGATACAAAATAATAATATAGGGTCATTATTTATTTATATATTTCAGAGATAAAACAAAACGAAATTAGAAACTTTTAGGTGAATATGTGTCGGTACAGTGATTAGTATGGGATGCATTCATACGCAATTTTGACCTACAATAAATATACAGAGAGATAAAAACACGACATCACGAAATACGATATTTCGGGTGAATGTATTTCTTATAAAATCTATACAGCTTGTAAAAGGAAAAGAGAGCCAGTACGGGACATTATGGCACATATTAGACGAATCACTTTGAAAATTTGAGTTATTTTCATGCTCGGACAGGAAATGATTCCATGGATGCAACGTTGTCGCTTCCACTGAAAAGTAGTAGAAACTCTGATATTTCGAATAGCTGTCGGATAATTTCAGCCAGAATCATCAATTCTTTTTTTTTTATATATATTTGTCATATTATTTAAAAAAAATCATTTGCATTTCGAGAGTTTTCATTTTATTATCGGAATTTATATTTTCATTACAAAAGCGACCCACTACAGGGTGGGTAAATATTACCTAACACCTCAGTCACATATTATAGTACGTTCCAAACATTTGTCAGCATTTTTTAAATAAAAAATTATGCTTTATGAAATACCCTCGACATATTTGGAAATTTGAATCTCAGTTTTGCAAATTTAATTATTTATTTATTTATTCTCGAAATATTATCTCGGAATATATCGAAATGATGCTTTGTGAATAGGTGTAGACAAAATAAAGAAGTACGTCACTGGCAACAAAACCACCAGATCTTGACGTTCATCCCAATAAGCACACCTATAGAGCCGTTACCCTGATTACCCAAGAAAATGTCAACGATTATTTCGAGCAAATTCCCTCGAACTCGAAATACAGTTAGTCCAAGAAGAAGAACAAAAGTTCTGCGGCATTTCATTGCCTGAAACCGCTTAACGCGAACATGTCTGCTTTGGCACCGTTCGTGAATTCTTTTTTGGGCAATCAAATGCAGCAGAACGTTGCTGCGGCAGATTCGGTTTCTGCCGCAGCCGCAGCCGCAGCCAAAAAAGTTGTCATCAGGAAACAGTACCACGACCGAGGGTACATCCATCACGACGGCTACGACGACCATGCTCCACATGCGTGAGTATCGACATGTACTTACTCAACTATCACTTTCATCGTCATGTTCGACACATGTTTCTCTCGACGCACTCATTTTTTTTTTTGTTGAATTCCAACGAGTTGCCACTTGTTGAGAATATAAAATATATTATGTGATCACTTTGTGAACACGACAAGGACAACAAGTTGCCACCTGTTGAGAGCAACAAGTTGAGCCCAAGATGTCGCTTGTCGAGCACAACGAGTTGCCACCTGTTGAGCACAACAAGTTGCAACCTGTTGAGCACAACGAGTTGCAACCTTCATTTTCTAGCTTTTTGTGGGATTTTCTCTCTTCGTTTCTAAAAAATAGAGTAGAAGTTATTAAAAATTATTTCAATATATTTGTAGTAAGCACAGATTTTGTGATCTGCCCCAAAATGTCACTGCGCTTGAAATTAAACCTTCAGATACCTGAAAGAGAAATTCTCTATTTGTCAGTGACACCTTGTTTTTGCAAAATTTGGAAACACAAATATATTTGATAAGAATAAAACTTCAACTTATCTTAGTGGACGTTTCGGGAACGAATCTGCTCCCGTTCTCTACACAATTGAAACACTTTTCTTCGTAACACTGAAACTGACACTGAAACGTAACTTATAGACAGTATTCAAGTTGCAACCTGTTGAGTGCAACAAGTTGCCTTCAGATGAGCACAACGAGTTGCTACCTGCTATGTACAAGATGCCTCTTGTTGCACACAAGTTGCCACAAGTTGTCAAACATAACAAGTTAGCACCTGTTGAACACAACAAGTTGCAACCTGTTGAACACAACAAGTTGCACACCTGTTGAGCACGACAAGATGCCTTCAGGTGAGTACAACGAGTTAGCAACTGTTGATCGCAACAAGTTACCAATTGTCGAGCACAACAAGTTGAGCTCAAGATGTCGCTTGTCGAGCACAACGAGTTGCCACCTGTTGAGCACGACAACTGTTGAGCACAACAAGTTGCCACCTGTCAAGCTCAAGTTGCCGCTTGTCGAGCTTGTCGTGACCTGTCGCCTCGTCGTCTGCTCCCAGATACGTGCACCACTACACCGAAGGAGGCGGCTACGGTAAGAAGAAGAGCAGGAGCGTGGCCTTGAGCGCGCTCACCTTGCTGGCCTTCCTGTTCTTCCTGCACATCCTGCAGCAGTGCATCCAGGACCACCAGACGCAAGCCGACGTCTACCCCCCCACCACCACCACCACCACCGCCAGCTCGCTGCTGGTCGTCAAGGTCAGGGAGGCGGAGAAAAAGGAGGCGCAAAACAGGCTGGCGGTTGACGAGGGGCTGGAGGGGACGTTGGAGGCGACCACGGGGAGGGAGGGGAGGAGACCTGTTGCTCTGGTCGATCGACCTGTTGCTCTGGTCGATCGACCTGTTGCTCTGGTCGATCGACCTGTTGCTCTGGTCGATCGACCTGTTGCTCTGGTCGATCGACCTGTTGCCGACAGGTCGGAGTTGTATCAGTACGGAAAGGTGCACCGCGTGCCTGTCAAGATGACTATGGCCAGAGATAAGTAACCACTCGACGTTAATTATTATCTCTGTCATACGACTAGTTTATAGTTTGTTCTTTAACGAGCTTATAAATATACTTCTAGTCAGAATTAATTAAGGAAAAAAAACACTTGGAAATTTCGCAGCAGTTTTTGCAAAATCTACACGTTAGGTGGATGTTTTTGGTGTCATTTTGAAGATCTCGTCAAATCTGAACCTTCTGGAGTGGTGAAACGACACGGAGTGAAAACCAATTTTTTTGACACGAAAGCATTCGGTGGTGTAACATCGCATTCTTTTTGAAAAATTCTTATTGAATATACGATTCAGGGGTGGAGTTATAAGGGTGTAAATTCAGGGCATGTTTTCATCAAATTCGATTTTTTCTCGAAAATGTGGGAAAAAATGTAGACATGAGTTTTTGATAGTATGTGGATGAATTCGTGGTATTTTAAGAACCCTTCGCAAAGTTGAATTTGGTAGATGAAAAAATGGAAATTGGAAAAAAGATTTTATCGTCGGGAAAAGTTGAAAATCGAAATTCGTGTAGATTTTTTTCGGAAATCGGAATACCTCCAGACATATCCAAAGAAGCCGAAATCTTCGCTGTAAATTAAATGATTTTTTTTCCAAATCATCAATAGGTTGAGAAATTCAGTTACATTCTATAAACGAACGCCGTTTCTGTTCTGTATTTATATCGTAGATGTCATGACCGACGTTATTTTCATATAAAGATTGAAAGATAGTAGTATAAACCCACAGATCTCCTAAAAAATAGAATTCCAAAAAAAGTCTTACTGGCAACTTATTTTCCAACCCTTCGTTTGGCAGGCTGGTTCTCGAACACTCAGTATATGCGGTGGCGCCTGAGAGTCCAATCATCCCCTCGATGATACATCGAACCATGTGAAGTTTACAAACACGCCGCCGGCTTTAGTTTTTGTCGTACGGAATCCAAAACATCGCTTAAAAGTACGTGGCGGCACGTTTGAGATCTTTTCGCTCATAAATTATGACCACCCCGTAGTTTTATCACTTGAGCAGCCAACAAATTGCCTCTATTAATTTTTCGTTGCACACAAAATTTATGATTCATCAGAATCAATCTGCACGTTCTGCTGATCAAAACTATCGTGCAAGTAAATTGTTCGATTCCTTAAAAAAATACATACTGTCAAAAAAGTGTGAAATTTAGTGCGTTGAAAAATGTATTGTAGCTCGATGAGATATGATTCGCCCTGTATAAATATTGCAGTGGTGCACGATAAATATTTCGTTACCGTATTTGCTCAAGGAAAAACATCGTAGCACACTTTAAATCTTTCAAAGTAGGCTTCCAGCTTTTGTTTATTCAGGCAGGGATTTCGAAGTATACAGGGTACCGCAAGTTTCATGGTACACTATTGTAATATCACTAATCGTGAGAAATTCAGAGTATATAAGATTGGTAAAATGCATAATTTGATGATTATTCCGGATATCGAAACTAATCGAGGATTATTGGTATATTTTCTGAAATGTTCTGGAAAAAAAAAACTGAAAATATTCGATAGTGTCTTAAGGTTGATTGAGGCAATGGTAAATTCATTTTCCTAATTTTTATGGAATTTTCTCAGTTCTTATGTTTCTGGAAATGAAAATGCAAATCAAAGTGGACTACGAATTATTTTTAATTTTCAAGTTGTCATAAGTTTTTCACAAATATTCAACAGGATCAAAGCATTCGGAAGTCGCATTCTTTATGTTGAAGATTCATTGCTCAGAACTCATCGAATTTTAGCGATTCATGATTTACCAGGTGTTCAAAAAATGTATTAATAAAGAGAAAAAGTTGGTTGGTCTCGCCTTTTATTGTTTTAGTGACACAACACTTGTCTTTCTCATTGTTACTTCTGTATTGTTATTGTCATTTAATTGAGAAAGAGTAATCTCATTATAATTATTATATTCCTCAGAAATTGTTAGTATTTTTTGTGAATCACTATTTTCAGATCTTGGACCAATATCTCGAAACGATTTTATAATTTTTGCCTCATCTCATACAGGATGTTCACTTAACGATCGAACATGTCATTTAAAAAGACGAAACTGATGAAAAATAATACAATTTCAACCTTCTTGCACAATTTTAACATTCAGTATAACATCCCATTCTGAAAAATCTGCCAAGATCTTGACAACTGTCATAATTACGTGAACAATCAGGTTCTATTGGAAAGTTGATGTCAGTGTCAAAACCATGACAAATCTTTCAGAATAGAACATTTGGACAAATTTGATCGTTTCGAAAACGAAACACTTTAAAATGTTGTCTTTTCACTGATTGCTTCTTTTTTCGACTAAATATGAATATAAAAGAAGATATTTTCTCTGTATTTAGCCCCAATTAAAATGTCACAAAATACTCCGTATTTTCTTTCTCTTTGTGTTTTTTTTTTCCCGTTCTAATCACCTCAGATCTCGTGGCTAACGAGCGAGTTAACGAAGAAAATAATCATCTAATTTCCTCACCGAAACCAGTCAAACTACGAAAAAACATGCTCCAGATGTCGCCCGTCAAAACCCCCTCGATGGGAAAAAAAAACCCGACGAAAACGAGCTCGACCAATCGCCACCCGACCTAATAATAAATCCGCCCACAACCACCGAAGACGACCTCCGATTGGCCGTGACGGGAAAACGTCTCTGCGGCGCGTCGCGTCGTCCATACAGAGGATGCACAATTGCCGGCCACCGTCTCGGTCAGCATGTTCAAAACGGAGCCCGACAACGTTCCTGCGGATTTCATCTACGACCAGGACCACTACTTCTATCTGCAGAGGAGTTTCCAGTGGCTGCAAGACCACGACAACCAAACTGCCGTCGGCCAATGGGGGTGCTGCGACGGTCAGCAAACCGGTCACGCGGGGTTTCCCCCCGAGCAACAGGTGGACGGCAACGGGGGGCAAGCGATGGGCGACTGTTCCTATACGGAGGGTTCGAGGGGTGAGTTGTTTTATTCACCGGAAGGAAAACTTCGATTTCGGTCGTTTTTGATATTTGATTTGGTGATTTGGCGAAAATTTCCAACGGATTTTGTGTTACTGCTCCGATATTCAGAACACTCTGTAGAGCAATTCGATGATACAGTGGTGCGTCTTCTTTCGCGCGATTTCGTAGCCTCATCTAACCTTTATTTTTTTGATTCGTCACGATATCTTCCATCAGAAAGAAGCAAAGGTTACATTTAGTCTCATTTAAATTCCATCTGTTTTTCCATTTTCCGATCTTTGTTTCAATTATAATAATTCAATTAATAAAATATGCAAAGTTGCCTCAGCTTGTGTCAACTTTTGTCAAATTTATGTATCGATAAGTTGAGGCTAAAGGTGGATTCATGCACGACCTAATTTAGCCCGAATTTAATTTAAGCCTAAGCTTTATAAGTTGAATAACGCCTTCTCCATACAGTGGTTCGTGCACTTGCCTTAAGGATTAATAGGAATTTTAGCATAATTTAAGGATTTAAGAAGTTCGCCAACTTTTATCTTTTTTCTTAAATCTTAAAGGAAATCAGCTGTTGTTTGATGTAGCCAACAGATAATTGTAGTAATAAAATGGAAATCCCTAATCACCTAGACCTAACCTAACTTAATATTATTTATTTGTTGAGTGTTGAGTGAAAATAGTTTTATTAATACTCGAATCATTATATCACAACTTTTCGAGGATGAATGACTCGGAGTTAGTTTCTTTAGTAGAGCAATACAAACTCTTGTATGATACAAAAAAATCAAGATTTTAAGAACAAATTGTCCAGAGAAAATGCATAGAGTACCATCTCATTCATTGTAAAATCTAAATTAAGTTCTCAAGTACGTAGGACAAAATTAAATTAGGGATAAATTGGGGTTAAATTAGGTCATTCTTAAGGTCTGCATGAATCCACCTTAAATCTTCAAATTTTGGACTTTATACTATCTGTAGTTCAGACATTGCCCATTCTTAATTAATCACCTAGTATAACAAAAAATTATTTGAATAATTTCGCGATGTTGATAAAGGATAATGACAACGATGTAAAACGCTTGAAAAACAACGTAAACGAGATAAAAATCAATGAAAAATTTCAAGAAAAATTCAAAATTGAATCTTAAATCAAAAATTGTTCGTTGATTTCGTCAACGCTACAAATAATTTCAATGAGTCGGTAATAAATGATGAATATATCGAGGATTTCCAAAGATATTCAAGGCTGAATCCTACACCAATCTTGCCTAATTTTCGAGATATCTCAAGCTGAAACTATGGTGCTCTTGGACCAGTATCAGAATTTTTCAACACTCAAAATAGCCAAAAATTCTTAGTAATCGAAATCGAATGAAAAGGTCACAGACAAATGTTTTTAATTTTTGTCTGATCGTCAATATTAGAAACAAAAATTCCATTCTGAAGTGCATGGTTTTCGAATTATACAGGGTGTTTGTTGATTAAGCTTCTATAATATAATCAACAAACGATTCTTTCAGTGAATTTAAGACAAAAAGTTCATATAAATATGTGTCTAAACTCGCTCCGTTTTTGAGATAGAAGGTGTTGAAGTTTTAATGAGAAAATAAAATCCATTTGAATCCAAAAGTGCATATCACTGGACCACAAAAAAGTGGGGAAAAAAAGAAATCATCGCATTGGAAAAGGATTTCAGCATTCGGTAAATAATATCCATCTCTTTATCTTAAAAATCAAAGGAAGTATCAGTCGTCTGTTAAAATTATCGTTCACACTTAAAAAACACCCTGTACAGCTGTCACAAGTTGAGAGGACCACCCTGTATGTCGTAAAGTGTTGCCAACTTTTTTCGCGAGAACGGAAGCGACTAATTCATACACAGTGCGATCAGTATCTCTATCAAAGACAGCCGCGTGGAAAATCTTGTCCTAAATCACCGAATTTGATGAAATGTATGGTACATCCATTATCCTAATATCAGTTGGAGCGTCGACTACAATACAGGGTGTTGCAAAGAGATGAGTAATGAGTAGGGGGCAGATCATAATAATCATTCTGAACCCGTGCAATTTTTCATTGATTTTTTTTTCCTTCTGATTCTCTAAATACGCCGATCTCGATTTCGTCTGATCTTCGAAAAATTCTGAGCTATAGTGAAGTAAATCAGTATTCTATCAGTAAATATCAAACACCTTGAAGATCGAGAGACGGCAACCGAGTGATATAAATCATCGACTTGGGTAAATAAACATAAATTCGTGTCAATTCAGTCCGAAATTCGGGAACCTCCCCTTGTCACTTGGAGTCACCCTGAAACTGACGATTCGTGGGTGGTCTGATGTCATAATCCTCCAATTTGTCACAATCAGAACGAGAATGTCACACACTCTTTATCTCGCCAACAACATCCTTACAGAGGTCGAAAAATCATTTCTTTTTTGGTTGTACGATCTGGGTAGGCAGTTTTTTTGTCTCAAAAAAGCTATTGGGGAAGTCATATCGGAACTAGAATTACCCTGAAACAAGTTGACTCATCTTCGACTTGTCAACCACCATCAAAAATATCCTCAAGGCACCAGATATAGTTTTTTTTTCGATTCTACGAAATGAATTAGCAGTGAAGTCAAAACAAAGCTAGGATGACTCTGAAAAAAGTTTCACCTTATGCCTACTAGTCATCAGTTTGCCAAATCTCTACCAAATCTTCCTCAATCGTCGAGTTATCGATTCCATTTTGATTTCACGACCTAATTAGGCGGTTTTTCAACCTGAAAAAGCTATTGGTGGAGTCAAAACAAAGCTAGGATGACTCTGAAAAAAGTTGACTTTCACCTCATGCCTACTAGTCATCAGTTTGCAAAATCTCTACCAAATCTTCCTCAATCATCGAGATATCGATTCCATTTTGATTTCACGACCTAATTAGGCGGTTTTTCGACCTGAAAAAGTTATTGGTGGAGTCAAAACAAAGCTAGGATGACTCTGAAAAAAGTTGACTTTCACCTCATGCCTACTAGTCATCAGTTTGCAAAATCTCTACCAAATCTTCCTCAATCATCGAGATATCGATTCCATTTCGATTTCACGACCTAATTAGGCGGTTTTTCAACCTGAAAAAGCTATTGGTGGAGTCAAAACAAAGCTAGGATGACTCTGAAAAAAGTTGACTTTCACCTCATGCCTACTAGTCATCAGTTTGCAAAATCTCTACCAAATCTTCCTCAATCATCGAGATATCGATTCCATTTCGATTTCACGACCTGAATAGGCGGTTTTTCAACCTGAAAAAGCTATTGGTGGAGTCAAAACAAAGCTAGGATGACTCTGAAAAAAGTTGACTTTCACCTCATGCCTACTAGTCATCAGTTTGCAAAATCTCTACCAAATCTTCCTCAATCGTCGAGTTATCGATTCCATTTTGATTTCACGACCTAATTAGGCGGTTTTTCAACCTGAAAAAGCTATTGGTGGAGTCAAAACAAAGCTAGGATGACTCTGAAAAAAGTTGACTTTCACCTCATGCCTACTAGTCATCAGTTTGCAAAATCTCTACCAAATCTTCCTCAATCATCGAGATATCGATTCCATTTTGATTTCACGACCTAATTAGGCGGTTTTTCAATTTGAAAAAGCTATTGGTGGAGTCAAAACAAAGCTAGGATGACTCTGAAAAAAGTTGACTTTCACCTCATGCCTACTAGTCATCAGTTTGCAAAATCTCTACCAAATCTTCCTCAATCATCGAGATATCGATTCCATTTCGATTTCACGACCTAATTAGGCGGTTTTTCAACCTGAAAAAGCTATTGGTGGAGTCAAAACAAAGCTAGGATGACTCTGAAAAAAGTTGACTTTCACCTCATGCCTACTAGTCACCAGTTTGCAAAATCTCTACCAAATCTTCCTCAATCGTCGAGATATCGATTCCATTTCGATTTCACGACCTAATTAGGCGGTTTTTCAACCTGAAAAAGCTATTGGTGAAGTCAAAACAAAGCTAGGATGACTCTAAAAAAAGTTGACTTTCACCTCATGCCTACTAGTCATCAGTTTGCAAAATCTCTACCAAATCTTCCTCAATCATCGAGATATCGATTCCATTTCGATTTCACGACCTAATTAGGCGGTTTTTCAACCTGAAAAAGCTATTGGTGGAGTCAAAACAAAGCTAGGATGACTCTGAAAAAAGTTGACTTTCACCTCATGCCTACTAGTCATCAGTTTGCAAAATCTCTACCAAATCTTCCTCAATCGTCGAGTTATCGATTCCATTTTGATTTCACGACCTAATTAGGCGGTTTTTCAACCTGAAAAAGCTATTGGTGGAGTCAAAACAAAGCTAGGATGACTCTGAAAAAAGTTGACTTTCACCTCATGCCTACTAGTCACCAGTTTGCAAAATTTCTACCAAATCTTCCTCAATCGTCGAGTTATCGATTCCATTTTGATTTCACGACCTAATTAGGCGGTTTTTCAACCTGAAAAAGCTATTGGTGGAGTCAAAACAAAGCTAGGATGACTCTGAAAAAAGTTGACTTTCACCTCATGCCTACTAGTCATCAGTTTGCAAAATCTCTACCAAATCTTCCTCAATCATCGAGATATCGATTCCATTTTGATTTCACGACCTAATTAGGCGGTTTTTCGACCTGAAAAAGTTATTGGTGGAGTCAAAACAAAGCTAGGATGACTCTGAAAAAAGTTGACTTTCACCTCATGCCTACTAGTCATCAGTTTGCAAAATCTCTACCAAATCTTCCTCAATCATCGAGATATCGATTCCATTTTGATTTCACGACCTGATTAGGCGGTTTTTCAATTTGAAAAAGCTATTGGTGGAGTCAAAACAAAGCTAGGATGACTCTGAAAAAAGTTGACTTTCACCTCATGCCTACTAGTCACCAGTTTGCAAAATTTCTACCAAATCTTCCTCAATCATCGAGATATCGATTCCATTTCGATTTCACGACCTAATTAGGCGGTTTTTCAACCTGAAAAAGCTATTGGTGGAGTCAAAACAAAGCTAGGATGACTCTGAAAAAAGTTGACTTTCACCTCATGCCTACTAGTCATCAGTTTGCAAAATCTCTACCAAATCTTCCTCAATCGTCGAGTTATCGATTCCATTTTGATTTCACGACCTAATTAGGCGGTTTTTCAACCTGAAAAAGCTATTGGTGGAGTCAAAACAAAGCTAGGATGACTCTGAAAAAAGTTGACTTTCACCTCATGCCTACTAGTCATCAGTTTGCAAAATCTCTACCAAATCTTCCTCAATCGTCGAGATATCGATTCCATTTTGATTTCACGACCTAATTAGGCGGTTTTTCAACCTGAAAAAGCTATTGGTGGAGTCAAAACAAAGCTAGGATGACTCTGAAAAAAGTTGACTTTCACCTCATGCCTACTAGTCACCAGTTTGCAAAATTTCTACCAAATCTTCCTCAATCGTCGAGATATCGATTCCATTTCGATTTCACGACCTAATTAGGCGGTTTTTCAACCTGAAAAAGCTATTGGTGGAGTCAAAACAAAGCTAGGATGACTCTGAAAAAAGTTGACTTTCACCTCATGCCTACTAGTCATCAGTTTGCAAAATCTCTACCAAATCTTCCTCAATCATCGAGATATCGATTCCATTTTGATTTCACGACCTAATTAGGCGGTTTTTCAACCTGAAAAAGCTATTGGTGGAGTCAAAACAAAGCTAGGATGACTCTGAAAAAAGTTGACTTTCACCTCATGCCTACTAGTCACCAGTTTGCAAAATTTCTACCAAATCTTCCTCAATCGTCGAGATATCGATTCCATTTCGATTTCACGACCTAATTAGGCGGTTTTTCAACCTGAAAAAGCTATTGGTGGAGTCAAAACAAAGCTAGGATGACTCTGAAAAAAGTTGACTTTCACCTCATGCCTACTAGTCACCAGTTTGCAAAATTTCTACCAAATCTTCCTCAATCGTCGAGATATCGATTCCATTTCGATTTCACGACCTAATTAGGCGGTTTTTCAACCTGAAAAAGCTATTGGTGGAGTCAAAACAAAGCTAGGATGACTCTGAAAAAAGTTGACTTTCACCTCATGCCTACTAGTCATCAGTTTGCAAAATCTCTACCAAATCTTCCTCAATCGTCGAGTTATCGATTCCATTTTGATTTCACGACCTAATTAGGCGGTTTTTCAACCTGAAAAAGCTATTGGTGGAGTCAAAACAAAGCTAGGATGACTCTGAAAAAAGTTGACTTTCACCTCATGCCTACTAGTCATCAGTTTGCAAAATCTCTACCAAATCTTCCTCAATCATCGAGATATCGATTCCATTTTGATTTCACGACCTAATTAGGCGGTTTTTCAACCTGAAAAAGCTATTGGTGGAGTCAAAACAAAGCTAGGATGACTCTGAAAAAAGTTGACTTTCACCTCATGCCTACTAGTCACCAGTTTGCAAAATTTCTACCAAATCTTCCTCAATCGTCGAGATATCGATTCCATTTCGATTTCACGACCTAATTAGGCGGTTTTTCAACCTGAAAAAGCTATTGGTGGAGTCAAAACAAAGCTAGGATGACTCTGAAAAAAGTTGACTTTCACCTCATGCCTACTAGTCATCAGTTTGCAAAATCTCTACCAAATCTTCCTCAATCATCGAGATATCGATTCCATTTTGATTTCACGACCTAATTAGGCGGTTTTTCAACCTGAAAAAGCTATTGGTGGAGTCAAAACAAAGCTAGGATGACTCTGAAAAAAGTTGACTTTCACCTCATGCCTACTAGTCATCAGTTTGCAAAATCTCTACCAAATCTTCCTCAATCATCGAGATATCGATTCCATTTTGATTTCACGACCTAATTAGGCGGTTTTTCAACCTGAAAAAGCTATTGGTGGAGTCAAAACAAAGCTAGGATGACTCTGAAAAAAGTTGACTTTCACCTCATGCCTACTAGTCATCAGTTTGCCAAATCTCTACCAAATCTTCCTCAATCGTCGAGATATCGATTCCATTTTGATTTTACGACCTAATTAGGCGGTTTTTCGACCCGAAAAAGCTATTGGTGAAGTCAAAACAAAGCTAGGATGACTCTGAAAAAAGTTGACTTTCACCTCATGCCTACTAGTCATCAGTTTGCAAAATCTCTACCAAATCTTCCTCAATCGTCGAGATATCGATTCCATTTTGATTTCACGACCTAATTAGGCGGTTTTTCGACCTGAAAAAGCTATTGATGAAGTCAAAACAAAGCTAGGATGACTCTAAAAAAAGTTGACTTTCACCTCATGCCTACTAGTCATCAGTTTGCAAAATCTCTACCAAATCTTCCTCAATCATCGAGATATCGATTCCATTTTGATTTCACGACCTAATTAGGCGGTTTTTCGACCTGAAAAAGCTATTGGTGGAGTCAAAACAAAGCTAGGATGACTCTGAAAAAAGTTGACTTTCACCTCATGCCTACTAGTCATCAGTTTGCCAAATCTCTACCAAATCTTCCTCAATCGTCGAGATATCGATTCCATTTTGATTTTACGACCTAATTAGGCGGTTTTTCGACCCGAAAAAGCTATTGGTGAAGTCAAAACAAAGCTAGGATGACTCTGAAAAAAGTTGACTTTCACCTCATGCCTACTAGTCATCAGTTTGCAAAATCTCTACCAAATCTTTCTCAATCGTCGAGATATCGATTCCATTTTGATTTCACGACCTAATTAGGCGGTTTTTCGACCTGAAAAAGCTATTGGTGAAGTCAAAACAAAGCTAGGATGACTCTAAAAAAAGTTGACTTTCACCTCATGCCTACTAGTCATCAGTTTGCAAAATCTCTACCAAATCTTCCTCAATCATCGAGATATCGATTCCATTTTGATTTCACGACCTAATTAGGCGGTTTTTCAACCTGAAAAAGCTATTGGTGGAGTCAAAACAAAGCTAGGATGACTCTGAAAAAAGTTGACTTTCACCTCATGCCTACTAGTCATCAGTTTGCAAAATCTCTACCAAATCTTCCTCAATCGTCGAGATATCGATTCCATTTTGATTTCACGACCTAATTAGGCGGTTTTTCAACCTGAAAAAGCTATTGGTGGAGTCAAAACAAAGCTAGGATGACTCTGAAAAAAGTTGACTTTCACCTCATGCCTACTAGTCATCAGTTTGCAAAATCTCTACCAAATCTTCCTCAATCGTCGAGATATCGATTCCATTTTGATTTCACGACCTAATTAGGCGGTTTTTCGACCTGAAAAAGCTATTGGTGAAGTCAAAACAAAGCTAGGATGACTCTGAAAAAAGTTGACTTTCACCTCATGCCTACTAGTCATCAGTTTGCAAAATCTCTACCAAATCTTCCTCAATCATCGAGATATCGATTCCATTTTGATTTCACGACCTAATTAGGCGGTTTTTCAACCTGAAAAAGCTATTGGTGGAGTCAAAACAAAGCTAGGATGACTCTGAAAAAAGTTGACTTTCACCTCATGCCTACTAGTCATCAGTTTGCAAAATCTCTACCAAATCTATCTCAATCGTCGAGATATCGATTCCATTTTGATTTCACGACCTAATTAGGCGGTTTTTCGACCTGAAAAAGCTATTGGTGAAGTCAAAACAAAGCTAGGATGACTCTAAAAAAAGTTGACTTTCACCTCATGCCTACTAGTCATCAGTTTGCAAAATCTCTACCAAATCTATCTCAATCGTCGAGATATCGATTCCATTTTGATTTCACGACCTAATTAGGCGGTTTTTCGACCTGAAAAAGCTATTGGTGAAGTCAAAACAAAGCTAGGATGACTCTAAAAAAAGTTGACTTTCACCTCATGCCTACTAGTCATCAGTTTGCAAAATCTCTACCAAATCTTCCTCAATCGTCGAGATATCGATTCCATTTTGATTTCACGACCTAATTAGGCGGTTTTTCGACCTGAAAAAGTTATTGGTGGAGTCAAAACAAAGCTAGGATGACTCTGAAAAAAGTTGACTTTCACCTCATGCCTACTAGTCATCAGTTTGCAAAATCTCTACCAAATCTTCCTCAATCATCGAGATATCGATTCCATTTTGATTTCACGACCTAATTAGGCGGTTTTTTCGACCTGAAAAAGCTATTGGTGGAGTCAAAACAAAGCTAGGATGACTCTGAAAAAAGTTGACTTTCACCTCATGCCTACTAGTCATCAGTTTGCAAAATCTCTACCAAATCTTCCTCAATCGTCGAGATATCGATTCCATTTTGATTTCACGACCTAATTAGGCGGTTTTTCGACCTGAAAAAGTTATTGGTGGAGTCAAAACAAAGCTAGGATGACTCTGAAAAAAGTTGACTTTCACCTCATGCCTACTAGTCATCAGTTTGCAAAATCTCTACCAAATCTTCCTCAATCATCGAGATATCGATTCCATTTTGATTTCACGACCTAATTAGGCGGTTTTTCGACCTGAAAAAGCTATTGGTGAAGTCAAAACAAAGCTAGGATGACTCTAAAAAAAGTTGACTTTCACCTCATGCCTACTAGTCATCAGTTTGCAAAATCTCTACCAAATCTTCCTCAATCATCGAGATATCGATTCCATTTTGATTTCACGACCTAATTAGGCGGTTTTTCGACCTGAAAAAGCTATTGGTGGAGTCAGAACGAAGCTAGGATGACTCTGAAAAAAGTTGACTTTCACCTCATGCCTACTAGTCATCAGTTTGCCAAATCTCTACCAAATCTTCCTCAATCGTCGAGATATCGATTCCATTTTGATTTTACGACCTAATTAGGCGGTTTTTCGACCCGAAAAAGCTATTGGTGAAGTCAAAACAAAGCTAGGATGACTCTGAAAAAAGTTGACTTTCACCTCATGCCTACTAGTCATCAGTTTGCAAAATCTCTACCAAATCTTTCTCAATCGTCGAGATATCGATTCCATTTTGATTTCACGACCTAATTAGGCGGTTTTCGACCTGAAAAAGCTATTGGTGAAGTCAAAACAAAGCTAGGATGACTCTAAAAAAAGTTGACTTTCACCTCATGCCTACTAGTCATCAGTTTGCAAAATCTCTACCAAATCTTCCTCAATCGTCGAGATATCGATTCCATTTTGATTTCACGACCTAATTAGACGGTTTTTCGACCTGAAAAAGCTATTGGTGGAGTCAAAACAAAGCTAGGATGACTCTGAAAAAAGTTGACTTTCACCTCATGCCTACTAGTCATCAGTTTGCAAAATCTCTACCAAATCTTCCTCAATCATCGAGATATCGATTCCATTTTGATTTCACGACCTAATTAGGCGGTTTTTCAACCTGAAAAAGCTATTGGTGGAGTCAAAACAAAGCTAGGATGACTCTGAAAAAAGTTGACTTTCACCTCATGCCTACTAGTCATCAGTTTGCAAAATCTCTACCAAATCTTCCTCAATCGTCGAGATATCGATTCCATTTTGATTTCACGACCTAATTAGGCGGTTTTTCGACCTGAAAAAGCTATTGGTGAAGTCAAAACAAAGCTAGGATGACTCTAAAAAAAGTTGACTTTCACCTCATGCCTACTAGTCATCAGTTTGCAAAATCTCTACCAAATCTTCCTCAATCGTCGAGATATCGATTCCATTTTGATTTCACGACCTAATTAGACGGTTTTTCGACCTGAAAAAGCTATTGGTGGAGTCAAAACAAAGCTAGGATGACTCTGAAAAAAGTTGACTTTCACCTCATGCCTACTAGTCATCAGTTTGCAAAATCTCTACCAAATCTTCCTCAATCGTCGAGATATCGATTCCATTTTGATTTCACGACCTAATTAGACGGTTTTTCGACCTGAAAAAGCTATTGGTGGAGTCAAAACAAAGCTAGGATGACTCTGAAAAAAGTTGACTTTCACCTCATGCCTACTAGTCATCAGTTTGCAAAATCTCTACCAAATCTTCCTCAATCATCGAGATATCGATTCCATTTTGATTTCACGACCTAATTAGGCGGTTTTTCGACCTGAAAAAGCTATTGGTGGAGTCAAAACAAAGCTAGGATGACTCTGAAAAAAGTTGACTTTCACCTCATGCCTACTAGTCATCAGTTTGCCAAATCTCTACCAAATCTTCCTCAATCGTCGAGATATCGATTCCATTTTGATTTCACGACCTAATTAGGCGGTTTTTCGACCTGAAAAAGCTATTGGTGGAGTCAAAACAAAGCTAGGATGACTCTGAAAAAAGTTGACTTTCACCTCATGCCTACTAGTCATCAGTTTGCCAAATCTCTACCAAATCTTCCTCAATCGTCGAGATATCGATTCCATTTTGATTTTACGACCTAATTAGGCGGTTTTTCGACCCGAAAAAGCTATTGGTGAAGTCAAAACAAAGCTAGGATGACTCTGAAAAAAGTTGACTTTCACCTCATGCCTACTAGTCATCAGTTTGCAAAATCTCTACCAAATCTTCCTCAATCGTCGAGATATCGATTCCATTTTGATTTCACGACCTAATTAGGCGGTTTTTCGACCTGAAAAAGCTATTGGTGAAGTCAAAACAAAGCTAGGATGACTCTGAAAAAAGTTGACTTTCACCTCATGCCTACTAGTCATCAGTTTGCAAAATCTCTACCAAATCTTTCTCAATCGTCGAGATATCGATTCCATTTTGATTTCACGACCTAATTAGGCGGTTTTTCGACCTGAAAAAGCTATTGGTGAAGTCAAAACAAAGCTAGGATGACTCTACAAAAAGTTGACTTTCACCTCATGCCTACTAGTCATCAGTTTGCAAAATCTCTACCAAATCTTCCTCAATCGTCGAGATATCGATTCCATTTTGATTTCACGACCTAATTAGACGGTTTTTCGACCTGAAAAAGCTATTGGTGGAGTCAAAACAAAGCTAGGATGACTCTGAAAAAAGTTGACTTTCACCTCATGCCTACTAGTCATCAGTTTGCAAAATCTCTACCAAATCTTCCTCAATCATCGAGATATCGATTCCATTTTGATTTCACGACCTAATTAGGCGGTTTTTCAACCTGAAAAAGCTATTGGTGGAGTCAAAACAAAGCTAGGATGACTCTGAAAAAAGTTGACTTTCACCTCATGCCTACTAGTCATCAGTTTGCAAAATCTCTACCAAATCTTCCTCAATCGTCGAGATATCGATTCCATTTTGATTTCACGACCTAATTAGGCGGTTTTTCGACCTGAAAAAGCTATTGGTGAAGTCAAAACAAAGCTAGGATGACTCTAAAAAAAGTTGACTTTCACCTCATGCCTACTAGTCATCAGTTTGCAAAATCTCTACCAAATCTTCCTCAATCGTCGAGATATCGATTCCATTTTGATTTCACGACCTAATTAGACGGTTTTTCGACCTGAAAAAGCTATTGGTGGAGTCAAAACAAAGCTAGGATGACTCTGAAAAAAGTTGACTTTCACCTCATGCCTACTAGTCATCAGTTTGCAAAATCTCTACCAAATCTTCCTCAATCATCGAGATATCGATTCCATTTTGATTTCACGACCTAATTAGGCGGTTTTTCGACCTGAAAAAGCTATTGGTGGAGTCAAAACAAAGCTAGGATGACTCTGAAAAAAGTTGACTTTCACCTCATGCCTACTAGTCATCAGTTTGCCAAATCTCTACCAAATCTTCCTCAATCGTCGAGATATCGATTCCATTTTGATTTCACGACCTAATTAGGCGGTTTTTCGACCTGAAAAAGCTATTGGTGGAGTCAAAACAAAGCTAGGATGACTCTGAAAAAAGTTGACTTTCACCTCATGCCTACTAGTCATCAGTTTGCCAAATCTCTACCAAATCTTCCTCAATCGTCGAGATATCGATTCCATTTTGATTTTACGACCTAATTAGGCGGTTTTTCGACCCGAAAAAGCTATTGGTGAAGTCAAAACAAAGCTAGGATGACTCTGAAAAAAGTTGACTTTCACCTCATGCCTACTAGTCATCAGTTTGCAAAATCTCTACCAAATCTTCCTCAATCGTCGAGATATCGATTCCATTTTGATTTCACGACCTAATTAGGCGGTTTTTCGACCTGAAAAAGCTATTGGTGAAGTCAAAACAAAGCTAGGATGACTCTGAAAAAAGTTGACTTTCACCTCATGCCTACTAGTCATCAGTTTGCAAAATCTCTACCAAATCTTCCTCAATCATCGAGATATCGATTCCATTTTGATTTCACGACCTAATTAGGCGGTTTTTCAACCTGAAAAAGCTATTGGTGGAGTCAAAACAAAGCTAGGATGACTCTGAAAAAAGTTGACTTTCACCTCATGCCTACTAGTCATCAGTTTGCAAAATCTCTACCAAATCTATCTCAATCGTCGAGATATCGATTCCATTTTGATTTCACGACCTAATTAGGCGGTTTTTCGACCTGAAAAAGCTATTGGTGAAGTCAAAACAAAGCTAGGATGACTCTAAAAAAAGTTGACTTTCACCTCATGCCTACTAGTCATCAGTTTGCAAAATCTCTACCAAATCTATCTCAATCGTCGAGATATCGATTCCATTTTGATTTCACGAACTAATTAGGCGGTTTTTCGACCTGAAAAAGCTATTGGTGAAGTCAAAACAAAGCTAGGATGACTCTAAAAAAAGTTGACTTTCACCTCATGCCTACTAGTCATCAGTTTGCAAAATCTCTACCAAATCTTCCTCAATCGTCGAGATATCGATTCCATTTTGATTTCACGACCTAATTAGGCGGTTTTTCGACCTGAAAAAGTTATTGGTGGAGTCAAAACAAAGCTAGGATGACTCTGAAAAAAGTTGACTTTCACCTCATGCCTACTAGTCATCAGTTTGCAAAATCTCTACCAAATCTTCCTCAATCATCGAGATATCGATTCCATTTTGATTTCACGACCTAATTAGGCGGTTTTTCGACCTGAAAAAGCTATTGGTGGAGTCAAAACAAAGCTAGGATGACTCTGAAAAAAGTTGACTTTCACCTCATGCCTACTAGTCATCAGTTTGCAAAATCTCTACCAAATCTTCCTCAATCGTCGAGATATCGATTCCATTTTGATTTCACGACCTAATTAGGCGGTTTTTCGACCTGAAAAAGTTATTGGTGGAGTCAAAACAAAGCTAGGATGACTCTGAAAAAAGTTGACTTTCACCTCATGCCTACTAGTCATCAGTTTGCAAAATCTCTACCAAATCTTCCTCAATCATCGAGATATCGATTCCATTTTGATTTCACGACCTAATTAGGCGGTTTTTCGACCTGAAAAAGCTATTGGTGAAGTCAAAACAAAGCTAGGATGACTCTAAAAAAAGTTGACTTTCACCTCATGCCTACTAGTCATCAGTTTGCAAAATCTCTACCAAATCTTCCTCAATCATCGAGATATCGATTCCATTTTGATTTCACGACCTAATTAGGCGGTTTTTCGACCTGAAAAAGCTATTGGTGGAGTCAGAACGAAGCTAGGATGACTCTGAAAAAAGTTGACTTTCACCTCATGCCTACTAGTCATCAGTTTGCCAAATCTCTACCAAATCTTCCTCAATCGTCGAGATATCGATTCCATTTTGATTTTACGACCTAATTAGGCGGTTTTTCGACCCGAAAAAGCTATTGGTGAAGTCAAAACAAAGCTAGGATGACTCTGAAAAAAGTTGACTTTCACCTCATGCCTACTAGTCATCAGTTTGCAAAATCTCTACCAAATCTTTCTCAATCGTCGAGATATCGATTCCATTTTGATTTCACGACCTAACTAGGCGGTTTTTCGACCTGAAAAAGCTATTGGTGAAGTCAAAACAAAGCTAGGATGACTCTAAAAAAAGTTGACTTTCACCTCATGCCTACTAGTCATCAGTTTGCAAAATCTCTACCAAATCTTCCTCAATCGTCGAGATATCGATTCCATTTTGATTTCACGACCTAATTAGACGGTTTTTCGACCTGAAAAAGCTATTGGTGGAGTCAAAACAAAGCTAGGATGACTCTGAAAAAAGTTGACTTTCACCTCATGCCTACTAGTCATCAGTTTGCAAAATCTCTACCAAATCTTCCTCAATCATCGAGATATCGATTCCATTTTGATTTCACGACCTAATTAGGCGGTTTTTCAACCTGAAAAAGCTATTGGTGGAGTCAAAACAAAGCTAGGATGACTCTGAAAAAAGTTGACTTTCACCTCATGCCTACTAGTCATCAGTTTGCAAAATCTCTACCAAATCTTCCTCAATCGTCGAGATATCGATTCCATTTTGATTTCACGACCTAATAAGGCGGTTTTTCGACCTGAAAAAGCTATTGGTGAAGTCAAAACAAAGCTAGGATGACTCTAAAAAAAGTTGACTTTCACCTCATGCCTACTAGTCATCAGTTTGCAGAATCTCTACCAAATCTTTCTCAATCGTCGAGATATCGATTCCATTTTGATTTCACGACCTAATTAGGCGGTTTTTCGACCTGAAAAAGCTATTGGTGAAGTCAAAACAAAGCTAGGATGACTCTAAAAAAAGTTGACTTTCACCTCATGCCTACTAGTCATCAGTTTGCAAAATCTCTACCAAATCTTCCTCAATCGTCGAGATATCGATTCCATTTTGATTTCACGACCTAATTAGGCGGTTTTTCGACCTGAAAAAGTTATTGGTGGAGTCAAAACAAAGCTAGGATGACTCTGAAAAAAGTTGACTTTCACCTCATGCCTACTAGTCATCAGTTTGCAAAATCTCTACCAAATCTTCCTCAATCATCGAGATATCGATTCCATTTTGATTTCACGACCTAATTAGGCGGTTTTTCGACCTGAAAAAGCTATTGGTGGAGTCAAAACAAAGCTAGGATGACTCTGAAAAAAGTTGACTTTCACCTCATGCCTACTAGTCATCAGTTTGCCAAATCTCTACCAAATCTTCCTCAATCGTCGAGATATCGATTCCATTTTGATTTTACGACCTAATTAGGCGGTTTTTCGACCCGAAAAGGCTATTGGTGAAGTCAAAACAAAGCTAGGATGACTCTAAAAAAAGTTGACTTTCACCTCATGCCTACTAGTCATCAGTTTGCAAAATCTCTACCAAATCTTCCTCAATCGTCGAGATATCGATTCCATTTTGATTTCACGACCTAATTAGACGGTTTTTCGACCTGAAAAAGCTATTGGTGGAGTCAAAACAAAGCTAGGATGACTCTGAAAAAAGTTGACTTTCACCTCATGCCTACTAGTCATCAGTTTGCAAAATCTCTACCAAATCTTCCTCAATCATCGAGATATCGATTCCATTTTGATTTCACGACCTAATTAGGCGGTTTTTCGACCTGAAAAAGCTATTGGTGGAGTCAAAACAAAGCTAGGATGACTCTGAAAAAAGTTGACTTTCACCTCATGCCTACTAGTCATCAGTTTGCCAAATCTCTACCAAATCTTCCTCAATCGTCGAGATATCGATTCCATTTTGATTTTACGACCTAATTAGGCGGTTTTTCGACCCGAAAAAGCTATTGGTGAAGTCAAAACAAAGCTAGGATGACTCTAAAGAAAGTTGATTTTCACCTCATGCCTACTAGTCATCAGTTTGCAAAATCTCTACCAAATCTTCCTCAATCGTCGAGATATCGATTCCATTTCGATTTCACGACCTGATTAGGCGGTTTTTCGACCCGAAAAAGCTATTGGTGGAGTCAGAACGAAGCTAGGATGACTCTGAAAAAAGTTGACTTTCACCTCATGCCTACTAGTCATCAGTTTGCAAAATCTCTACCAAATCTTCCTCAATCGTCGAGATATCGATTCCATTTCGATTTTTCGACCCGAAAAAGCTATTGGTGGAGTCAGAACGAAGCTAGGATGACTCTGAAAAAAGTTGACTTTCACCTCATGCCTACTAGTCATCAGTTTGCAAAATCTCTACCAAATCTTCCTCAATCGTCGAGATATCGATTCCATTTCGATTTCACGACCTAATTAGGCGGTTTTTCGACCCGAAAAAGCTATTGGTGGAGTCAGAACGAAGCTAGGATGACTCTGAAAAAAGTTGACTTTCACCTCATGCCTACTAGTCACCAGTTTGCAAAATATCTACCAAATCTTCCTCAATCGTCGAGATATCGATTCCATTTCGATTTTACGACCTAATTAGGCGGTTTTTCGACCCGAAAAAGCTATTGGTGGAGTCAGAACGAAGCTAGGATGACTCTGAAAGAAGTTGACTTTCACCTCATGCCTACTAGTCATCAGTTCGCAAAATCTCTACCTAATCTTCCTCAATCGTCGAGATATCGATTCCATTTCGATTTCACGACCTAATTAGGCGGTTTTTCGACCCGAAAAAGCTATTGGTGGAGTCAGAACGAAGCTAGGATGACTCTGAAAAAAGTTGACTTTCACCTCATGCCTACTAGTCACCAGTTTGCAAAATTTCTACCAAATCTTCCTCAATCGTCGAGATATCGATTCCATTTCGATTTTACGACCTAATTAGGCGGTTTTTCGACCCGAAAAAGCTATTGGTGGAGTCAGAACGAAGCTAGGATGACTCTGAAAAAAGTTGACTTTCACCTCATGCCTACTAGTCACCAGTTTGCAAAATTTCTACCAAATCTTCCTCAATCGTCGAGATATCGATTCCATTTCGATTTCACGACCTAATTAGGCGGTTTTTCGACCCGAAAAAGCTATTGGTGGAGTCAGAACGAAGCTAGGATGACTCTGAAAAAAGTTGACTTTCACCTCATGCCTACTAGTCATCAGTTTGCAAAATCTCTACCAAATCTTCCTCAATCGTCGAGATATCGATTCCATTTCGATTTTACGACCTAATTAGGCGGTTTTTCGACCCGAAAAAGCTTTTGGTGGAGTCAGAACGAAGCTAGGATGACTCTGAAAGAAGTTGACTTTCACCTCATGCCTACTAGTCACCAGTTTGCAAAATCTCTACCAAATCTTCCTCAATCGTCGAGATATCGATTCCATTTCGATTTCACGACCTAATTAGGCGGTTTTTCGACCCGAAAAAGCTATTGGTGGAGTCAGAACGAAGCTAGGATGACTCTGAAAAAAGTTGACTTTCACCTCATGCCTACTAGTCATCAGTTTGCAAAATCTCTACCAAATCTTCCTCAATCGTCGAGATATCGATTCCATTTCGATTTTACGACCTAATTAGGCGGTTTTTCGACCCGAAAAAGCTATTGGTGGAGTCAGAACGAAGCTAGGATGACTCTGAAAAAAGTTGACTTTCACCTCATGCCTACTAGTCATCAGTTTGCAAAATCTCTACCAAATCTTCCTCAATCGTCGAGATATCGATTCCATTTCGATTTTACGACCTAATTAGGCGGTTTTTCGACCCGAAAAAGCTTTTGGTGGAGTCAGAACGAAGCTAGGATGACTCTGAAAGAAGTTGACTTTCACCTCATGCCTACTAGTCATCAGTTTGCAAAATCTCTACCAAATCTTCCTCAATCGTCGAGATATCGATTCCATTTCGATTTTACGACTTAATTAGGCGGTTTTTCGACCCGAAAAAGCTATTGGTGGAGTCAGAACGAAGCTAGGATGACTCTGAAAAAAGTTGACTTTCACCTCATGCCTACTAGTCATCAGTTTGCAAAATCTCTACCAAATCTTCCTCAATCGTCGAGATATCGATTCCATTTCGATTTTACGACCTAATTAGGCGGTTTTTCGACCCGAAAAAGCTATTGGTGGAGTCAGAACGAAGCTAGGATGACTCTGAAAAAAGTTGACTTTCACCTCATGCCTACTAGTCACCAGTTTGCAAAATCTCTACCAAATCTTCCTCAATCGTCGAGATATCGATTCCATTTCGATTTTACGACCTAATTAGGCGGTTTTTCGACCCGAAAAAGCTATTGGTGGAGTCAGAACGAAGCTAGGATGACTCTGAAAAAAGTTGACTTTCACCTCATGCCTACTAGTCATCAGTTTGCAAAATCTCTACCAAATCTTCCTCAATCGTCGAGATATCGATTCCATTTCGATTTTACGACCTAATTAGGCGGTTTTTCGACCCGAAAAAGCTATTGGTGGAGTCAGAACGAAGCTAGGATGACTCTGAAAAAAGTTGACTTTCACCTCATGCCTACTAGTCATCAGTTTGCAAAATCTCTACCAAATCTTCCTCAATCGTCGAGATATCGATTCCATTTTGATTTTACGACCTAATTAGGCGGTTTTTCGACCCGAAAAAGCTATTGGTGGAGTCAGAACGAAGCTAGGATGACTCTGAAAAAAGTTGACTTTCACCTCATGCCTACTAGTCATCAGTTTGCAAAATCTCTACCAAATCTTCCTCAATCGTCGAGATATCGATTCCATTTCGATTTTACGACCTAATTAGGCGGTTTTTCGACCCGAAAAAGCTATTGGTGGAGTCAGAACGAAGCTAGGATGACTCTGAAAAAAGTTGACTTTCACCTCATGCCTACTAGTCACCAGTTTGCAAAATCTCTACCAAATCTTCCTCAATCGTCGAGATATCGATTCCATTTCGATTTTACGACCTAATTAGGCGGTTTTTCGACCCGAAAAAGCTATTGGTGGAGTCAGAACGAAGCTAGGATGACTCTGAAAAAAGTTGACTTTCACCTCATGCCTACTAGTCATCAGTTTGCAAAATCTCTACCAAATCTTCCTCAATCGTCGAGATATCGATTCCATTTTGATTTTACGACCTAATTAGGCGGTTTTTCGACCCGAAAAAGCTATTGGTGGAGTCAGAACGAAGCTAGGATGACTCTGAAAAAAGTTGACTTTCACCTCATGCCTACTAGTCATCAGTTTGCAAAATCTCTACCAAATCTTCCTCAATCGTCGAGATATCGATTCCATTTCGATTTCACGACCTAATTAGGCGGTTTTTCGACCCGAAAAAGCTATTGGTGGAGTCAGAACGAAGCTAGGATGACTCTGAAAAAAGTTGACTTTCACCTCATGCCTACTAGTCATCAGTTTGCAAAATCTCTACCAAATCTTCCTCAATCGTCGAGATATCGATTCCATTTCGATTTCACGACCTACTTAGGCGGTTTTCCGACCCGAAAAAGCTATTGGTGGAGTCAGAACGAAGCTAGGATGACTCTGAAAAAAGTTGACTTTCACCTCATGCCTACTAGTCATCAGTTTGCAAAATCTCTACCAAATCTTCCTCAATCGTCGAGATATCGATTCCATTTCGATTTTACGACCTAATTAGGCGGTTTTTCGACCCGAAAAAGCTATTGGTGGAGTCAGAACGAAGCTAGGATGACTCTGAAAAAAGTTGACTTTCACCTCATGCCTACTAGTCACCAGTTTGCAAAATCTCTACCAAATCTTCCTCAATCGTCGAGATATCGATTCCATTTCGATTTTACGACCTAATTAGGCGGTTTCCATTTTGATTTCACGACCTAATTAGGCGGTTTTTCGACCCGAAAAAGCTATTGGTGAAGTCAAAACAAAGCTAGGATGACTCTGAAAAAAGTTGACTTTCACCTCATGCCTACTAGTCATCAGTTTGCAAAATCTCTACCAAGTCTTTCTCAATCGTCGAGATATCGATTCCATTTCGATTTTACGACCTGATTAGACAGTTTTTCGACCCGAAAAAGCTATTGGTGAAGTCAAAACAAAGCTAGGATGACTCTGAAGAAAGTTGACTCTCACCTCATGCCTACTAGTCATCAGTTTGCAAAATCTCGACCAAATCTTCCTCAATCGTCGAGATATCGATTCCATTTTGATTTTACGACCTAATTAGGCGGTTTTTCGACCCGAAAAAGCTATTGGTGAAGTCAAAACAAAGCTAGGATTACTCTGAAAAAAGTTGAGTCACCTTCAACTTGCTAGCCATAATCAAAAACATCCTCAAAAACCCAGATTACTTTACTATTTCGTTTCTACGACCAAATCAGACATTTTCAGTCAGATCGGAGCTGGAATTACTCTTAAAAGAAGAATTCTAAAACGTTTCACTAACACTCACAGAAAAATTGAGCTGTTTGGAACACAAAAATGACAAGTGCTATCATATTGTCAAAAATTCAGCTGCAGGTCTAGATCAGTAAACTAAACTACGGGACATACATGGGGGATCAGAAGATTGACAAAATCAACAAACTTGTAATTATAGTATAACCATTTCTTTTGAGATATTTTCGAATCAATTTGAAGTCGTCTCGTTTTTTCTCTTTTTATTCTTCTTTACCTATGGACATTTCTTTTCAGACCTGGACGGTTTCGGTTCGAAACCGAGAAAGGAAAGGACGGCTTTCACCAAAAACCAAATAAGGGAACTAGAGAAGGAATTCAATCATTCTAATTATCTCACGCGGCTCAGGAGATACGAGATAGCGGTAGCTCTCGATCTAACAGAAAGACAAGTGAGTCAAATTTATTTTTCGATTTCCGTTCGCACATACGAAGCGAATTTATTTCGCAAAGTTACGTCAAAAATCATGTTTTTCTAACGTTCATAATGAAGTGCACAAAGAATTAAGTCGACCACAAATCAATTCGAAAATTTCAAATCGCCATAGCTGAAAAATCTACCGAACAAAATCATTCGTGGTCGACTCAATTTGTTGAGCACTTCAATTGTCAACACCGTCAATATTATATAGTGATTATTCTGATTGCAGGTGAAAGTTTGGTTTCAAAACAGGAGAATGAAGTGGAAAAGAACCAAAACGGGCCGTAGGACTTCAAAAACGAAATCTGTCACATTGACAGTTTGACATAATATACGATACAATAAGCTACTGATATATTTTATCGTGTTTGTACTTATTATCATTAGCAATAACCTAGTCACTATTCATATTATTCTAATGTTAAAATAAGCTCAATAAAATTAGTTGAATCAATCGATATTGAGTGTCAATAATATTCCCAAAATAACAACAACATAGCTTTTTACTAGTTATGAGTTATATACAGGGTGTTCCATTGGAAGAAGTTGGCAACATATTAAAATATGAATTTTTGACCAAAAATTCTGATGATTCAGTAAATATACAAATATTTTGTATTCATTACTTTTCGATAACTTTCGACATAGCCAGGTGGGGTGTAAAAGTACACGGGGAAAGCCCTGTACATTCGAGTGGCACGATTTAATTAGAGCCTCATCAGAATATAAAAAAAGGAAGAGGAAACGCGAAACACGCGGTTTTATGCTGAATCCGGTGATATTTGGGTTAATATCGTAACGTTCGACATTTGTATCCGGCCATAAAATCTACTTTGATGAGCATGCAAGTGCATTTGGGTCGATCGAATCCAATTTGGAAGGGGCACAATCAATATTAGCTCGACACAAAAGATTTCTCCCCTCGGTGTTTGTTTTATGCCTTTATTGGGGTAGTTCTCACGACCTCACCTTGGATAAGTCGCGAAAGAAAAATCAAAGTCCTAATCGAAAAAATGTCTTTTCGGATTTTTCCATGTTCGGGCACATTTTTTATCAACTCTAACTGTTCAATCTATTGAATTGTATGGATGAGTTGAACAAGAGGGACGAAAGGAATATGATATCAACGTCTACCGAACACCCGTAGTTTTTCGAGATATCAAAATTTTCCAAGGAAAAACCTCTCTTTTGATTTTCTTGAAATTCGATAGTTTTGTTTGCAAGTAGTTAATGAAAATATTGAACGAATACAAATATTGAGATCAACCCTTGGATTTCTTCACAATATCAATGAAACACCCTGTATATCTACAATCCGAAGATGGGAGTGGCTGAGGCAACAATTAAACGCCCTGTGGTAGTGTATCGTAAATAAAATTGAGGTGGCACTAAACTTCTATCTAATTCGAGCTACTTTATGACTTGTGAAGTGGAAAAAAATAAACACTACAAGCGAAAATGAATGTGTAACTGTATGCCGAAACAATTTGTTTCATAAGCGTTGATTGATTTATCGCATGATACAGGAAATAAATTCGAACGTCAATCGTATGAAATAAACTTGGCGTCTCGCATTTCGAGAAAATCTCTTTGAAAACTTGCCGGACAATCCAGTTTCGCTGAATAGAGAGAGAGAGAGAGAAATATACTTTAATGATGACGATTTGAAGAAAAGTTTTACACGCCAGACTCGTCTATCATAAGAAACAATTATGTTCGAACTTGACGTACAGTTAAAACAAATAACCGATTCCATTTAACCTCAGCTGTTTCATTTCTTTGCTGTCGTGCGATATCGAAATGATTGTCCTTGATATTTTCACGGTATCTGCGAGAATTTCGTTCTATTTTCGTCTCTAGTGACCTTACATTTCTCTCTTGGCTGAATACACGTAAACTGTGACATTTCTAGAAGTTTATTCCAATGCGGTTGCTCTAATATCAAATCGATGTCTGCATTATCTCGAATAATTTTCGAAAAAAAATATCGTGAGTAAATGAGCAGGACGAAACTTAATCGGGACGTTTTTTGGAAATTTTCCTTCAATCGTCATTGGAACAAAAATCACTGCATGATATAAAACAGGGTGTGTCTTCGAAAGTAGTTCTGAATATTATTCTCAGCTATTTTGAATTTTCCTCCATTCCTCTGTAACACTCTGTATGCTTCAAATTCTCGGAGAAAATCAGAATCAGTGGTTTTGTTTCTTCACAGTTTATTTTCGTACGACATGTTGTCATTCACACAGTCGATTTCTTTTCACTACACTAACGGAAATGACTTCACTGCATGAGGAAGTATATTATTTTTTTAACGCTTCTGGCAGTGGCGTGTCTGGTGGATTTTCACGGGTATAACTATAAGTATTTTAGTGAATTTTTATTCATTGTCAATGCCATTAGTGTTATCGATATGTATAGTTTCTTGAACAGTATCACAACCGATTCCGAAACAGGAACAGGGGTGAAAAAATACACTTTAGCAATCTTTTTTGAAGTATTGAAAAATGAAAAATTTCCGTTACCACATCTTCGATGAAAAACACAATAGATTCATAAAAAAGTTGAAATCCCACACGAATATCGATTTTTAACAGTTTTTCCGACAATAATATCCACCAAAATCAGCTTTCTACATCTTTTCCCATATTATGAGCAAAATTCGAGTTTGTTGAAAACATACCCCAAATTTACACCTCCATAACTACGCTCCTGTGCTTAATATTCGATTTGGATTTTTCTAAAAACCACCGAACGCTTCATAAAAAATCTGTTCAACCCCCGTATTCCACCCTGTCTGGTCTTACTATTTCTAAAACACATCAGAAGTTCAGATTTCACGAGATCTTCAAAATCACATCAAAAACATCCATATAGCATACGTAGAATTTTAAAATTCGCAAAAAACTGTGGAATATGCAAAATTTGACTGCAATAATGAAGTGATTTTTATTTTTTTCTACAGAAGTGAAGCGAGATACGAAGAAAAGTGAGGATACAAGGAAGTTTCGTTTCTAGTTGCTTAATCTGTCTATTTAGTTTATTCAACATGAGTGGAGAAAAATTACAACAATATCTTAAAAACCCGATATTTTGAGACACATCTTTACATGAACTTTTCTACTTGAAATTTTTCAAATTCAGTACATATCTTCAACACCCTAAATACCAAAGTTCCACCACTGTTTTTCGTTGTCGAAGCTGGCGAGAGTATCGAATTTCAAAAAGAATACATTCGATGCGAGCCGCAGATAGAAATTGAGTTATTGAGAGATTATGGGAAACGATCCACTATCATTATTATCTGATCCGACCCAGTTTGTTTGAACACTGCTCCCTTTTCTTTTATCTGGAACGCACCCTTTCCTTCCTTCCTTCCTTGATATTTCAGAACTACCGAGGCCTTCGAGACATCTTTTTACCGTTCGACAGTCAAGATATTCTCGCAATAACTTTTATATCATCGCAAACAGATTTTCGTAATTCGGAAAAGCTTGTGAACGTGGAAAATAGTGTTTTAATTGACTTTGATATCGTTCGCGACAAGCATCGCTTCTCACAACGAATTATGATATTTGAGTAACAAGCACGTATGTTAAACTCATCAACTTTTTCACTGGCCTAATAAACGATGAGACATTTAGAAGCCTATTATGGCAAGAGATTTATCGGTACTTTTTTCACTTCGCTGACTAATTCGGGAAATTCATGAATACATTATGATAATTTATGGTAGACTAAGTATAAATTAACACAGTCCTCGTCAGTTCAAAACGCCCACTATATCACTGTAAGATAATAATAATATCCTCATTAATCCCGAAAAAAGTGCATGTTCATGGAGGGATACGAGAGAAAAACTTAATCAGTAGGTGAATAAATGAAATATCGAATCAAATGGAAGATAAACAGTTGAATCAGAATTATTTGATACAAAGAAGAGAGTCAAATTATTGATAGAATATACAGGGTTGGGATAAAGTATGGAACAAAGTAAATATCTTTCAAACGAAAATAACGATATTTATGTAGATTTGCAGTTTGCAACTTCTTCAATTTAAATGGGAACCCTATATATTTTTACAGATTTTGAAAGAGCTTGTTATTTTTAATTCATACATACTGAGTTGGTATAAAAAAAATCGTAAAAACGAGGAATATAGCACTTTAATCAACCTCCTTTGAGTTTTTTGCATTGGAGCAAAAAACTATTTAAGTAAACTAATGTTGTTTGTATGCATAGTGTTAAATAAACAAGTACTCTTTTGTGCTCCAAGTGTCAAATTCTAATTGACGGAAATAAATTAAAATTTCAATACGGTCTTTTCCACTTAATTGAACCATTTTAAATTGTACAATTTGTAAATTGTACGTTTATTTATTACTATATGCATACAAACAACATCGATTAGAAATAGTTTTTTGCTCTAACTCAAGAAACTCAAAGGACGTTGATTAAAGTGTAAATATTCCTCGTTTTTACAATTTTTTTTACACTGAATTCAGTATGTATGAATTCAAAATAATGAGCAAGCTCTTTCAAAATCTGTAAAATTATATAGGCATTTCCGGTTGAACCGGAAGTATATTATCAACAAAAAAATGTACATCAGATGCAATTTTGTTCCATTGCACTTACCTGCAAATTTTCATAAATATCGTTCGTTTCGTTCAAAAGATATTTACTTGGTTCAATACTTTATTTCAACCCTGTAAATCTTCAGTTCTCTCTTGAATTTTGTAACGGATTGTTAGATTTTATTCTATTGGCTGAATATTTATGAATATTTATTCCATAAGAATATGATGATATTTTTTTCCAAGTTGAGATTTTATCTGGACAAAAGAGAGTAAATATCCGGCAGCAAATCCCTTGGTATGTATAATCTAGATGTTGATTCCAAAAATACATTACTTGGTGTTATTTCGAAGAGATTTCACAGGGTCAAACACAGATTTTGCTCCATATTGATATTAAATATGAATAAAGAATATCATCGATGGAATCACCCTGTATTGTCACACACCAGCGTAGATAATAATTCTTCTCTGTTCGGAGGATACAACAGCAATAAAATGAAGTTTAATGTTTCCTTTACAATTGCAAAGGCGCTAGATAAAAAAAGGTAATAAAAGCGAATGACATAAAAATGATTATCTGCAATACGTTTCATCATGTTACGGAATTAAAATGATGACATAATCTGTATTATTAGACTAGTGACTGGGGAATGTCAAAGCAATGCACATTTCCATCTCCGTTTACTTTTCCCACATTTATTTTTATCATTTCAGACGATAAAAAAATGCATACGATTTTCCTTTTACATTTTTTCGCGAAGAACAAATTCATGCCGTCACGTTCAAATAGATCACTCTGTAGCATTACTGCACGTCACCGATACGCCAAGTCGAACGAATCAATGACAAAATCAAAAGATTTTCGTGATACAGTTACGCGAGTTATATCGGACAAACAGGTCGAGAGAGACATTTGAAATGCGTTCGCAGAGCTTTCCGAGAGGTCCGTAAACGTTGTAAATGTGAGATTTCGATATCATCCAACCACCACCCAATCAGGAAGACATTTCAACCAATTTAGTTATAATTATCATCAATTGATAATGACGATGCGGGCCGACTGACGGGACAATATCGAAATGTGTCTAATATTTCTAATAATTGTATCATGCACCACTTTGAACAACCAATGACATCATCGCATACCGATTCTAGTGCCTAGCTGCATAATAAAACATACTTTACTGCTTCACGAAACAATGGCTTAGCCATGAAAGTACACAGAACCGGATTTCGCGGTTTTGGGCCCTTTTCTATCTCTCACTCTGTCTCACTCTGTTCTTTACAAAGTCAGTTCCGTAAATGTTCAGAGTCATCTCATTTCATAACAGACGAGTTGCATCAAAGCGACATGTCTGTGATTTAACAGAGACGTCGTAGCGACATCTCGAAGATGTTACAATGCATCTTTTTGATAGTTTTCGACTCCTGAGATCACAGTCGACTATATCTATGATGACAACTTTAGCACAACAAAAATCTAACATAGTTTCATATTGTCACACATCGCATTGATATACCTCCTATGTTACAAAGAGGACAACCCGCTTCATTGATATCCTTGACATTACCAGGACGCAACTCATTGTAAATAAGGTTACATCTCTGTGATGTAACGGATACGTTGCAAAAAGGCTCAGCGACATCTCAGGGATGTCACAATGCCTGTAAGGTGGTGGAACAGTTCCGTTCGTGGTAGTTTTTAATGATTCAAACCAACAGTGTGCTTTAAAGCCTCTACGTATTGCATTGATACCTCTGTTACGTTACAAAGATCACGCGTTTGACTGATATCCTTGATATTACTAGGATATAACTTGGTGCAAGAGAAGGTTAAATATTTATTGTCGCAAAAAGGCCTCAGCAACATCTCAGGGATGTCACAATTGTTGTATGTAAGATGGTGAAACAGCTCCGTTTATGGTACTTTATGATTACTCAAGGTCACAGTCGAAGGTGCCTAATAACGCTGCTAAGAAGTCTCAGCGACATCTCAGAGATGTAACAACGCCTGTAAGAGTTGAAACAGCTCTTTTGTGGTAGATTTTGCTAATTCGAGATCTCAGTCGACTATGCTCAACACCTTCAACAGAGAGATATTTTGTTACATGGAGGACAACGCGTTTCATTGATATCCTTGACATTATGAGGGCGCAACTCGGTCTGAAAGAAGGTTACATCTCTGTGATGTAGCGGAGACGTCGCAAAGAGGTCTCGGAGACATCTTAAATATGTAACAACGCCTGTAAGAGTTGAAACAGCTTTTTTGTGGTAGATTTTGCTAATTCGAGTTCTCAGTCGACTATGCTCAACACCTTCAACAGAGAGATATTTTGTTACAAAGAGGACAACGCGTTTCATTGATATCCTTGACAGTAGGAGGGCGCAACTCGGTCTGATAAAAAAGTTACATCCCTGTGATATAACGGAGACGTCGCAAAGAGGTCTCGGTATCATCTCAAAGATGTAACAACGCCAAAACGGTTAGTTTTGCGATATTTTCGAGCAAGTAACAGCAGTCCGGCACTGACTGAGTCACCTAAACGCCAAACGGCATAGGTTTCGTTCGGACAAAAGATAAGCTGCGGGCTTCGGAGTAGCACGAGGTGTTCTCGAGCCGGTGGCCTAGTGGGAGCCGACTTCGTGGGTGAACCTGTAAGCGCGTTTGTTTACGTAAATCACATGGAATCTAGTTGGCCGGGCTCGCTTCGATTCGATTGAAGACGATGGGTCGGTGAAGTCGATCGCTGGTTCGAGAGTGCCGTGGATATTTTATTATGAAAAACAAAACATCGGTGATTGTGATTGGTGACGAGTAGAGTTTTGGAAAATGGTCGGGAAAGTTGATTATTCGAGTAAGCGATTTTGGGGCTTTGCCAGTTTGATTTTGTGTATAGTTTTTTGTTTCACCAGGATCATGAGATCGTCTTTGTGTGTCCGATGAGCTTTGGCAAAAATTTTTAAAATGTAAAGATTAGGATTTAAAAAAAATCAACCTCTAAAAAGCTATAGAATATATATTTTTCTAATTAACCCTGAAAGTACTGCTCATGATTATTATTGATTATCATTGATTATTATTGATATTCCTCAAAAAAAAAATACAGGTTGTCCAAAAAGTGTGAAATTATGAGTGGTCTATAATTCCTCGAAAACGGTAGTTGAGAAATTTTAGCTAAAATCAGAGATACCTTGATAATGATAATCTCAGAGTAAATTATTGAATGATAACGTAATCCTTATCACGACCTATACTGCCTAACTGACCTTGAAAACAAAATTTATGTTGATTGCATTTTTTGTTACGTCTCAAATTACATAAATACACATGCATTTATTTATTATCAAGAGAATCTCATTCATTAAAAATAGTTGGACCAACATTTGTACGTACAGGGTTATCCATCAAGCTGGACTTTTTACAACACTTGTCAGATTCAATACAGGGTGACCCCCGAAAGCGTGACAAACTACAAATTCATTTTTTGAATGGAACACTCTGTTTCTCAATATTTTGTTTTCGAGATTTGTGTTCTTTTACGATCACAAATACATACACACAGTATGGTCTTTCACCGTGTAGCATCATCATCGAAACATTGTCAAACTGATTTTCATAATGAACTAACTGAATACCTACTATGTCAGAAATTGCATTCTCCGTCAGATCTTGACTACAGTATATGGAAAAATATGGATTCATATTCGTTATACTCAACAGAAAACAGCTGCTATCGACCTTTGAAACACCCTGTATATATTTTTTGTGATTGCAAAAGGTCACCGATTACGAAAAAATGATAAATTGTTCCATTTTTAAAAAAATTGGATTTATAGTTTGTCACGCTTTCGGATGTCACCCTGTATTGGATCTGATGAGGTGTATGAAAAATACCGAAAATACAGGAAACATTGTCTTTCGAGAAGACTGTGCCATTATAGAATTAGAGAAGCGTGAAGATCGAAATGAGGTGAAAAAAAAAAAAACGGAAATTAACAAGTTCGAGTGTTCCTTAAAGCTGTCTGTATATACAAAGATCGTATTCCAAATATAAATCCTGTATATACAGATAAACAAACTGATCAGTTTGAAATAAGTGCATGAGCTTGTAGTGTTTGGGTAATTATTCAATATGGAGGGTCATTGGCTCTGAACGAATCCAGACCTATGGGATAGTTTTAAACATTGTATATAAGCTAAACATTTGGATAATTTTTACACCTACTTTTGCACGTAGACGTCACCGGAAAATTAACTACTTTGTTATCGGATCTATGAAGAGATGTTGAAGGAAAAAGTTGTAGGGTTTCTCAGAATACCGAGAATTTCACTATTTTTCTAGCTCTCATTCATAAAATTTACTGAAGGCTTGGCATGTTCATTCAAGGTGCAACTTCAGCTGTAAATTTTCCACAACAATATACACAAATCCAGTCATAAATTATTGACGTAAAATTTGAAAGAGTAAACAGAAACCGAACACTGTCGCATATCGAACATCGCTGAAAACAGAGTTAGGTGTAGTGTTTCATCGGAATTAAGAGTGACACTTCACATGACCGAACAATAACAAGAAAAATCATTATTTACATTGTAAATATGCGAACATCGTGTATATTTATTTTCGACGAAATGATGAAATAATTGAAGTCATCCACTATTTTAGATATCGCGTTCCCACCCATGCCGAAACGAATAAATAGACTTGTTGCTCACACAATACAGGGTGTTACTTGAAGGTATGTACTGATAATTTTTGGTTTTCAAGATACAGGGCGTCCCGGAGGGCACCTCACCAATATTATCGCAAAGAAAAATGTACGCCACTGACTTTTTTGAATGTTGATATTTTTTTCATAACGAGCAACTTGAAAAAAAAACTTTTATGTATCTTCACGTTTTTTCGTATCTTGCTTCATTTCTTCAGAACAAAATAAAAATCACTTCATTGCATGTCCGTAATAGAATTTTCAAAACAGTTACGATAAATCGAGTTCACTCTGCTCGGTGCTATCATGATTACGTCGTACCAGGTAGGAGATACTTATCACCACATATTACATTGCCAAATTTCAATAATTTCGAGAAAATGATGTTTAAAAAATTAGTAATAAAATCGATTTAAAAAAAACCTTTTTCACACCCTGCATCTTGAAATCCAGATATTTCAAGGCACGTGTTTTTACATTTCCACTTTAATCTGTTCCAGAAATACGCCTTCAAGTACCACCCTGTATGAATACGTGGTGAACCGTTCTCAATAAGACATGAATGAGTAATCGAGTTCGATAAGCTATTCGGATACCTCCATATATTCTAATTTTAAACGCTTTATGTAAATTTACGTAGGTATCGTAATTTAATTAGCATTATTTATGACTCGATATTATGTCATGTTTAAAACGATTTCAGTACAATTATTCACTCTTACTACCACACATTTTCGAAGGATATAATAATATCTGAACACTCGATATTTACAAGCGGGCGAAAAGAATCTTCAATGCCAGAATTTTATTCAGTTTTCCGCGATGAAATCCGACTTACAGACAGTATTTATCGAAGTAATTGTAAAAGTGATCGACCACTGCCTCTTCCTCTTGAGGTTCGATTATTTCGTACGTGATCATGCAAGTCCAAGAACAATTTGGACCCAAAGCGATTCGTCGTTCTATCATCCCGCAATCCGTAGAAAGGTAGTATCTATATTCGTCATCACCTGCACAAAAACCCGGCATCAATACCACCATATTCTCCTTATACTGGGTGGCCCAATGAAAACGAAACAAGGCCGATTTGATATACGGTTAACGTTCTTAGACAAAAAAAAAAACGCTGGAACCGGTCGATTTTTATTTCGAGGGGGAAATATTTCGCGCATGTTTTCAACTTTTTCACTTCAAACCCCTCGGAGGGGTGAGCTCCGACCCTTGAATCTCAAATGAGATAAGGGGTCGAGTGATACATCATTTTGAAGGTAATCGAAATCTCTTGCCAACGCTTCGTTGTTTTTGGAATTCAATGCAGTAGTTCTCGAGAAAACACGTTCATGAAAATAATCGGCTAGGGGTGGACAGAGTAACGCTTCTTTCCATTTCATCACTATTTCTCATTTTGTAGTTAGAACGATGTTCATCTAAGAAGTGCCTTATGTATTTTTTTTTTTTCAAAATCCTGCCCTATCCATAATTACATAAAGAATCATTCATTTTAATGTCAGTTTCTTGATCTCTCAGTAAAATGCATACCTTGTTTCGTTTTCATTGGGCCACCCTGTAGGTCTGATATTAGTGGCAATCGTAATATTTTTGTACTCGGTATACTACCCAGTCTCTTCGACAGCTATTCGCGGTATTTTCGATATTGCGATAATCTTGGTATCCAGCATCATATTTTTGAAATTCAAGATTTTTTTTTCTGTTCGCGATATTTTCGATACTTTTCATTCTCGCAATATTTCCGATATCCGCCATGATATGTGGGATATTCACCAACCTAAATCAGGCAATTCTTTCGCTCGATCCGCCCAAGGGTTCGACAAATTGAAGTCCGGCAAGTTGGTCTTGGTGATCTTCAACACTTCCTTGCCCTCCCCGAGAGTTATGTTGATAACGTCGGGGGCATCTTTATACAGCACGTCCGTCCTTTTGCCCAGTGTCACTTCCTCTCTCTCTTCTTTCGGATGGCCTTTATGCTCGGGGTCGTTTCTGTCGAAAATAATGCAGTCTTTCAAGCCCGAGATCTGAAGCAAGGAAAATCGAAGTTTTCGATTCATATTTTTTCTTCTTCGAGGTTACCTTGCACTTGGCCACGTCGTCCACCCTGAACGTGCAGTGGTGCACAAAGTCGTACTCCATGGGGAAGTGCTTGTTGGTGTTTTCGACTGTGAAATTCATCACGAGCTCGATTTCCTTCAAGGTTATCCTGATGACCAGCTTGAACTTGTGCGCCCACAAGCTCTTAGTGTACTCGTCGTTTTCCAGAGCGAATTCCGCGTAAACGTCTCCGTGATCGGTGCGTTTCGGAGGCGTTTCCAACGTCCACTTCAGGTCCCTGAAACCACCCAGACTTCATACTGTACTTTCTCGGTCGAAAACTCCTCGACGCACCTGGCGAATCCGTGCCTCCGGCCGAACTCCCAGGCGCCGTACTTGGGGAAGGACACGCCCAGGCCGCCCCGGGCGCGCGCCAGGTAGTACAGTAACGCCTGCCTGCTCATGAACACGTGCTCCTTGTTCTGGATGCGCCAGGAGGTGATCACCGCGCCGCAGAGGTTGATGGCGCACGTCGTGTATTCGCCTCTGTCCAGCACGATCACCTCGTTCTCGTACAGTTGTCGCACCGACATGGCGAAACGTCACAAGCTGACAGGTGACAGACACTCAATATGTGGTCTGGCCCTCGAGATCGTTCAGCTACGACACTCCATGTGCTGGTCTTCAGATCATCCTCCATGTATCTGGAAGCTTTCATCGTTAGAAACCTTAGTCTCGACAGACCTTGGTAGTTGTTTCCTCTTCTTCTTGCCGAAATCGAAAGATTAGCCAGTAGCGACTGTAAATGATCGGTAATCTTCACAGTATCAGTTGTAAGGCAGCCTCAATTCACAGTTGTAACTATAAACTAGCTGCGATTTCGTTAGTTAGTTTGCAACTATAAATTAAGGATGCTTTACATAATTGCAACTGTGATTTATATATATATATATATAAATTAAGGAGATTGACAAGTAGCAATGCTAAATGAAAAAGCACATAAGGCACTTCTTAGATGAACATCGTTCTAACTACAACTACATCACTAGCCGATTATTTTCATGAACGTGTTTTCTCGAGAACTACTGCATTGAATTCCAAAAACAACGAAGCGTTGGTAAGAGATTTCGATTACCTTCAAAATGATGTATCACTTGACCCCTTATCCCATTTGAGATTCAAGGGTTGGAGCTCACCCCTCCGAGGGGTTTGAAGTGAAAAAGTTGAAAACATGCGCGAACTATATCCCCCTCGAAATAAAAATCGACTGGATCGGGCGTTTTTTTTTTCTGAGAACGATAACCATGTCAAATCGGCCTTGTTTCGTTTATTATCGAGATAATTTGCACACGTAAAATTAGGATTATGAAATAGACTGATTCACAGTCGCAACCGCAAAATAGGGTAGTCCACGGCCGCCTTTTCTCCCCAATAACGTTTCGGACTGCGACGCGCAACTTTTTTTGCTATTTCCGAGATTGCATCGGCTCCGACGATGCCGAGCGTCTCGACGTTGCACAGACGCCTGCGAGGTGTTACCGACGCTGTTGAGCGACAGCTGTCGACGACCAAGTTTTTTTTTCGGTAATGTAGTGATAACGTCTTGCTAATTAGGTGGTGTGTGTACAGGGCGCGGCGACATGGTCGGGCACTACGATCAAGGTAGATCAACTCTGTTTATTTATACCGATTTTCTTTAGATCGCGAAGGTTATTTTTAGTGTGTTTTTCGAATGAGAAATGTGTTTCCGTTTGGGAGAGAGAGCTGGCATCGCCTACGGGATGTTGCGAAAGTACAAGGGGAATGGCACTTTTTTATTTTGGTTATGAGATTGTGAATAATAATAAATATTTTGATGAAGATTATTTGTTCACGGAATTGTGACACTTTTTCAAAAATATACCGATTCTCAATCGGATCAAGATGCATTGCTCAAAACTCATCAAGTTTTGATACACCAGGTGTTCGTTCTTCACTCAACTCGCCGAGCAATTTACAAAGAAAATCTTGTCCGCGAAAAATCGTCAACGAAAAAATCCTGGAAATCGATCCCCCGAGTAGAAAAATCCACCGTCTGACAATCATCGTCCTCCCTCAGGCGTGCCGACCACCCTCGGGCTGGAGAACACCGCCAGCCAGAAGCGCTACCAGATAAACGAGCCCCACGACACCGGCCTCTCGATCTCCCGACCCCTGTGCGCCCTCATGGCCGTCGGGGCGCTTCTCATGGCCCTGCTGGCCGGCCTGGTGGTCTTCTTCCTCGTGCCGAGGCACTGCCTCGCCGGAAAATCCCCGGAGGCGCTGACGGAAACCGCGAGAAGCCAGGAGGTTTTCCTACGCGATGCCCTCGGAGATGACGTCGACGAAAGGCTGCCTAGGAGTCTGCAGCCTACGCGTTACAGGTCAGTTGAGTTCGGCATTTTATCAGCGGTTCGAGGCGGTGAACTTGGACTTGAGTGTCTTTGACAGAACAATAAAACAACTTCTGGAGAATTACAACAAGCAGACACTCCAGAAACCCTCTTCATGATCCTCCAAACGGTCGTAATCGGCTCGACCGACGTTTAATCTGTCTCTGTAAGAATATCCAATCTCTGTAAATTTGCCCGCTGACATTGTCAGTTATTCTCCTTTGAATCGACTTAATAGTATGAGATTATTCACCAAATCTCCAATATGACTTGAGTGAGATCAATAAAATATAGTACCTAGCGACTGTAAAGCATATCAAATTCAAAAATCGCTATTCTTCCAATCATAAACTCATACACTTAAAGTACTTTCATCATTACCTATTATTATTATTATAACTACAAAAACGTGACACTTCAAGATTTGTCCTCCCTTTAACTCTGGTGTCTTTTTAGCATACGATTACGTCCGAATTTCCAAAATTCGACCACATCCGGCGCGGTGACGATGGCGTTGCACGTGCTAGAAGACACGAACGAAATATTTTTCCACGTCCGAAACTTGTCGATCGTACAGCATTCCGTTACTGTTGAATCCAGAGTGCTGGGTTCGACTCCTCTAGCCGTCAAAGAGCAGGGCCACTTGAAGGGCGACAGATATAAGATCGTATTAGAGACGACGTTGAAGAAAAACGGACTTTATGATTTGAGTATGGAGTTTGAGGGGGTGCTGAACGGGCACCTGCAAGGGTTCTACAAAAGTCGATATAACGATCGATTAGGTCGAGGAAGGTAAGGCAATGTTACATAAGTTCATTTAAAGATAAACGAGATGAATTTCGGTAAAGTGGCTATCGTAAACCGTTACTTTATGGAAAAATTCCGCTATCTGAACTCAATACAGTTAGATCTTCAACGTACTGTACTCTTGTACGTAAAGTAATTTTGCTCGAAATGCTGATTGTAATCTATTCTCGGTTCTAATCGATTTTCATCCATTATCGTTGAAATACAATTTTGCAATGTCATTTCAGAGAGATCGCCAGTACGCAATTTTCCCCGACTGACGCCAGAAGAGCTTTCCCTTGTTTCGACGAACCCTCCTTCAAGGCCAACTTCGTTATTAGCCTAGCCAGGCCTCACAACATGTCTACTCTAGCTAATATGCCTATAGCGAATTCAACCAAACTGTAAGTCAACGTCAAACACTCAACTTCAGACAGCATTAACTTGTCCGATTTCCGGTTATTCAGAGAAGACGAGTTGGACTGGTACTGGGACACGTACCAAGAAACCCCAAAGATATCCACCTACCTGGTAGCTTTCATGGTCTCCGACCTGAGACCAGGCACGTCTGCAGGTGGCTCTATGAAGGTGTGGTCTCGTGAAAGTTTGACCTCACAAACGACCTACGCCGCCCAGTTGGCACCCCAAATCCTAGCCTATTTCGAGAACTACTTCGACATCGAGTTCCCTCTGCCGAAAATCGACATCGTGGCAGTGCCCGAATTCGGTTTCAGCGCCATGGAGAACTGGGGTCTCATCACGTTCAGGTAATCCACGTACGTCCTATGTTTCCCTCCAACAGTTTTGACTAGAATGTGGTGATTTCCAGGGAGAGCAGCCTACTTTTCGACGAGAGAGAATCGACCAACGACGACAAGAGAACTATAGCCACCGTTTTGTCCCACGAGATCGCTCATCAGTGGTTCGGCAATTTGGTTACGCCCAAGTGGTGGGACGATTTGTGGCTAAAGGAAGGGTTCGCCACTTACATGGAGTACAATGGAGTGAATCATGTGAGTTTTTCTTCTGATGGAAACTGAAAAATGAATCCTAATGTTCCTAATGTGTTTCGTTCCAATTCCAGGCCGAACCGAAGTGGAGGATCGAAGATGAATTCCTGCCCTGTGAGACCGAAAGAGCTATGGCTGTTGACGCTTTAGCTTCGTCCAGACCGATCACCTTCGAAGTGAAGAATAGTCGTCAGATTAAACAGACTTTTGATGCCATTTCGTATGCTAAAGGTAATTTTTCCTATCGGCTTCTAATCCTGCTACTACATAACAAATTTTTAATGAAATTCTTGATGACCAACATGAGCACAAAGTACAATCTTTTAGTCTAGTCGAACTTGAAAAATTCCTTGTATTTGGCGCAGTCGGGAGGAGTCGCAAATCTTCAATAAGAAAAAATCTTTTATAGGGGCATCAATAATAAGGATGATGAACCACTTTTTGGGCGAGGACACTTTCAAGCGAGGCGTGATCAGCTTCCTGAAGAAATACAACAACAGCAACGCTGACAGAAACGATTTATTCGCATCCTTGACCGAAGCGGCGCACGAATCGAACGCCCTGTCGAAAAACGAGACAGTAAAACATATCATGGACACGTGGACTCTAAGGGCCGGATTTCCTGTGGTCCATTGCATAGCTGACTACGAGAAGAACAAGCTGCATATCTTCCAGGTGAGTCGGTTGAAGAAGTCTTGTGCCCTAGAAACTGGGTTTCGAATGTTTTTCGTTTCGTGTTTTGTTTCAGCGACGGTTTTATCTGACAGACCGAGAAGAAAAGTCCACCTGGTGGGTTCCCTTGTCTTTCACAGCATTTTCGCCGAACGGGACAAACTTTTCCAACACCAAACCTCGATTTTGGCTTAGAGGAGAACAGGAGATAGAGGAAAGTGTCGATCTGACCGAATGGTATCTTCTGAATTTAGACAAAACAGGTAAGCCTAGTTCTTTTAACCTGGTTAGTTCTTGGGAGTTTTGAACATGTTCACGTCTTCGCGTACTTTATTACGTCCTTCTCTTAGGCTACTTCGTCGTCAACTACGACGAGAAGAACTGGCTGCGCCTGGTGGACAACGTGATGGAAGTGCCTCCTTCGGTGCGCGCGCAGCTCATAGCCGACTCGATGGAGTTGGCGCGCGCCAACCTGCTCAGCTACCACGTGCCGTTGAAGCTGATCGCCAAGATGGCCGTCCAGGACGACGGCATCATGTTCGTGCCGACGTGGACGGCCCTCCAGAAGCTCGGCTTCCTGAGCGACATTCTGTCAGCCACGCCCGCCTTCGGGCTCTTCGAGGTAGGGTCCGCAGTCGGTGTGTCGGATTTTGTGGTTTCTTGTGTTGTAAAGTGGCTATCGTGACTCGTTAAGTTATGGAAAGTCTTCGGGTACTTTCATTGATAAATTTTTTTATCCAGCGAAATTCGATTGTGAAATATTTTCAAAACGAATGATGCCGTTACATGTTTTTATATATAATCTTCATTACTGCGGAGATTTCAGTTGGAAATTCGATAGGTCTGTACACCTCCATTGAAAACACGCAATATTTTCGGGATGAACAATTTATTCCAATTGGCGCAGTCGGTAGGACTGATTTTTTTTTTCGTTTTCTGCAGGAGTATCACAGAGCGGTGTTCAAGAGCACGTATGAGAAGGTGACTTTCGAGGACCCGGTGGACGATTACGTGACGCGGCGCATAAGATCGACGGTGTTGGAGTGGTCTTGCCGCAGCCCGGATTCCAGATGCGCACACGAGTCGCGGACGAGGTTCAGACAGTGGATGATCAGCGGGGCCAAGTGAGTGGATCCTTTGACAATCAGTCGAACTCTATCTCTTTTCATCCAACGAACACTAGATGAGGAAGAAATTATTGTAATTTTTTTCAGGATAGCGCCCAACCTGCGGGAGATCGTCTACTGCACGGCGATCAGGGAAGGCGGTGAGATAGAGTGGGATTTCGCCTACAGGAAGTTCCTGGACACGGAATCTCCCTCGGAAAAGAATATGTTGCTGGACGCTCTGGGGTGCACAAGGCTGCGATGGCTACTATCCAGGTACCTGCTGGCATTTCCGACTCCTAACCTCACTATTTTCCCAGCTAGTTGCATGGTTCTCTAACTCAAGAGCATACACTATCCTAATGAAACGAGAATCTTTTTTGAGCGATGACTGTTCAGTTTAAGATAATTTTTCTGGTGTATAATTCGGATAACTTGATTTTTAGCAATGAAATATTTTACAGGAAAATTTTTAGCCCGTACATATCACGTTACAAGCGACACTTTAATGTCTGCTCTCAACCCAACCCAACCTAACCTAACCTCAATCTCTATAGCTAGTCGCACGGTTCTCCTAACCTCACTTAACCTCGCTTTCTTCTAGCTTCTCGACTGAAACTAATTTTCCTCGAGTAGAGCCCTTCCTTCTACTAACTCTGACAGCATTTAAAGGTTAATATTGATTTGATTCGCAGGTATTTGGGAAAATTATCCGGCGGTTTCAGCATCCGGATCCAGGACGCAGACAGGGTGTTCGAATCGGTGGCGCGCAACAAAATCGGCACGGCGATCGCCTTTGATTTTTTGCGGAAAAACTGGCGCGAGTTGTTGGACCAGTAAGTCTTCACAACTTCTATTTTATATAATTTATGTTTCCGTTTCATACATTTTTGTTAAGTTAAGATAAACTATCATATCATAAACTATTATATCAAATATGGTGACATTAAAGTTTTACTGTTCTTCTACAATTCCTACTTCGTGATATCACAGACTCTTAGCAGAGAGATATCTTATGGGTTTTCATTTATTTTATCGTTGTTGCAGTTATGGCGATGGCTTCAACATACTGGCGAAGATGATCAGATCCGTAGCGGCCCAAATGAACACCGAGTTTCAACTGTCAGAGGTAAAATGGCCGCCGAGCCTTTTCACAATCTTCACAAAATAATAGTTATAATAGTTTTACTAGTTAAAAAAAAAAAAAAATGACGGAAGAGTCTCGTGATTATGGTCCGATCTATTCAAAATCGGTACGTGTGGGTGATGACCGTGATTGTTTGTTTGTTTTCAGTTGAAAAGGTTCAGAGAGAGCGTCAAGGATAGCCTGGGAACGACCTCCGGAGCCTTCGACGACGCTATCGAGAGGGTGAAGGCCAACGTCGAGTGGATGGAGAAGAACTACCACCAGGTGGAGCAGTGGTTCCGGAAGTACAGGGACCATTTCGACTATATCTAATTATGAATTTTTCTTTGTGTTTTTAAACGTTTCATTTTACTGTGATCTCTGTCAGAAACGAAAAAAACGAGCTGCGGATAGAAGTTGAAAGTGCTCGATTTCGACGTTGACACCGTCTCATAGGATATTTAATGTATTTATTCGTCTTTGTGATTGTGAATGAACTGAAATATTTCATATCATGCTGTTTCATTTTTATTTGACCTCAGAGAAGGTGATATATTTCGCACGACTAAATATTCCAAGACCCTTTCGTAAAGGTGCGTAAAGGTATCGAAATGTCCTACGAAAAATCCGAAAATACAAAACAACAAATAGTTCAATCATTTATTTCAACAAAATTTTACAGTTTCCAGGATTATTGTTCGTTCAAATTAGGTGTACACAGACTACAAGTCGCATAAGCATCCAAATAGTTATTGATTAATCAAAAGTTCCATCTCAACTAAGTGATCCTCTATCAATGCAAATTTAACCATAAACCCTTTTATGTATGCACAAAATGAAGGCAAATAAAAATTAAATACTAAACGAGTCTCTCCGTCTCGGACATACAGTGTGTGCGATTTCAAAACGCAATTCGAAACCCGTTGACCGATTTTCAAAAAAAAAAAATCATCTGATCTCAAAAATCGTGTTGCGGTTCGGAATCGCACGCACTGTATACAGGCTGTCCCGCCTATCGACCGACGAAACGTGCCAGACACCCTGTATACGCCCCAACTCTGCTCCCGTCGCTCAACGAAGGGAAGAAAAAAACAAACAAAAAAAACCTACCAATTAAATTTAAAATAAAAATTAATTAGAAATACTTATATCGAAGAAAATAAAGAATCGGTACGTCACAGCGGCATGAAAACGTCATCTACAGCATCTCTGCATTCTCGTTTTGATTTTGCGACAGCGAATATCCGATATTTTCCGGTGTTTTTTTCGTTCGTACAAAAGTTCATACCAAAACTCGTTAAAATATCTAAGTGCGCTTGCGACCGACGGAGAAACGCCGCCGCCATTTCGAAAAGGAAAATGGCGGATAACAATTGCACGTGTGGAACGTCGCAAAAAAATTTTTTTTTGTTTTCCAAACAGGATCCCGTTAAGCGGCAGAGATACACAGTAGATCCTGTATCAAGGATGGAACTAGACGAAAAATCGTATGTATATCTTCTGCTGTACGCCTTTCGACCACAAATAATAATGCAAAATTCCCAATAATTTTTCATCTCTCGAAATTTCATGCGTTTTTTGACCAATGAGCTTAATTTGGAGTCTTGAAAAACGATTTTAATGTCATATAATTTTTGGTCAAATTTGTCGTCAACTGATTTAAAGATTATTCACAAGCTTATACAAGCTGTAATTGGAAAACGATGATTTTTTTTTTTAACCAGTAAAACAACAAAACTCTCAAACTTTTTTTTATAATTTTGATATTTCAAAGTCTCATGAAATTGACATACTTAATTTGTAATCTAGAGGTTTTTGTTTCATTTAATAACGTTCATATCAAAATTTCCAGTTTTAGAAATGTATCGGTGAAAACCCACTTATTGAAGCTCCTCCTAAAGTTATTCATACACGAAATCGCCCAAACCTTTGACTTATTTTGAAAATCAAAATTCAATTTATTTCCTTCACTGCTGCTCACCGACTGACAAAAAAGTTGACATCAAATCAAACACGTTCTTCAAAAATCTGCCAAAAAAACGCATGAAAACTCGAAAATGATAATAAAAAAAATCACATTCCGCATTACGGCCCCTACGAGTCGTCTGGTCCATCAGATATCCAAGTGTGATATAACTTTCGTCTCTCGTTCGATAAACCTCGCTTTCTCTCTCGCATTATATAGTGTTTCCGTTGTCGATTTCTGGTGACCGTTTCGTTGTTGTTGTTGTTGCTGTTGTTGTTTGTGCTGCTTTACTGACAATTTGACCAATCAGATCTCTCAATCACTTGCAAATTTTCAGAAGACCGCTCCCGCGATTCTAGTGTCATTCTTCTTCCGAACTTTATCAGTAGGGCTGGGAGAACTGAGCATTCGGCTGGTAGAAGGCGGACCTTCGAAAACACCAAAAATAAAAAATCAACAACACGAAATTAGTCTAAATCAGATGCGAATCGACAAATAGAAATCATGCAATCCAAAAAGAGGGGAAGAAACATGCAGACTTTCATGCAGATTAATAATCAGTTATTCACTCACTTTACCATTTTATTTTCTTGACATTGCTTGATACGACTGAACTGTCAGCCATAAGTTTGCTACTATTTTCTAATGGTACACTTGCTTGCCAACACCACATTCGAAAATTACGGAATTTAGAATCATGCACACAATTTTGTTACTGCGAACGATGTGATATTACTGCCGCCATTTTCAAGCTCAAATCTTTTCATCAGAATTGCCAAACGTCGCTAATATTCCTTCTTTTCAAAATCCGCACTATTTCATCAGTTTTTCGTAAAATTAATGTAAAATAGAAGAAAATAGTAACAGTGTCGCACCAGTGCAACAAATCAGTATCTCATAAAACTCATATTTCTCTTCTTCAATCCTTTTTTCTTTCTTCATTTCTTGTTTAATGATTACTTCATTCCATCATATTCCAATATACGTATGTAGTTTTTGTAAAATTAACTGTACGATGTGTGAATGTGTAATTATAGGTGTGAATAGACAAGTGCAGTTTGTATTGGATGAAGCAAAATACAAGTAATACAATTCCTCCAACTGGGTGATAATTTTGCGAATCAGAAATTATATGTTATGCAACCCAATAAATGCTTCAATTTGATGATACCGAGCAATCAAAGGCAATTCATCGAAAACATGTTTCAAGATACGCAGAGCCTCAAAACAACAGACTACATGAGTCAAAAATGTACAATCCTCATGAACCAGAATCAACAACAATCAATCACCAACGCATGCGAATCAACAGATGTCAATAAATAAGTTGGAATCAACAAATGGGAATAACAGGTGGAAATCAACCAATGCGAATCAAAACGTGCGAATGGACAAGTGCGAAGTTCAACTGAAAAGTTCTCTAAAACTTCAATGCAGCAGCATGCCGTTTATATGTTGAAAAAAAAGTTATATAATAATTGCTACATTTTTTAAAAATATCTTGTTTTTGATTCAAAGATAAAATCAAAAAGAAATTCACATATTTTCACGATCAAGTTCACATGATCTTGGACAAGTTTCGAACTTTGTTATAAAGAAATAATTTTCATTAAAATATTATATGAATAATTGCGAATCAACAACACGTGCGAATCGACAGATTTAAATAAATGAGTGGGAATCGAAAAATGCGAATCGCAACACGTCCAAATCAGCGCAGTCGTAAGACGCTCGCTCACCTGTCTCCCTGGTAGGTGGAGTCCTGCGAAAGCAGCCCGTCCATCTGCGACTGATATTCGGCCATGTAGGGGTCCTGGCTGAGCTCGGCCTGCGACAGCCCCGGCTGCGACAGGCTGAAGCCGGGCTGCGACAGCCCCGGCTGCGACATGCCCTGCGTCAGCTGCGCGCTCTGGCTGAACGGCTGCCCGTGCTCCTGGCTCAGCCCTTTGCCCTTCTGCCGCTGCTGGTGCAGCTGCTGCTGGTGGTGCTGAGGCGGCTTCCTGAAAAGCACATCGCTCAATTATCACTATCGTCTGGAATCTAGAGTGACGGGCAGCAGAAATGTTACAGGGGAAAGAGTGCACCAGGGATGATAGCTGGAGAATCAACGACATGTTTTGTTTCGCCAAAAACGCCAACGGCATAAAACTTATGACAGTTCTTAGCAGAAGATGGCGACATTTTTACAGGTTTCTGTACAAAAAGTTGACGTTCTGAGATTGTAATAATGTTGTTTGATCTAAAATTGAGGAGTAACCTAAATTACTGATTATGCAATTATCAATAATACGTATTTTGTGTCGCCATCTAACAACTAACATACGAGTTCGGATTATTGAATTTCTATTAGAAAAATAGTGATCTATCTCCAAGATTTTCTCCAGCTGACATTCCGTTATCGATGAAAATAATAAGGCAAAATCATAGAGAACTCAATGACACCTTTGAAAGAGGTATGGCACGACCCCTCTCCCCTATGCAAATTTTGAGGGTTGTTCATCCCTCAGATACAGAACTAACGATACGGGTATGATAGAAAGCTGAAAATAAAATCCCCTTCAAATCAAAAATCTACGTGTTCGAGCGTTTCCCAAAATTTCTATTTTGAATCCTACAGTTTAAAGTGGATGATCATGGACCAAGTTTTTAACTTATTTGATTATATTTTCATAAAAAAATATATTTTTTCAATATTATTGACACATTTGAATGAAACAAGTGAGAATCAACATTATCTGATTCGATTATTAAGAATATTGCTCCATTAAGTTTTTTCCTGTACATGAGACAAATCAAGTAGATTCGTAGGGAAAAATAAGGGTCGCCAAAGTCAAACTCACCCTCCTCTGGCCCTCGGATTCTGCTGCTGCTGGCGCGCCTGCAGCGCCTGCTGGTGCTGGTTGTAGAAGCGAGGCGGGATGTGCGACATGTTCATGAACATGCCGACGGGGACGGGCAGATTGAGGCCCGCCTGCGCCCGCTCCGACGGGATGTAGCTGATCGGGTCGTGCGTCCGACTAAACATGTCCATCGGCACGGGCCTTTTAGAAAAAAAAAAAGAAAAAACGACAGAGAAAATTAAGTCATCCTATTTGAAATCATCATCATTATTATTAGTATTGTTATTCAATTCAACCATAATTCAACAAGAAATCAGTCAATTCAAAAACACGAATTTTGTCAACATAAGAACTAATATTTTACAAGATTTTCTGGGATTTTCTCTCCTCGTTTTCATAGAGAAACATGAGAGTTATAATAATTGATTTCGAAATATTTATAGTGAGGGATATTGGGAGCAGATTCGTTCCCGAAACGTCCAATAAGATGAGTAGAAGTTTTTTTTTTGAGAATATATTTCTATTTCCAAATTATTCAAGAAACAAGGTGTCACTGACAAATAGAGAATTTTCATTTTAGATACCTGAAGGTGACATTTAGGGGCAGATCATAAATCTGTCCTCACTACAAAAAAAAATTGACTATTTTCATTTTCTCAGAAAGGATTAGAGAAGATTCCTAAAAATCATACACCACCAGCTCGATAGAGCTATTGAATATTTTATATATTTAATAACTGAAATTCGTGTGAAATCGTGTAAAATGAATTCATGTAATAAAATCGTCAATTCAACAACAATAGTTTCGTTGAATTAACAACAAGGTCAAGGTCATGGTTTCGTTAGTTTGACAACTAGGATTTTGTTGATTTAGCAAAAATGAAATTGTTGATTTAACAGCAAGATATCAAAAGATTCAAAATCGAAAAAAAAAAAAAAAATCAAAAACTCTCACCTGCTGGGATAGTTGAACTGGCCGTTGATGGCCTGATTGGTGCGATCGTAGACCGATCCCGGCACCATGGCCTCGCGCGCGTCGAACATCGAGGTGGTCATGAAATGCGAGCCGGGATTCTCGGCGTTAATCAACTTTTTCGGTTTCGCGAACTGGATGAGGGACTCTTTCAGATTGGTCAGCGGCCCTTCGCACAACACTTTTTGCTCCTTGTAGAAGGACAGCAGGTGGTTCCACAGCGGCTGTTTCGACAACACCTTCGGGTTACCTTGAAAATTCACACAATCGAATTACTACTACACACACACACACACACACCGGATTACTTCGAACTATATCGACACCTTCCATAATTTCGAATTACTTCCAGAGTAATATCCACACCTTCGGGTCGCCTCAACGAAAATTCAGAAGCATTTCAACATATTTCGAATTACCTTGATTACATTAAAAATTTCCGAAAATTATCTCAACCCCTTTGGATTACCTTGAAAAATATCTAGAATTATTTCAACACTTCTTTTAAATTACCTTGAAAATTTTCCAGAGTAATCTCGAAACTTACGGATTACTGACAAAAGAATCCATAAATATATTGACACCTTTGGGTTACCTTGAAAACTCCCTAGAATACAAATTACTTTGAAAACTGTATCCTGATACCTACAGATTACTTGCAATAACCTGTCGCTACCAACGACAGCCGTCGCCAGCAACAGGTCATCACCGACAGCGGCCATCTTGCGCCGGTCCGAACCCAGATAATCCGTAAATATGCAGAAAAAACTCGTAAATAACCGAGAAATCGACACTCACCGACGATGATGATGCCGTACTTGGCCCTGGTGAGCGCGACGTTCAACCGCCTCGGGTCGTTGAGGAAGCCGATGCCCTGGTGCTCGTTCGATCTGACGCACGACATGATGATGATGTCCTTTTCGCGCCCCTGGAACGCGTCCACGCTGGCTATCTCGATCTCCTGGTAGAGCTTGCTGTGCAACGAGCCCTGGTACTGCATGTACTGCACCAGGTAGGCGCGCTGCCCCTCGTACGGCGTGATCACGCCGATCTGTTCGGGTTTCACGCCCGACCGCAAGAACCTACGATTTTTTCATTCATTTATCAACAGAAATTCATTATTATTATCGATATATCACATCACTCGATGATCAAAATCGTCAAATGAACGTTACGGAGAAAAGTCTCACCTGGTGGCGATCTTCTCTACGTTGGAAGCCTCCGTCCGGTTCAAATAACTAGTCCCAGAGCCGGCGATCTCTTCTTGGCCTTGCGTCACCAAGAAGAACATGGGCCTGTCGTTGATCGGCCAAGGGAATTCGATCTTAGTCAATTTTCGCTCCTCCGCGCTCACCTAAACGCCATTTTAAATTGTTTATTCGTCATCGAAAAAATACTACATTTTATTTGGAATTATCGGTTGTGATATAATCGGGATGATTTTTAGCAGAAGAAATTCACATAAATCAAATTAATTCAGTTTAAATGTATTTTCCACCATTCAAGAGAATTATAAAAACAATGAAGCAAAATGAAGATGAAAAAATACTAAAACTAAAATTAAAATTGATATCGTCATCTACTTTTAATATAATCCTATTCCAAATGATTTTCTCACATGTTTTTCCCCCATAATTTTTCAACCTCGTAATGAATGTCTAAAATGACGAAAAACTAATGTAATTCATATCAAATCCTAATTCAATCAGTGTTTGGAGAATACAAAGAATTGATACACTTCTGGACAATGAGTCTGGATGAACACTTTTTCCAAAATTGCATTGATTTCGATTATTTTTCGTCAAGTCGAAGTGGCATGACTTTCATTATCCGAGAGCGCAAAAAAAAAACCCACAACCAAAAACTCACCCCGTTCTGCAGACTGCCCTCGTAGAAGAAATTCGAGGGGAACCTCGACAGTTCGGGGTGCATGCGGTACTGCACCTCGAGCCTGAAGGGCCTGATGCCCAGCACGACCAGCCGCTCGAAGAGGCTTTGCGACAGCCCGGCTCTGGCCGCCTTCTTGCACATCACCACCGGCCCCAGCTGGCAGTGGTCGCCCACCAGAATCAGCTGCTTGACGCCCAGCACCACCGGCACCATGCATTCCGGCTCGGTGGCCTACCAAAAAAAAATAAAAAATATTTTTTTTTCAGATTTTTTTGAACAATCATAGATGAGAAATTGACATTGGACGAACTCATTTTATCATATTCATTACTTCAATTATTTATTGTAAAATATATTTATTGATAGAAATAGATTTCAATTCAAAAAGTTCATACATACATGTGTCCCAGCTAATCATTTAAAAAAAAAAAGATTGTTCGTAAATATCTGTAATATAATTCACCCAATTCTGTTGTGACATCCCAAGCGGGACATTGAAAAATATTTTCGACAAAATAATAATTTACGCTATTGACATTTTTGTAATTATCACGTTTTTTTCGGATTAAGCACCTTAATATACTGCTCTTTTGTCTCTTAATTTTTTTTTGTATCTTGCTTAGTTTAAAAAAAATACACTTGATTGCTGCTCGATTACATTTTCTCAAAAACTAAGCAAAACACGAGTAGTATTTTTAGGTGCTTAATCCGACAAAAAATACGCGAAAATTAAAATATTCGGTGTGGAAGCCCCGGACTTGCAATTAACCATATTCATTCAGCTCATTTTATTGTTCCTCCCATTTGATTATATTTCAATGCTTGTGTTCATCAATTCAATATTTTTTTATGGTTCAACAAAAACGATTAGTTCACTATTCATTTTTCTGCATTCATTCGAACAATATTCAATAAAAAAATTACCATAAAATCCCCAACTCACCTGCATACTTTCGTCGATCAATATCGAATGGAACTTCAATCTGACCAGTCTGGGATCGCCCGCTCCCACGCAAGTACAACAAATGACATCGGCCGCCTCCAGCAGCTCCTTCTCCGCCATCTTTTTCAACATCCTGTACCTGAAAGTACATTAAAACGTCAAGGTATATGTTAACTTTTGGTTTCTATTGATACAAAATACAAATTTTTTCCGTCGAAAAAAAAAACAAATTTAGTGATAGTTACCTTTTCTCATCGACCGAACTCAACTCGCCGGTCTCGTCTTTCAGCTGCTGCAGCTTCTGCAGCTCCGTGTTCGTCTCCATTTTCCTAATTTGGTTGTGGAGGGCGAGAAAACTCACCGGCGAATCGATGGCCTCCCTAGATTTAGCGCACAATCTAACAACCTAGTGGCGAAAATCAAATAAATTTATTCTCATTTGAAACTGAATGATGAGGTAATAATTACCAAAATGACAGAAAATAATCATAAGATGGAAGTAACAGCAGAATAACGTTGGAATGCCACCGTAACAAAGTTAAAAACGCGTCATATAATGACAATAAAAACGTTTATCAACCAAAATTTAAATTTTCAAGCGATAAATTTTTAGAGCTATGTATCAGAACTGCGTGATGAGGCAAAAATAGCAATCATAACATGAAAGTAACGACAAAATAAACTAATAAACGAATAATATAAAAGAAAGCGTAATATATATGATAAAATTAAAATTTTGAAAGTTAAATAGAATAAGAATGTCCTTGGACTATACTCATGTTAAGAATTCATTTGACTGATCAGACATAAAATTCATGACAACGATGCGGAATCCTACATTCCGAATCTATCATATAACGAAAAAGCACTTCCGACCTTCGCGACCTTGCCGTAGGTCTCGATCTCAAATCTAGATGTTCCTTTGGTCAAGTACAAAAAAATAGAAAAACCAAAAAAAAAATAAACTCACCTTCAAGTTGGTCTTGTGTATCTTCTCGGTCAGCTGATCGACGGCCGTGTTGCTCGGCGCGCACACGAGCACCGGCCCGCCGTTCTGCTTCACCAGCTGGTAGACGATGGTGGCCGAGGTGACGGTTTTGCCGGTGCCGGGAGGGCCCTGGATCAGCGACAGAGGGCGCTGCAGCGCGTGCTTCACCGCGTACACCTAAAGAACACACGGAGATATTCTGGAACGCGCTGCGCGAGATTTTCATCCACTGACTTACCTGCGACCTGTTGAGATCGGGCAAATCCGGCGCGGAGAAATGCTTCGGCAAATGGCACCGGAACAACACCTCCTCCACCTCGTGCCCCAACAGCCGATGGTAAATGTAGGCCGAGACGGAGGCGTCGTCGACGGCGAACTTGCGCAACGCCAGCTGCATCCTGTCGAAACTGGTGCTCTTCCAGATAAAGTCGACCACGAAGTTGGAGGAGCACTCGCTCGGCGCCCCCGAGCCGTTCTTCAGCTCGATGCCGATGTCCTCGCCGTAGTTGTCCGGCACTTTGATCACGTGGCCGACGCCGGCCCACGTTTTGTGCATCTCGCCGACGTACCTGAATAACCGCCAGACCGATTACGTATTTTCATATCTTACGGTGAAATCATGAAAACGTAAGAGGAAACCAAACAATTACAATGAGATGGCACAGAAGACGCCAGGATGACCATTAAATGCCTGTTGAAAACAATGACGAGGAACTACATCATGATAAGGCCAAAACAACAATCATAACATGAAAGTAGCACAAAACAACTAACTAATAAATAATATCTGAAATTCATATGCTTTCATGAATTTTTAATGTCTAAAATGATATGACATGTATCAGAACATAACAATAACGTTATAACGTCAAAACATCATTTCAAACCGACTCACCTCAATCTCAACTCGTCGCCGTGCATCAACTTCATATCCCCGTCGGTTTTGGCCAACGTGAAATAGGCGATAGTCTTCTTGTTCAAGCCGACGTCCCATCGAACTTCAATGTTCTCTTGAGTCTGAGACTCTTTCAGACGCTTATCGTAGTCCGCCTCGAGCTTCACCAACGGCCCGAAGATGTTCTGGTACTGGTAGCCGTCCTCGTAACGCAAAAGAACCTACAAAGAAAAAACAAAACAGACAAAAACATTTTTGCAAATTTCAGTGTTCAACAAAACCCCACCTGCTGGGGCTCCTCGTCGACGCCGGGCTTCTCCAAGTCCTGGAAGGTGGCTTCGACGTTTTCCTTCCACAGCTCTTCCAGTTTGTTGATTTGCTGGGCGGATATTTGTCTGGCTCTCAGCTGTTCTTGTTCCGAGGGGATTTTCACCAGCCACGTCAAGAAACAACGGTCAGCGATCAGCGGTTTCCATTGGTCCTGATCCCAGTTCATGTCCTGAAAGAAAAAAACGACGATTTCCTCTTGTGCAAAATACAATTATATTATCGATTAATTAATTATTCAAGCAGGCTTGGAAAACAATTGAATTCTCAGGAAATATAAGTAATCTTTAAAAATTAGCGGAAAAATGATGCTAGCAAAAAATTATAAGTTTCTTCAAGATACAAAGCTCTCGGGACCTCAAAAGTTTCATTTGACAAGTGAACTGTGACATTTTTCAAAGTTTCATGTGACAGGAAGCTTTAAGATTCTTGAAAGTTTCAAGTTTAAAAATCTGTAGAATTCTGTAATGAGCAGCTTTCCATCATCAAGGTTCAGGTAACAGTAAACTGTGATATTAATATTGAAGTACATGAATGAATGATTATTGAGAATTTCAAGTGATGGAAAGCTTCCAGATCCTTTGAAACTTCATAAAATGTGGAGATTTGCATTCTTAGAAGTTTTTTGACTACAAACCATGGAATTTTGGCATGTTTCATGAGACAGAGAGCTTCAAGATCTCAAAAAATGTCATGCTGTACAAAGCTTTATGGACCTTGGAATATTCAAATGATAGCAAGCTTAATTACATGTAATTAGATTTTTGACCAATTTATAAAATTTGTAGGACACCGAACTATAGCTATATCACAATACACGTCCCAAACGAAACTATTTGAAACAAACCACAATCATCAAATAACTAATGTCACCTTCAATTCACCTGGAAGAAGTAAAAACTAGCATGCATATGGAGAAATTGGTAAGATCAATTTTATTTGTTGAATAGCTTACCTTGAGTGAATTCTGAGCAGCACAAGGCTGCCTGCACAGCAAAACCACAACAGAATCAGCTTTCGCTGGTATAAAACCCAACACAAAAACATTGCGCACTCCACAGCTATAACATTCCAAGATAGTTTCTCCTAAGGGACCATCCTTGTGCAAGGTTACTTCCTTATGTTTTGCTCTGACCTAAAATAAATATTCAAATGATGTTTTGAACAAGTCAATGATTCTTTGGTGTTTTTCTCAAAGAAAAATTGTAGGAGAATTTCTCTGTTAACTATAGTGTTTAATTTAATAGAGCCATATTGTGCACCAATAATCATGATTAAGATAATGTTCTCCAACATTCTGACAGAATATTAAAGAGAAAATAAGAGTATTCAAATAATCCCTACCAAATGATTGATGATATGGCTTCCAGAAGTGTTGCCCCTTCCATTGCAAAACCATTTTTTGCACAAATTGCACATCACCACGCAATTGGGCTCATGGATGCCACAATACTTGCAAGCATAATCCGGCAGCTCTTTCCCATTGAAATAGCCCTCTTCGTCATCTTCTTCGAATTGCAATTCACTCAGAGCAGACGTTGTTGTCGCTATTTTTGTGATGATATTGTTGTTTATCTACAATGAACAGTTGAACCGTGAATAATCAAAGTACAAATGTTGGGAATTGTATCTGGTTCATACTAGTGACTATATTCGCGAGTTCAAAAACCTAAAACCAACGACTAGCAGATATGTGTTTGAAAATTAATTGACTTTGGCACGAGATAATAAAAATCGAAACACTTCCGTCCTGCCCACCTCGAGCGAACCAGATACGTTACACCTGGCAGAGGTCGTGGAAAAACGATTCGGGGGCATGTGTGACGTGACCTTGGCGATAACTAACCTGCAGTCCGGACACTTTGGGGCCCGCGTGGTCGTGCTGCGAAGCCTGCGTCTGCGACGGGATCGTAAAGTCCGTAAAGTCGCATTCCGAGCCCTGAGTATCGGCCCCGATCAAATCCGCGTCCTCGGTGTCCAAAAACGTGAGAGTTTGGGAACTGGGCCCATACGCGTCGACGCTCATTCTTGCAGGAGGGAACGGCCGACGTGTCGAAGGGGTTTCGGTTGAAAGTCGGCGAATACGGTACTAGAACGATGAAACTGCACTCGAAAATAACTAATAAGCTCGACAAAAAAAAGCGCACGATGAACTACCAGAAAAACGCCATTTTGGTTACATTAGTCAACTGTTATAGGAATTGTCAAATGTCAATTCACCGGTGTGAACGTAGCTGGCGAAGATTGTAACTAAAATTCCGAGTTCGTATTATCGTCCATAGGCGTCGGATTTTTTTTTTTGCAAAAGTAAATGTTGAAATGAAAAATTCAGAGATTCTTACTCCAATCCAAATTTCAAATAGATATTGGGGATATGAAATTGTGCTGATGTATAAAAAAGACGTATAACGGACATGAAATATTTTATTCTCAATCTGAGAACGAGGTTGGCACTAGTTTCGAGGTGTAAGTCAAAATTGGCTTAATTTCGAGTTTCAACAGTTCGAAGTTGAGAAAAAAATATGGTATGATCCTTTTACTCCTCCGTAGATTCAACCCACGGTTTATCTATAAATCGTGGGTTTAACCAGAACCACGAATCTCTCAAAAAACCACTGATTATTTGACATAAAGCTGACCTGTGGCTGACATTCGAAACGTCAGAATGATATTTTTATTAAATGGCGATTGTTGGTGTCTGGTGTTAAAGTGGTGGTAGATCTCAAATGGTTAATTTGTTCGTTAAAATGTTGGTTGATTAATTTATTTTATGAATTTACAATAATTTCAGGTGTAGTTGTCTAGAAGGTTTGTATGAGATTCTTATTTATTATTTAAATAAAGACCCTATTATCAAGAAAATTGATATTTATCCTTTGGAGTTTGAGTTCGACTCGTCAATTATTGTAATTACTGAAAAAAGGGTTCATAAGATATGATCTCGTTGAAACAAGACCAGGAAGTCCGTCTATATTTAGATTTGATGGCAAACAGATGTGGATACAATACAAATTAAATACTCCTGTCAATAAGTAGGTACTACATTGGTTCAGGTACTATATAGCAGATAAATAGTCTAATTAAGCGCGAATCGTAATTAAATTGTCCGATTGAGCATTTGGCATACTAATTCGTGGAAGCCAAATGGTGAATCAATTGAAAATTATAAATTCCTAAAAATAGGTATGATCGAATATTATTGAAGGTGATGTTCCAAACCCCGCATAAAACGAAAATAAAAGTAATAAAATATCAAGACATCCGAACGATTCGAAACCCAACAAATTGCTCACAAACATATTATTGATCATGGAAAAAACCAACCGTGTGCAATTTTTGTAGACACAATTATTTTGTTATCTATAAATTTTTTTTTTCAAACAAATATTGGAAGCAGCAACAGTATTATTCGTATATGAATAAAGAGACATTTCCATTTCAGGTGCTGCTGGCATGGCGTCTTTCATGACCAAGAAAAAAAAGTACAAGTTCCACGTCGAGTTGTGTCTAGAGGAGCTCCTAGAAGTGCCCTTCGTCTCAGCTGTGCTCTTTGCCAAGATGAGATTGTTAGATGGAGGCAGCTTTCAAGATCACAGTAGCAGGTATGCACAGGAAGTAGAATAGAATGATTTCATTTTGATGATGGAATATTCTATCAGAAATTTAATTGGTCATGTTTAAATATTTTTTGTGGTATCGTGAACAAGAGAACCAAATTTTCACAACTTTCCAGAATTGCAATGTACTTGATTATCTTTGGCCAAGTGAGTTTCCATGTTCCATCATACGATAATGAGACACAGATAGTCATTAAAATTCGTCTGAAACAATATGGTATTCAAGGAAATACTTCAGTCAGATAACAGTATGTTATCAACTAAAGTATTCATAACAATGTAAAACTCATTGTTAAGTGCATGGGTGTTTGAATTCATTTCCTAATTATATTATTGTCTAGCTATAAAATCGGTATTGATATTGAGCCGGCTATTTGTACAGGTACATATTAGTTGTTGTTATCTTATCTATCTATAAAATGGAAAAAAAAAACTAACAATGCAGTGACTACAATATAATGCGTCAGCATTGAATTTTTCCCTAAATCCTATGCTTGTCAACAATATACCATGGGTTTTCTATAGTCTTTGCATACATTGCGACATATTATTTTAATTTTGCACACTGTCATACTTTGATCAATGATTTCATACAGTATCATATGATGTTTTTTTACACTTTCATAGAGTTTAAAATGTTCTTGTATGTTTTCAAGTTATGTAGAGTTGCATACGTTTGTCAACAATGTCGAACAGTATCATACGTTCTTGTACATTTTCATATGTTTCTTCTATGACCCACATCGCGAATTTGCATACGTTTTTCAACAATATCAAACGTTCGTCAACGTTTCCCAAAAGTATCATACGTTTTCGTGCGTGTCAAACGTTCTCTTCGACCTTTCCATCGATAACATCAATCAATCTCCTTTTTTTTTCCTCGCACGTATAGACAAGAAGTACGCGACCACAAAGTGCTGTGGGGCAACTCGTTCTCGTTCCCCTGCAAGATGATGGCCAACGCCACCACGGGCGTGATGGAGCGCTGCGTGCTGCGCATCTCGATCCGCAAAGAGTCCAAGGGCGGCAGGTCGTTCAACAAGCTCGGCTTCGTCGACCTGAATTTGGCGGAATTCGCCGGGGCCGGATCGGTGCACAAGAAGGCGCTGCTCGAAGGGTACGACGCCAGGCACAGGCAGGACAACAGCATGCTCAAGTTCCGGATCGAGCTCAGCATGACGTCCGGCGATGTGCTCTTCAAGGCGTAAGCTACCTTCTCTCATACGTTCCTGTACAGTGTCATACGTTTTCTCTTATTCTCATACGTTTTCCTAAGTTGTTCGACATGATTTAACGTTTTCTTTTGATGTACTTTTTCATACGTTTCCATACAGTATCATACGTTTTCGTTAATTTTCATACGTTTTCCTAAGTTGTTCGACATGATTTAACGTTTTCTTTTGATGTACTTTTTCATACGTTTCCATACAGTATCATACGTTTTCGTTCATTCTCTTGCTTCCTCATGCGTTTTCGTTAATTGTTCGACATTCTTCAACGTTTTCTTATGATTCACAGTACTTTTCCATTCGTTTCCATACATTATTATACGTTTTCGTTAATTTTCATACGTTTTCCTAAGTTGTTCGACATGATTAAACGTTTTCTTTTGATACACATTGTACTTTTTCACACGTTTCTATACAGTATCATACGTTTTTGTTCATTCTCTTGCTTCCTCATACGTTTTCGTAAGTTGTTCAACATTCTTGAACGTTTTCTTATGATTCACACTACTTTTTCATTCGTTTCATGTTTTCTCTCATTTTCATACGTTTTCCTAAGTTGTTTGACATGATTTAACGTTTTCTTTTGATGTACTTTTTCATACGTTTCCATACAGTATCATACGTTTTTGTTCATTCTCTTGCTTCCTCATACGTTTTCGTAAGTTGTTCAACATTCTTGAACGTTTTCTTATGATTCACACTACTTTTTCATTCGTTTCATGTTTTCTCTTATTTTCATACGTTTTCCTGAGTTGTTCGACATGATTAAACGTTTTCTTTTGATGTACTTTTTCATACGTTTCCATACAGTATCATACGTTTTCGTTCATTCTCTTGCTTCCCCACACGTTTTCGTAAGTTGTTCGACATTATTTAACGTTTTCTTATGATTCACACTACTTTATCATACGTTTTTCGTATGTTCTTCAACATTCTTGAACTTTTTCTTATGATTCACACTACATTTTCATACGTTGTCAATTTGTACATTATATTTGTTCATTTCCGTACGTTTTTTTAACCTTTTCTGAAACGTTTCGTAGACATACATACAAACATTGTCATTCGTTTTCGTCTCATCATATCCTCTTCTTCTTGTATCCGTACAGACCTTCTCCGACCCTCAACCACAAGCAAATGAACAACGTCGAAGACGCGACCAACGAGCAGAGATCGGAGGAAGCTTCCAGCGGTTCTTTGGCCGGTTCGATAGCCAGCGGCAGCTCGGGCTTCGGCAGTTTACCCAAGAAACGACCCGCCCTCCTGCCTTCAGGTAAAGATCACCCGAATCGGGATTTATCTGTTCGTTCGAGTTCAGCAACACCTTCCGTGAAAAAATAAATATCGGCATCTCTCGCCAGACCTGGTGATCGGCCATACGCTGTGCGAGGCGGGCGCGCCCCCAGCGCCCGACCTGCTCGACACGCCCGGCGGGCAGTCGCAGCCGTCCTCGGGCGACCCGGAGGCCGCCCACGACCGTCCGGCGGCGGGCCATTCGCGCAACTCCTCCAACACCAGCCAGCTGTCGAAGGCCTCCGGCTACGGCAGCCTGAATTCGAGGTCGCACAGCCGGCAGTCGAGCTCGGGGGATTCCGGACATATGAGGTGAGATGAGAGATTCTAGAATTTTTTAGTTCGTCTTCTGCATTACCGACGAACGCGAGGAAAAATTATGTAGAAGGTAATTGCGAAATATCAGATCAGTCAGAGTAAATTCCAATTATTTTTTTTTTTGTTTTGTTGAATGAAACTCGCAAGATAAGCAGCGAAACCCACTACAGTTGGCAACGTTCTACAACATCCATACAGTGGCATACGTTTGTCAACGATTTCGAACAGTATCATACGTTTTTGTACATTTTCATACAAGTCACAACGTTATCTTACGTTCTCGTATGATCGACAATATCATATGCACATTTACATTCAGTTTATAACATTCTCGACACACGTTTTCCATAAGATTTCTCTTAAGTTTTGTGCAGTAGCATAAGTTCGTCAACCATTTCAAACAATATCATACGTTTTCATACGTTCTCAAATAGTGCCATACGCAGCGGTAAACGATTTCGACCAATATCATACGTTCTCGTACATTTTCATGCAGTTAACAACGTTTTCGTATGATCCTCATCATCTAGTTTGTTTCCAATGCGTTTTCCATCAGTACCACACACACGTTTCCGTTCCAACTTTTTCACATCGGCCAACGTTCTGTGCCACAGGGGGGTGGACTTGCCCGGCCGCAACCATCGGAAACGCCAAATCGCCCCCAACGGCCGCCCCAACAAACCGCTCCTCGTCTTCCTTCCCCGCCAAACCGTCGTTCCCTCCTCCGCGGGCACCTCGACCCCTCTGAGAACGGCGCCGCCGCCCACCCCGACGAGCCCCTTCAGCGACTCCAGCGCCGACGACTTCCGAACGCCCGAGGGCAGCTTCCTCGAAGAAGAGCCCGCCGAGCTGCAAAAGTCCCGCTCGGCCGTCACCGTCACCGCCCCCTCGCTCGGGGCGGTCCTCCGCTCGAAGAGCGACTTCCAGATGCCCTTCGAACGGGGCGGCCCCGCCTTCGAACGGGGCGGCTCGACGTTCGGCGAGCGGTTCTTCAGCTCGGACGGGCTGTTTTCCTTTCTGACGCCGAGGCCGAAGCGGAAGGTGACGCCCAAGGGGGGAGAGGCGCCCGCGACGATTCGCGCGCCCGTCGAAAGGTCGCCCGAAGGGCGGGCGATATCGCTGAGTTCGTTGAGGTCGACGGAGTGCGATTGGCTGCACGTGCGACCTGCCCCAAGGTAGGGAACCGGGTGGTTGGTTGGGTCTGAGATGGTGTTGCGTCGTCGCTTTTTTCATTGTCGTTTTGGTCGCGTTGCACTCATCGTGCGATGGTTTTTTTTTTCGAAATTATTTCTGGTTTCTACGTATTTCGATCTGAGGAATCCAAATTTGCCAATTCAACTTTTTCCTTCGGCTCGTTTTGGGTTCCATTTTTCATACATGATACTTTTTATATTTCCATTACGTACTCAAGAAGTCGAAAACATCCTAAGAGAAGTTGAATCCATGATTTTTTTTGTGGAAAGCGCTGTCAAATGAAAATCTTTGACATTTTCACCGATACATTTAGTTGTTTTGACAGTGAAGAACGTAGATTCAACTTATTCGAAAAGAAGATGGATTTTCACACTTTTTCATGGATTATCTCGAAAAATATAGAATTGCGCATGTTTTTATCAATTCCTGAGATGAAAATAAGTGAGTACCAAAGAAAAAAAAATCAAGAAAAACTCATCGCACGATGAGTGCAAAATTACCTCATTTGTGAAGAGGGGGGAGGTCATTTGGGCCGCCTCGTACTTTTTAGATACTAACACGAATTTTAAATTTGGCGTTAATTAACAAACAAACATTGCACAGACTAAGTACTAACGGTACCACGAAGCGAAAGAACAACTCCTCTGGTAGTCTATTATCTTTCTACGATTTCCTTGAAAACCCGCGACAAATCATCACGTGACGTCTCCACTGATTTTTCCTTCATAAAACCTAAATAAAAAATTGTCATAGAATCGTTCCGTTCAAAGTAAAACGTCAAGCGTAACGGGAGCGTGACGAAATCGTGACGTTTTCTCGTTTGAGCTGCTTTTCCATGAAGAAACTAGACGAAACCCTTCGAAAAATTGTCTCGTATTAGGTGAAACGTGACGTTACTCCTCGTTTGTTCTTTTTTTCGTTGACAAACTTTGGAAAACTTTTTCTAAGAATCATTTGGCGTGACGCGTGTGTTACCGAAACGTGACGTTTTCTCATTCGAACCTCTCACAACTCTAACCATCTACAAGTGTCTCCACTTTTGATTTATTCATAGAAAATGTTATAGAATCGCTACGTTCGAAGTAAAACGTCAAGCGTGACGAAATCGTGTGACGTTTCACGTTCACTACCCTACCATCTAGAAATGTCTTTCTCCGAGGGTGAACCTACCCGCTTTCACAGTTGAAAAATAATGTAACCATCACGAGGGCACCCGTACCGTTTGCAGGACCATGCCCCACCGCAAGCTCTTGGACGGCTCCGGGGGCAGCAAGTTGGCCCCTTTGGCCATCAGCCCTGACGAGCAGCAGGCTCGCGCCGCCCCCGACTGTTGCGAAGACGCCGCCCTACAGTCTTCGACCAGAAGGCCGAGCGTCACGACGTTAGTGTCCGCGTCACGTACGCTTCCCAGTGTCTCCCTTTTTTTTTTTTTTTCTTCGAGAGGGACGCCGATAGTTTAGATATTTCATATCATTCGAATTCGAATTGAGTTCAGACATTTTCAGTGATTTTTTTTCTTGTAAATTGTATGAGAAAAGTTTGGCGCATTCTCTTGAAGAAAGAAAAACTTTATATGTTGTCGCGTTCGTAATTTTTCTCTTCTCTTCAAACGCTTCAGCTTTTCTTGTAGACCCCGTAGAGCCGTCTAGTATTATTTCTGCACAAAGCTTTTACTTGGAGTTGGCCGAATGTTTACAGTTCAATCGATATGAATACCAATGCATGTCAATCTCAATCGCACTTTCCTAATGCACACATTTAAGAAATGAAACTGATATTTTTCTCGATCCTCCTGTCATGACATCCTGTATATTGCCGATATGAGTGAAATGATGCGTGTAAGGAAAATATCAATTTTATTATTTTGTTTCTACAGTTTCTCAGTCCTACTTTCAGATGGGTATAAAATAGTTTTGGAGCTAGAAGTTTGACAAAGAAAAAATTTAACTGTTCAATGTGACACCTCAAAATATTTGAAAAGGCATATTTACTCTCATTACGAAAATATGCCACACTTTTTATTTTATTTGTAAATTTTTTTTTTATTTTTTACTGAAATGATGTAGATTTACAACTTCAATGTATACAGCTATACAAACTATGACAATTGAAATGAAAACAAAATATCAATGGCATCTTGATGCTGATATGATGTTCAAAGTTTAATTATATTTATAAACTACAAAAAACCTTCCAATACGAATTTATTTATTTTGTTTAATTATTCAATCAAGTGAAATATAAGTCTTTAGAATATAATAATGAAATGTTGGTATCTTGACAATGTGAATTATCAAATTAAATATACATCATTGGAAAAGATAGAATAAAAGAGAGAATTTCAATTTTATTGAAATTTTCTTTTAAATTTTCAATTAGTAAAAGTTTCGTACGTTAAGTAAATTTTTTTTAGCCAACCTTGCTCCAAAATATCTTACATCCATGTAAAGATGGATTCATAAAACATGAAAATACAATAATAAAAGATGAAAGTCTTTATACTTTCAACTTTTATACTGTTGATAAACTTGAAATAAAACACAACAAGAAATAAAAAACGAAAAAACTGATGTGGTTAGGAATCCGAGCGCCGGCAGCCTAGCCATATCGGAGACCGGCTCGTTAGATCGAGCCAAAGCCGCCTACGACAGGAGGAAAAAGGTCAATATACAGGACGCGGACGCGCAGGCTGTCTCGGGCAGGGTGGAAATCACCAGGGTGAATCCCGACGATCTCATCGAGGAGCTGCTCAAGAGCACCAATCTCGAACAGCCCGACGATTCGGCGGAGAGTGAGTTCTTTTTTTTTTCTTCTTCTTCTATCTTTTGGCAACGCGAAAAGAAATACTATGGGTGTCATTTTAAGGTGTTTTCTAAATTCGAGGGCGTATTCCTTCAACAATTTCGAGTAGAAATATCTGCTTCTTGAGATACAGGGTGTGAAATTTTCTTTTTTAAATCGATTTTTCAATAATATTTCATTCAACTTTTTTTTTTGTCGATATAATAGAAACTTGGCAATGTAATTCGAAGTATTTGCGTTACCCCCAAGTAGATTAGAATCAATAAGCCCAGTGGCGTTCCGTGGGGCTACCTAACCAATATTATTGCAAAGAAAAATGTACATCACTGACTTTTTTGACGTTTATATGAACTTTTCTACTCGAAATCGTTCTAGAAATACGCCCATAAATTCAGTACGTACCTTTAAACAACACCCTGTATACAGGGTGCTCCGAAATATCATGTAAAAATGAAGGTAGGTAATACCTAGGATCATTTTATGACTGAATGTACATACATATAAATAAAACTGGATTCTTGAAGTTGGAAATATGTGGTAAAGTGCCAGATTTCATTGCGTTTAGTGTTGCTTCATGATAGAAATTTGCTGTAAAGTGCCAAATTTTGTTATGTTTAGCATCAATTCCTTATATTCATGAGGGAAATCTGAGGGTAATATATTTGTGTTTACCTTCAATTCACGATGGTAATGCTGTGTTTTATGTTAATTCTCGATAGTTACGTTAGAACTTCATGTTAAAATCATCAGATGTCATCATGTTCAACGTCAAAGTAATTCCCGATATTTATGAAGGGAATCTGAGATATTGTATCAGATTCTGAGGTTTTGTGTCAATTGACGATATCTATCATGATGATAATAATAATATATGGTATTTTTTTGCAGCCTCCGGCCTTCAATTGTTCATAGCCAAAGACGGCACTGCCGCCCTGGGCAATCACGAGGTGAAATCTCAGATGTCGACTGGCGCTCAGTCATTCAAACAGGTCGTGATGGACGACAGGTAGCCCAGAAAATGAACGAAAAGCGCTTTCGTACCATATACAGTGTGTATGATTCCAAACCTCAACACACCCTCTCAATTTGAAACCTGTTGACCGGTTTTTCAACACAAAAATTCTGTGAAACGTGGACGGGGTCTTAATTACTGTAACGAGTATCAGGCATTTTTTTTTTTTTTCGAAAGACTGAATAGCCTCTTCAATTCGGGTTCACCTGAAATACCCCCATTGAATAATTCCAATCTCATATAAGGTGTAAGTTATTCAATATTGAATTTTAAAATTTTCACTATTTTCACCTTGTAATAAAATCTAGAAAAAAATGCTTTATAATCGTTTTTGAAAGTTGGACCACTTCAGCAAACAATAGTAGGCCTTGAAAATATTCCAAATGTTCAACTCAACGAGTTTCGAAATAAATAAACGTTGCGGTTTGAAATCGCCCGCACTGTATGTTGAAAATGTATATTTCCTTGTTGATATTGTCAAGATACGCCCTGTATAGTCCAGATAAAGACCGTTTTTCCGGCTTCCCGCCATGTTGTTTTCTAACTGATTCGATTTTAAGTATTACAACAGCTTGCGAATACAGCGTTGCCAATTTGTTTGTGATATATAGTTATGAAAAAATGCATCACGAATCCATAACATACAGTATATATGATTTCAGTGGATTTTTTCTCGACAGTATTTATATATTTATTTCGAGCGATATCTCGGTCGATGCCATATCTATATTTATTTTGCTTCTTGTCCTCTTTTCGTTATTGAAAATATTAAGATTAAAAATATATTTTATATAGTGACGAATTTTTGTTCGCATAGTATACGGTGTACAACTCGAACACACTGTATATTATGTCAATTCGGAATCAAAATAAAATGCAGCTGATACGTATGATTCGAATTTCTCAGAGTTTCACAATGTACAAGAATTGTTTATATTGAACGTAAATATATCTATCGGTACTAAAAGTAAACATTGACTATGATTTGATGCCCTTCTACTTCGATTCGAATATTCGACAGAATGATTGGATGTGAGGGAAAAATCTCCTTTGGAAATTTATATTTGCGAATTGTAAAAATATATTTTTCCAAAGTTTCGTACCGAATAAAAGGGGAATGTGCTGTTTTAAAAAGTTGAAATTTTTTGGTGATACAAAATAAAGGATAGAAAGGATATGACATTTGTGGGTTACTCACATGAGAAAATGGGTCAACTTGGATTTTCTTCGGGATTTGGATTTGGGAAATGTCCTGGAAAACAAAATGTAAAATGAAAATCGTAAAAAAGAAATACAATAAATTTATTTTCACTTGAATAAAGAATAAATTGATACAGTATAATGCCAACAAGGAGCTTGCGTCTTCGAAATGCTGCCTAAAAACGTTCAGCATTTCGAAAAAGATGCTCAATGTCGTCTATTCAACAGAAATTTTCAAGTATTATCATCATCATTATTGTTTATAATTATTGTATTCGACATTAAATATTGTCTAATTATTTTTTAGTGGTTTCAGAATACATACATCCCAAGGTTCTACGAAAAAAAATATCGAATAGAAATAATTAGATTCAACGTTGAAATTGTATACAGCGTGCTCGAAAAATCTGCCAATTCCAGTCGATGTTGAATATTCAAAATCCTGAGTAAAAACCTCGGATTCTAGAGTAAAAACAGCACTCTGTATATAACTCAAATCAATCTCTATATAAATATCATTATTTTTTGGCACATAGTGAACAACTATTTTATTCATCCAAAGTTCATGAGATCGAATGTAATAAATCACATTGAAAAAAATTCGAACCCTCTTCTTTATCGAATCGCTTTTCATACTAGCAAAAGGGGATGATTGAAACTTGGCGTTGATGACGTCATCTGACATTATAAACGTCGATATTGACATTTAAAATGACAAACGACATCTGGTAGCTTGACAGATTTCAGCGAGACAAATCTCAATCATCAATTTTACGGAAATGGTAAATGGGCAATAGAGGAAATCTGAAAAAATTATCGAGGGTATCTATAGTAATCAACATCATATTATTATTTACACATCTATTATTATTTATATCGAGAAAACATCGAAAGTTAAAGCTACAGAAATAACAACCTTTCAATAATATAATATTCAACAAAAACGAGCAATATAATTTAAATCATTTAATATAATTATTCTCCGAAATCGTTGTGCTTAAGAGTAAGAGTTACTGACAGGTATTCGGAAACTGTCAAATGTCACCCGTTCATTGATATGTATCTTTTGCGAAATTTAAGCGTACATCTCGAAAATCTCAAACGAACACTAAATAATACTGTTTTTTTTTTGGGGCTCGCGGTCGATTTTTTATAAATGTTTCGCCACGAGCTTTTTCCATTATTAGATTTTTTTTTGAATTTTACAAGTTAAACATAATAATTTACCTAATTTAATTGACCGTGACCGTTATTGGCGGAACTCGAAATATCATTGAAAATATAAATAAATATATATATTATCGTATCAACCAATCAAAAACAATAATCAGCAACTTTTGAATGGTTTATACAAAATATATTGAAATTCTTCAAATAGAGACGATTTTCAATGGAATCTCCAGTTATGGTGATTAAAAATACAAACATAATTGAAGTCGGAAGAAAAACTGAGCCCCCCATGTCTCGAAAAAATACATCTACAGTGTGTTTAGTTCCAAACAAGGCAACTAAAAATATATTTAGGAGTTTTAAAATCAGCGAATCATCATTATCAATCAGTTAATTGTATTTGTGATATTATCGAAATTTCATCACCGATTCTGAAAAACTAGAAATTTCTTTTAAACACAAAAAAAAGTCTCTATCTAAATAATGACAAGATGTGTTGTAGAAATATAAATTATCATTGTATAATATGAACGAATAGTGGCGCGACTTTTTCGGGGCAGTAGAACAGTCCCCGAAATTTAGATACGAAGTTGCCACGCCGACGATTTATATCTTTCGGTCAATAAATACATAATCGAAATTGCACAAAAACAAACAAATACAGGAATTTCTCGCGAGAATATTTTTTTCGTGTATCTGCGAGAAATTGGAATGGATCTCTCGAGGGAAATAGAAAAAGTGTCGTATCGGCAGAAAGACCAAGGTGGAAACCATGTTTTCGAATTCTTCGTTTTCTTCTCTCAATTTAAACGTATGATATTTCGATAACCAGTATATTCGTTAGAATCAGAAAAAATTAAAGGAATTCCAAAACATTTCATAGATATTGATGAAACGTTTGAGGTAAATCAAGTTTTTTTTTTTTATAGTTTTTTGAAATCTCTAGGTGTTCTGTCAAAGTTATATTGAAACACTATAATTGTAATTGTTTCCTAATAGATATATGATTTCCTTACGAATTTAATGGAATTATATGAATGGGAAATGAATGAATGGTAATATTCAGAAGTTCCATAGAGTACAATGAAATTTCTATGCATTACAAGGATTTCTAAAACGTTTCTAAACGTCTAAATATGTTGAAACCCCTGATAATTCTTTACAATCCCTAGTAGATTAATGAAGTCCTTCATAAACCCTTCAATTCTTTCGAATTTTGGAAACAACTCAGTGGATTTCCATGTGAAATACATTTTCAGCACTTATTATCACGATGCAAATACTCTTTTGGAACCTCTACACATTCTATAAAAATGTTTGGAATCTTTTGAAGTTCTAAAGAATTCTTTTTGAATCCTAATAAGCATCAGAGATGATCAATCTGTGAAATACCAGAAAAATGTGATAAATCACTAGAAATTAAATAGGAACCTGCAGACTATTAGATGCAGATGAATCCAAAGAGATTTTATAGGAATCCTATGAACATGAGTAGATTTCACAGGATACACAGAGAATTATTAGGAAATGTTGGAAATTCAGTAGAAACTTCTAGAAATACAAGTGATTTGCATAGAATACTTTGATTATTGTATATCAACGAATCAAAAATGTAACCTAAAAGATGAAAATGCCAATAAACGATGAAATGAAGGAAACCAAAAAGTTTGATGGAATTACAAGTGAATTGCATAGAATACTTTCGACGATTGTTATTATAGAAATTCCGATAAAAAATGAAAGAAACCCTAGATTTTTCCCACCTCGGTCTCGCGACCTCGACCAGTCACCCGTCGACCTCCGGAATGTAACCGCACCACGTCTACTACCTTTTGCCGGCGCGTTCCTTCAAAGGCAGCACGTTGGTCAACACCTTCGACTCGGCCAGCTCCTCGTACGTCTCGGTGATCACCCTCTTGATGTGCTCGAAGGCGTCCTGGTCGAAGACCGAGCGCGCCGTGTTCGTGCAATCGAACGGCTCCTCGATGCACAGGAACTTCCACTGATGCGGCTCGTTCTTGGGCGCCTTCGCGTACCGACATTCGTCGATGGAGAGCCTGCAGCCGGCGCGCACCGACACGGCGTGCGAGCGGTAGTCGAAGCGCGCGTAGTAGCCGAAGAAGCCGACCAGCAGGTCGCCCAGGGGGGCCGCGTTGTCGCTGCGGAACGACCGGACGCTCGGCGGCACGTCCTCCTGCACGTCCATCGTGTGGTGCTGCTGCTGCTGCTGGTGGTGGTGGTGGTGGTCGGAGGCGGCCGTGTTGAACTTCTCGGGGATGAGGCCGTGCAGGCAGGGCAGGACGGGGGGCGTCACGCCGCCTGAAACGACAAACGACACCATAACAAAGGCGACGACGACGGTGGCCATTAAAGTGAAACCTAACAACTATTCTGCTACACTGATGGGCTGTGTTTTAATCAAAGATTTCATATATATATATATATATATATATATATATTCCATACTAGATCGAGCATTAGATTCAAAAATGGTCAGAATATATCATTTGAATGAATTTCAAATAGACCTCAGTTCGCGTCTAGGCGGAGGAATCCAACCAATGAAAACAGCAAACAGTAAAGATGACACAAAAACTATGAGCTATCACAAATTTTGATTTTCGAATGTTTTAATAACGAAAATTGAAAGTTTCTCATATTTTTTTCAAACATCTAATGCAATTACCGAAAGTCAAGCCCACTCGTCAAAAAAAGACAAAAAATTTAATGAGAAATCCAGGTCCGTATTTGAGAAAAAAAAATGATGATAGTTTCTAGAAGAGAAAACATCAGATACTGTCTGTAGGTTCTTCGAGGAGGTGGTATATTAATTTTTCAGCTTTTAATGGGATTTTCTCTCCTAGTTCCTAAAAAATAGAGTAAAAGTTATTAAAAATTATTGCAATATATTTGTAGTAAGGACAGATTTAGGATCTGTCCCAAAATGTCACTGCGCTTGAAATTAAACCTTTAGATACCTAAAAGAGAAATTCTCTATTGGTCAGAGAGGTTTTATTCTTATTAAATATATTTGTATTTCCAAATTTTTTCAAAAACAAGGTGTCACTGACCAATAGAGAATTTCTCTTTTAGGTATCTAAAGGTTTAATTTCAAGCGCAGTGACATTTTGGGACAGATCCTAAATCTGTCCTTTCTACAAATATATTGCAATAATTTTTAATAACTTCTACTCTATTTTTTAGGAACGAGGAGAGAAAATCTCATTGAAAGCTGAAAAAAGAAAACATCAGATTCCAAAACTGAAAACGCCATCTCATAAGGAGGATATCGACTCATTTCTTCAAATAACGACAGAAAACAGTGAAAACAGTTCATGAAATTTCATTTTTTTTTTTTTTTCGGATATCTCCAAAAGTATTCGGAATTCTCAAAGTTTCACAACATCATTTTGTTATGCATCAAATCCCAAGTATTAAAATTGCTCGTGTTTTAGAATCCCCTATAATTCAACAAACTCATCATCTTTGATACTCACATTGCAAAAAGTGGATGACCATGAGGGCCCAAGAGTAGCTGGAAACGGTCATGTTCTTGGCATCGTTGATCTTGTTGGCTTGCGCCCAAAGTTTCACGACGATCACCAGAGGGCGTACGCGCCAATCCAAACGGGCGTAGCAATGCAAAAGGTGCGTGTTGCGGATGCCCACCGAATTGTTGCAATTCAAATCGATCTCGAAACCGGTTTCCTTGTCCTTGAACTTCAAGATCGGCACTTTGGCAAGGATTAGTTCAGGATCCACTGTGAGTTCTGCAATTATCGAGAATACAATCATAAATCGGCAGAATCATTCTAAAATATCAGTTTTTATCTTCATTCAGTGATTTGCAACAAATATTCATGTCTTTGTTCACTTTTAATAAATTGTTGTTGAACCACACTATGTATACATATATCAACATGAACAAAGTCTTTCATGATTCAATTGGTTCTCAACCATTTGCAAATTCATAAAAAATATCATACCAGTTACTGTTATTTGAGATATGATATTTCCATATGAAATTATTGTATACAATTAGTGCCCCACTAATGATAATGAAAAAAGGTAAACATTAAGAGTCTCAACGAAGATTTTTCAGCAAGAAAACTCACCGTATTTCAATAATAAATGCCTTATAGAGTTTAGGTGATGCAAGGCATCCAAACGGGGGTCGTTCGTACAGGGTTTCGTCAACAAACACATATCGATGTCGCTGCTTTCCAAACCGAAACCAGACATCGTCGAACCCACCATGAACAATCCATAACTGTTCAAACATTTCTAAAAACAACAACTCAATCATTTTCAAACGATTCTTGCTACATCATTTCAAAAATTCAAAAGCGTCGCAAAATGGCCGCCGTTGACACACGAACATCCCAGTGTACACCGAGTGCAACTCAAGCCGAAAAAACTCACCCTGATATTCAAAAAGATGTTCTTCCACAAGCTGATCTTGTTTTCATAAGTCTTCTCTTTCTGAGCCTTGCTGCTAAACACGTCCCAAATGGCTTGGTTCAGCCTGTCCCAAGGCCCGCCGGTCAGCAAGCCCGGCGGGCTCGGCTCGATTCGCATCAAATCGGAGCGCGACTTGAAGCGCTCCACCAATCCGTGCGCTCGCTTCACCATCACGTCCATTCCGTGCTGTTTGTGACAGCCCGAGCCGTTGTGCTTTTGCCGGACAGCCGTCGAGCCGTTGGTATTGGCAGAAGCCGCGTTGTTCGCGCTGTTCGTGTAGTATCTGGAAAAAGTTCGGTTCTGTGACGACCACGCGAGGTTTCTATGATTCCGTGTCTGTGATATGAGATATGATCATGACAAATGACAGGACAACAAAAAATCAATCAAAATAGATATTCTCGAACATAAAAAAGCACGTTTCACTCGAAATCGTCGCTGAATGCAATAAAAATAGTGAAATTCCTCGAATAATCCTAGTGGAACATCGGCAAAATGAGTGCTGACCTAATCGTAGACCCCCAAATCCGTTTCTGGGTGTTCCTCCCGATCGTGGTAATAACATTTCTTGTGGGCATACTAAGGCACTATGCTTCTATTTTGTTATCGAGCCAAAAGAAAGTTGAAATGCAACAACTAGCCGACTCACAGTTGCTCCTGAGAGCAAGAGCATTAAGAGAAAACTGTGGCTACATCCCAAAGAACTCTTTCTTGATGAGGAAGCAAGCATTCAACAAAGAAGACGGGTATTTGATGCAGAAAAGACCCCCAGTGACTCAGAACATGATGACCGATCCCTCCATGATGACAGACATGCTCAAAGGCAACTTAACCAATGTTCTACCCATGATCATAATTGGTGGTTGGATCAACTGGGTGTTTTCCGGATTCATAACTACAAAAGTGCCATTCCCTCTGACCCTAAGATTCAAACCTATGCTTCAAAGAGGCATAGAGCTGTCCCATTTGGATGCCAGCTGGGTATCATCAGCATCGTGGTATTTCCTCAACGTTTTCGGGCTGAGAAGCATTTACACTTTGGTTTTGGGAGAAAACAATGCTGCCGATCAGAGCAGGCAGATGCAAGAGCAAATGCAGATGACCGGGGCTGCCTCAGGGATGCCTGCGGACCCCAAAATTCCCTTCAAGGCCGAATGGGAGGCCTTGGAGATATTGGAGCACCAGACGAAGCTTACTGATGCAGAAGATGTCTTACAAGAATGAGGGGGGACTAGTGGTATTGTGTGAAATTAGAATGAAATAAATTATTACAGAAGAATTGGAGTATTATTTTGGGTTGATGATGTAATATAAATTGTTGAAAACATGCAACATGCAATAATACAACACAGAAAGACAAAAATAACATGTGTAGAGATTAAAATATTCCCAAAATTTATCACAGTACAAGCTTCTTCAATTCCTGTCAATATCTTTGGGTAGATTTTACTCTTCTTCAAAATAAACCAAATCCCAAATAAACAATAACTGAACATGAAAAAAAAATAAAAACACGACACCAACAGAAACAGACATTGTTACCTATTTTTGTGGTAGTGTCCATTACTATGAGTACCATGATGTACCTCAGAGGAATACTGAACACTAGTATGATAAACATTGGGTGAACTTTGACTGTATTTGCCAAAAACCACAGTCTGGTCACCTAATCTGTTTGCCCCACATCTTGAATTGTTATAATACCTTATTCCTTGAAAAAAATTGTGACTTTCAGTGAGATTGAGCAAGAACAATAATAGGAATGAAATACAGGGTTGTCCAGGTAATAGTAGTGATAATTCATCATTTAATAGTCTATTGAAAAATGATTTGACATGCATATTTATTTCTCAACATGCTTGCTAAAGTAGATACAGCCTTGGAAATACAGTTTTAGGAATCTCTTTTCTGCAACAACTCACAGGACATTGAATAAATTTGGAACAATTACTTATGAAATGGGTATTTGTTAACTTTTATCAACAGGAACACTTCTGAAATAGCCAGCTGATTATTTGTTGAGTTGGAATTTGCTATTGAAATTTCATCAAGATTTAGTGTGTGTATTTACTGAAATAATGAAAAGAAGTTGATAATTTAGGAAAAAACTAAATACCCTCCCCCATATGAATTCAACTAAAAATATTCAATTTCATTTGTATATCTTAGAATCAATCATTTCAGTCTTGTTTACCCAAAATTTCAATCTATTTGGAAGATCAAATATTTATTTATAAATGAATAAAACAATAAATTTCATTTCTAAATTGAATTTCTTATAAACAAATTGTTAATCAATACAATCCTCATCATAACTCAATCTGATTTCATTACATAAATTGACAATTTATGCATTCATTTATTCATTTAGTCAGGATGGATTCAAAAATATAAAATTTGAAATCATAAAAATACAATATGACATATACCTACATCTATCTTTAGAAAACAATCACCATTTCATAATGGAATAATTTTATATAACTCATTTTACCTGATGATTTGAAAGATTTAATGAGAACAATGATTTAAAATTCATTGAAATAATACTTGCTCAGAATATGCCCTTTGTTTATTCTTTATATCCATCACTGTTGTTATGAAACTGTTATTTTTCTTGAGATAAAGAACGTAATCAATCAATCCAAAGTTGGAGCCAAAAAAATCAACTTACTGTGTGTGTTTTCTGTTGGTGATCCCCTGGAAGAATAGGATGTGGTGCTTTCATCACTATCATAGCCTTTAGGAGATATAGGCCTGTAGTTGTCTCTAGGCCTAGTAGATTCCCTGGGCTGGTATCTCTTATTAGTGTTACTACTACTATTGTTGTTGTAACTGGATATTCTGTGAGGGGGTGGTGGCATCACGTTCACGGGAAAATTCACCATGTTCAAATTATGATTGACCACCTTCAAGCTATCGACGCTGACCTCCGACTTACTTATATTATTGTTCAATGTATTGGCGTCCTCATTACCAGAAGTATTCTTGTAAGGACCCACTGTGGAGTAATGCGTGGGAGAGTATATTTCGTAGTACATCGTTTCGGAATACATGTTCGGAGTAGCCATTTGAGATTCCAGCTCCATATCCTTATTGAGTATATCGTTTTTTCAACGGGAATGGCATCAACAAGTTTTTCTTGCACCAAAAAAAAATATGCAGGTTATAAAATACACGTCCAAGCACTTTGCACTTCTTGTTTCAAGTTTGTACTTGATTTCACTGTCTCACCAAACTTGTATTCAACGGCAGTCCTCAGAAAATTGCGAGAGATGAATTGTTTAGGCAATTATGAAAAATTAATGACAGCTTCCATTTTTTACGCGATGAAATAAGTCAAAGTTGATCAAAATTAAACCGCCAAATGCGGTTGCGCTCAGGCGCCATTGCTGCCAACATAAAGATGCCATGAAATATGATATTTCAAGGTTTTTCGTTTGTTTGCTTACACCATCTCATAAACATTTCTCGAACATACGGAGTGTTTCAATAATAAATAATTTAGCTCGAGATATGCAAATTGGACTAAATTATCTAGACTCGATTTTTAAGATAGTTTCAACTGATTCTATGGTTTCTATTACTAGTCATAACACTAACAAACGGCAGTTTTATTGCCCGCATATTTCATAAATTGCCAATTAAGAGCACTTGGAAGTAAGAATTAGATAGCTGTATGAGCGAATGAAATAGAAATGTGGAATAGATTCCAAAAAACATTTATAATCGCAGAAATCGGGCAAAATCATCAAGGTGATTTAGAAACTGCTAAAAAATTAATTAAAACAGCCAAAGTAAGTTGAAAATCATCTTGTCAAAAGAAAATCAAAACCATTGTATCGAGTTTCAAGGAATGTGGTGCAGATTGTGCGAAATTCCAAAAAACCTCCCTCAGAGATAAGTTTACAGAAGCAGCGCTGAATAAACCATATACCTCTGCAAATGCTTTCGGGGCCACTTATGGAGAACACAAAGCAGCCTTGGAATTCAATGTAGATGAATTCAAGATGTTACAGGTAACATATAAAGATTTATAAATTATTGTTTCATTTTCAACTCAAAATAATGTACATTACAGGACTATGCCAAAGAAGTGGGCATTTTTTTCACTGCTTCTGCCATGGACCCAGTTTCGTTGGATTTTCTGATCAATATAAAAGTGCCCTTTGTGAAAATTGGGTCTGGAGATGCAAATAATTTTCTACTCATTGAAAAAGCTGCGAAGACAAACATTCCGTTGATTATCTCTACAGGTAAGGCAATTCAGATAGTTATCAATTTTGGCTTCACATTGTCGCTTTCAGGGATGCAATCTATCGAAACAGTGAGACAAATTTTTCAAACTGTATCTCATCATCACAAAAAGTTTGCCCTCTTGCATTGTGTTTCCGCTTATCCCACTCCCTTTGAGGATATCAACTTGAATGTCATCAATTTGTACAAAACTGAATTTCCTGACATTGTCCTGGGATATTCTGGACATGAATTGGGAACCCATATTTCTACCGCAGCAGTAGCATTGGGATGTAAGGTAATTCACAAGATTTCATCGCTAGTCACAAATATAAGTATCGTTTCATTAGATTATAGAACGCCACATCACTCTGGATAAAAACCAGAAAGGAACAGACCACAAGTGCTCTTTGGATCCAAAAGAATTTAAACAGTTGGTTGATGATATAAGAACATTGGAAATTGCTATGGGACAACCTTTGAAAACTTTGAGAGAATCTGAACAACCATGTTATGAAAAATTAGGGAAATCATTGGTGTATGCCAAATCATTAAACAAAGGCCATACATTAGATATCAGTGACTTTTATGTCAAAGTCTCAGTGCCAAAAGGTATGGATGCCAGCAGAATATGGAATGTAGTTGGGAGACAATTAAAAGGTGATGTTGTAGAGAATGAACCTGTACTAACTGAAGCTTTTATTTAAACAATAAAAAATGGTACCTGTCATCGTTTCCTTTCATATTTCCACACATAAACAGGAGCACTATTTTTCGTTCCCTTCCTGACCCGTTTCGGTGGCAAAACACTCTTTCTACTATCCACCGCCCTTGATAGCTCAATCTTTTGTTGGGTGATTGTTAGTTCCCTTTCTCTCGTTATTCTCTTTGCTAGTTCTTGATACAAACACTTCCTAGTTTTGGCACTTTTTTGTAGAGCATGTTCATCTACATCTGGCAATTCTCTTTCAGAAAGTAGCTGTAATGTTCTTTTCTGAGCTTCCAACTTCTTTTCTTTGTCGAAATAAATATGCTTGTTTGTCTTATTCATATCAACACTAGCCAACTGTAGCTGAGCCTGTAGTTTTTCAATCTTCTTCAATTCTTGGGTCTTCTTGGTCACAATATATTTCAAATCCTGTGTTTGCATGAGCTGAATTTGTTCTGGCGTATCCTCAGTTTCTGTTTCCTTCTCAAAGTGTACACCATTGTCGGTTTTCGAGTTGATCATATGGTGATAGAATTCATCGGGGTTCTTATTCAGAGCTCGCTTCTTCAGCAACTTCAAAGTCGCTTTTTTATCATTGAAATCCTTGGCACGAAGAACGTAGTCTTTCTTCTTTTCAAGGAGACCCAAATGCTGTCGCTCCTCAGGCTGATGTCGCTCCTTGTGAGTCTTTTGGTGCACTTTGGCTGCTTTTTTCCACACAGACATTTCAAATTTTTTCTTCTCTCGCACCAACAATCAACAAATGTGTAGGAGTTGTGTTTTGAACATAACCTAACAATTATTATTACGGAAATGAACCGACATGTACAGTTTTCTATGGAACCGACTCAAGACTGTATTGTGACGTGACCTTCATTCCTCTTTGACATTTGACACGTATGTGAAAGGTGACAGTGACGGACTGAGTTGGTGAAATTTTTTATGAAGGACATGAAAAATCAATTTTCTAATTGATTATTGAGAGAGTTTGGTTTCTGGTTGCCGAATATATTAATGCAATGGTTGTTGCACATTTCCTATGACTATTTTTCGAGTTCTGAACGCCTAGTTTATTCCATTTCGAGGTTTGTTTTTGGTGCTCCATAAAGATGTCGAAGAAAAATCTCGATACTTTTCAAACAAAAATAACTCGAAACGACCGTTTCGCGCAAATGTCCCAACAGGAAAAACTGATAGAACAGAAGAAACGAGAGATACTGGCTAAACTTGATGCCAAAGAGAAAACTAAAGTTGAAGCAAGCAAAGCAAAAATTGAAACACCTAAATCTAGCTCCAAGAGGTAAGTGGCAAGGAAATGGCACGATACTGGTTATATCAGGACTGTTATTTGCAGTGATAGTGACCTGAAGAATGCATTCTCTAACGATGGCTCCTTTCTTGATCAATTCAAGCAACTGAAGGAAACTAAAAAATCCGACTCCAAGCTCAGATCATTCAGTAAATCCAAAGATCGTTTCAGGTAACTCATCAGGATAGTTGTTTATGGATTGTGTATCACCAGTTTTCTTTCAGTGATGACAGAAATAAACCAAATAACAGATGGGGCCCTAGAAGACGATCTCCATCACCAAAAGACCTTCCTAAAAGAATTTCTCGCTTTTCCAACGATAAAATGCCCAGCTTTGAATCAAAAATAACAATAAGCACTTCCTTCAGCAATTCCTTGGTACAGCAACAACCAATCCCACCACCTTCAACGACATTACCTGTAATCCCTCTTCCTCTTAACACTCAGAATGTAACTGGCCAACCATTGTTGAAAAATATCGTACCTCCAGCCTTGTGCAATGAAAATGAGACAGCTTCTGACATCGGTAACAATCTCACCACCACCCCTATATTCCCGACAGTGAATCTACCTCTAGTTACAACCAACATGGTAGCCCCAGTACCCCCCCCAGTAGAACTAGCGACTATCCCGCCTCCCAACCCGATCCAAGTGCAAAACATCCCCCAACCGGAACCTCTGAACGCGCTAACAATCCCCCAACCCGCCCCCTTGCAAGTGCAGAACATTCCCACCCCCAAACCGCTGGACTTGTTCGCCATCCCCACCCCCAACGAGAACGTGTCGGGCAGGGAATTCCTGATGAACGTGCCGCCTCCGAACAAGTCGGTGCCGCCCCCGCAGATGACAGAGGCGGCGTCTATCATCCCCTCGCTGATGGCGCAGCCGGTTATGCCGCCCCTCGGCATGGGGCTGAACATCAACGTGAGTTGCCCGCCTCCAGGGTTGAGTTTCGGGGGGCAGAGCATGCGGGTGCCGCCTCCGGGAAATGCGGTCGACGTGGGAGGTAGCAGATACGGAGATATGAACGCAGGTAATGAGGTTTTTGTTAGAGGATGTTTTTATTTGTTGTTTTTGATTTTCAATTGATGATACTGTTGATTGGCTCGAACTAATGATCAATCTTGATGGGGCAGCTCAAGTATGGATGTGTGAGAAAAAAAAACCCAGAAGTGTAGCTGAACCAATTACATATTTCATTTTGTCAATATTTGCATGATTTATTACTAGATTATTACTGTAAAATGGAATCATGTATTGGTGTTGCTACATTTATGGGGGTATTTTCAATGATGGCTTGAATTGCTGTTACTAGATTATTTCCGTATATATCCCCTGTATATCAAGGATGGGATCAAACAGTCTAGATTTTTTTCAATCACTGACGACACTGAGAAACTTTTCATCAAGTATTGATCATTCAATAGACGTAAAACACGGTTTAAACTTTCAGGAAACATTTTTCATTATCGATCTCTAGATTCTCATGATTTCAAATGAAGTATCTTGCTTATGACAGGGCAGTTCAAGGCAGGGATGACTTTAATCACAATATTTGAATGTGAATCAAACAATATTCTGAAAATTAAGTCCATTTTTTTCAGAAGAAATGTCAAACAGCTGGATTTTTTTTTCGTCGACTTTGAATTGATGTTTTTGATTCAAAATTCATGAATTTTCCAATTGGAAACAGAACTTATTAGGAATTTATTTAAGTAACAATTTTGTATATTCATATATAAGCATATATCAATATAGCAATGGAAATACTAAATAATTATTTAATTAATTTCATTTGCTGAAACTATTTCCTCAACTAATCAAGAAGACTTGATAATAATTTTTATATAAATATCACCTCAAGGTCTATGAATAGCATTTATACCGTTTCTATTTTCCACATTTCAATTCAAAACCTGCTGCAGTTCCTAAAGAAAAATACAGGGTGTTTGGTACATAGATGCAAAGATTTTATAGGGAATAACAGACATTCTAATGACTTTTGCAGAACATCGCAAGGATCCAGTTTCTCACGATGATGAACGTTGGATCAAAAAATCGATAAGCAGAACGCCAGAAAAAAAATGAAATTGAAATTCCGGAAATAACTCGCAAACGAAAAATCATATCGAAGGTTTTCATTGCAATACATTCAAAATGGATCAAATTTTGTGTGTTGTGAAATCTGTATCTCTGTACTGAACAGTCTGTATAATTCCATCGAAAAACTAGGTGAAGGGTGAAAAATATGTACAGGCGTGCTCATAACGAACGAAACTCGGTTCAGTTACAAAGAGCACACCTGTACGAATAACCCGAAACCCGTAGAAAAAAAAAAAAACGGCCAGTCATTCCTGCCGCTCGCAATAGGGCGTTTTAGTGACGTGTTGTGAAGTTTTCCCTGCAGGTTCGGCGGAATACGAATCCATGGTGTCTCTGGGTCGAACGGTAGCCGAATGCGGAGACGGTATCGAGGACATCGTCAGACAGCGGAAAAACCAAGATCCGCATCTGTGGTATGAGAGGCTGGTGGCCCTGTGATTCAATTTTCCTTTTTTTTTCTATCGACGTGTCAGATCGAGTCCTCCTCTGATTCGAACTTTGGTCGACAAAAATTCATTTTTTTACATCGTTGATTTAGCAAAGTTAACGCACCAAGCGAAAAATCAGCGTAGAATAACTTTTGCGATTTTGCATCGACTATGCGTTTTTTTTTTTCGTGGATTTGTGTCCTGATCATCATCTGATGATTATGTCGCGAGAATTTCTGAAGAGCCTGAAGAATAAATCTGACATTTCTAAAACATCAACTAAAATTATCCGGAACATTGTTATAATTTCAAACTTCTTTCTAATTTGTGGAATGAAATGGTAAGTAAACTAAATGATGTCTGTTTGGAAAATTGAAGTTGATTTTCTCAAGTACTTTGCACTCTTTCCTAATTCGTACAATGAACCTTGAGAGAGACCAGAAAAATCATCCGAATCGAACCCAGATTTCTGAAAAAGTCATGTGAATGATCCGTTAATTTTGCTAGTCGAGTAACTACCAAAACATCTCCTCAATTCTTCCTTGTCGTTTATTTTTTTTTCTCTTCGTTTTTTCGTACGATCTGAGAGGTCTCGATCCGAGCACGCTTTCGAAAACCCCCGCACCTCTACCGATTTAAAGTACCGAAGAGCCTTTTCGGGTGTCCGTAGGTTCCTGTTCCACCAGGAATCGGCCGCGTACCGGCAGTACCGCCAGCTGATCGATCGGTTCAAGACCGAAGCGGAAGTCAAACCGAAGATCGAAGAACCCTACGAACCGGAAATGGCCTTGGAAGACGAGAATTTCGACGAGGAGGACCAGAAAACCGTCAAAATCGAAGAGGATGTAAGGATGTAGCCGTAGAAAAAGTATAGTGCATAACTCGCGCTCGTTGAACAATAAACTAATATTCGATTGGACGTGGATGGTTCTTACAGGGTGTTTGTTATAGGAAGGCGCGGCGGAGAGGCGGCGAAAGAGGAAGAGTCGTTGGGGGGAGAAAGAAAGGGACGTTCCACCCCCGTCTGTGGTGGTTTATGATACGCTAGCGACGCCTTTGGCTAATCCACCTAGTTTACCAACAGTCGCACCGCAGATAAGTGAGTTTTAGAGTCGATAAATATTTGAAACTGAGTTTCGAAGCTTTATTCAACTGCATTGCAAAAATCGAAAGAAAAATGACGTAACTTCTTTACAGTTACATAGCTGCAATTTGCTCGTTCCTATGTTTTTCAATTCAGATTGTTTGTTCTTGATTCCTTCACTTTTTTTATACAACTGCAAAGCAAAACTTGCCTCTTCTTGTGACCAGACTCGTTGGAGCTTCTGATAATGGTCACGAATGTGTAGTTTTTTTGTTGGTCGACATTTCTTTACTCATTTTACACAGCTGCAAAGCAAAACTTGGAGCTCAGCACGTTCTAGATTTCTGCTTCATTCATAATGTCCCGAAATCAGGTGCCAATTGCGAAAATTTCCGACAGTTTTTACCTTCTGAAGCTCATTTTCGTGCATCCTCAGCTTCAGCTGCGAACCAAGCGCCGGTGCTGCTTTCGAAGGTAGGTCGCCACGATCCCGGCTTGTTACAGTACGCCGTCACCACTTACGGAACCACCGATCTGCCAGAGGAAGATTGGAAGAAAATCGAAGACCACTACAAGATCAGCCTCCTGTATCAGGACATGCTGCGCAAGCGCGCTGAAGCTGAGCGCCTGCTGCAAGCCGGCAAACACAAGGTAGGTTATAGGAGAGAACACGGATTTCGAGAAAAAAATAGTACGTTTCACGTTTAAAGCCACTCATGAATGTACAAAATGGAATCATCAAATGCATTTTCAATTCAATTTTTTCAGAACCAACCGTGAATTTATTCAAACCTAAAGATTCATTGAATTCGGTTGCTTTATTTCCTTATTTTCCTCATTTCCTTATTTTTTTTGCATAGATTGCTTAATACTCAAAGTCCGCCCTATCTTTATGACAAACTAGTTTTCAGAAATAATTTACACAATCTCCACACCAGACATTCACAGATACTTAACATGCCTGGCCACTCGACAGCTCTGTTTGAACGCAGTTTTACTCACAATGCAATAAAACTTTTTAATTACTTTAAACCTGAGCTTTCAATATCACTAAATAAATTTAGAAAAGTCGTTAAAAATGAATTGCTGATTCAACAAAACTAGCCACATTGTCGTTGCATTGCTGCATTTTCATATTTCTTACATTACTTATTATTACTTACCTACTATTTTCTTTGTTTCTTTTTTTCTCTTCTACTGATGATCAATTCAATATCACTGAAATTGTGAAATGATCTCTTTCTATTTTTATTTTATTTTTTTTATTTTCATATTATTTTTTTTATTATTATTCCATTTATTTTATAAACTGAAAAGGTTAAGAGATTAAGAGTAGCTTTAGCTAATCTTCGCCTTTTCAGGGCAGATGTATGTACATTTGTTGAATAAAGTCGTATTATTATTATTATTATTATTATTATTATTCATTTTATCAAGAACAAATTAAAAATATCAAACCTGAATTCAACTGAAGTCCATTCTCATTAAATACGACACGGCAAACAATGCCCGATGAAAAAATATCATTTGCTCAGAACACTGGAAGGAATCTTTAGAATTCTATTGTATATTTCATTGATTATTCATCGTTTGTAATTTTTCTAGTTTAGTTTGGGATATTTTCTCTTTAGTGGACGTTTCGGGAACGAATATGTTCCCGTTCACAATAGAATTTAAATATTATTCACTTTTCAGTGTCAAAATATCATGAATTATGTTTGATTTATTATGCAATTATATTGTCGGTGCTCAACGGAAATATCATCTATTATGCCACCACGTGCGATTCCTAGTAGACAAACCAGACGAGCTCAAGCTGGTCACCGCTACACTGTCAGGCCTGTCGAGACCTGCCAATTTTCATAAATATCCTTCTTTTCGTTTAAAAGAATCAATACTTGATCCCGACTGTGTATAATAGCAACCCTCAGAGGGGCATGTACATCGGAAAAATCGTTCGAAGTAGTGTTTCTCGGGATGAATGATATGTCGTCGATGAAATATCATCCGGGTGTTTTGCAGTCAGAGTTGTCGCCAGCGAGTTAGGCTGCAAAATCGCTAGAAATGTTTACTTCTCAGTGGTCGAGACTCATCTAAGATACGGTATCGCTTTCTGGGGCAACTGTACTCTTCAGCTTTTCCATATGATGTTTGCCCTACAGAAACGTGCGGTGAGATATATTTTTAAAGTGGACGTTTCAACATCGTGTGAGACTTTATTTGTGAAGGGGAAGATTCTTATATTACCATGTCTTTTTATATTGGAAACCGTGTGTCTGATTCATAAGCATCAGTATCATTTATATAGACAACAAAATCCAGTCAAATTCCCTTGCCTCTACCGTCGAGATCACAATTGGTAAAAAATTCTTTCATTTACAATGGAGGAAAGATGTTTAATCACCTTCCACTTTCGGTGAAAAATATAGGAGCCTATTTACTATTCAGGAAAGCGGTTAAAGAATTTTTACTTTGTAGACCATACTATGAGATTCGCGAATTTTTTGAGGAAAGAATTTGAGATGTTTTCTGATTTTATAAATGCCTATTTTCTGTGTATTTTTATTGATCGACTATTATTTCATTTTGAGATTTTTTTAATCTGTATTACCTTTGTATTGTTTGTCCTATTGGCACTTAGTTTTATATTTGCTTGGTCCATAAGATGTATCAATCTTTGATAATAAAGTATATTTGATTGATTGATTGATTCCAGTACGAGTACGATTCGGACGAGGACACGGAGGGCGGCACGTGGGAGCACAAGGCGCGCGACAAGGAGATGACGGCCACGGAGCTGTGGGCGAACGAGCTGAACCGCCAGGCCGAGGGCAAGCACCACATCGGCGACTTCCTGCCGCCCGGCGAACTGGAGCGCTTCCTCGAGAAGAGCAGCGCGGCGCGCGAAGGTCGCGAGCCGAACCTCTCCGACTACAAGGAGTTCAAGATCAAGGAGGACAACGTCGGCTTCAGGATGCTGCAGAAGCTCGGCTGGTCGGAGGGGGAGGGGCTGGGCAGCGCGGGGGCCGGCATCGTCGAGCCCGTCAACAAGTGAGCCTCGCAAGACATGTCAAAAATGATACACACACGAACGAACGCTCGGTTCACATACTAATTGAAACAGATTTCACACGAATGTCATTGATTCCACGAAAGATTCACGTACCAAATTCATACAATTGAAAGTAATTTCAATCAGTTTACACAGAATTGATACTGATTTCACAAAACTGATTCACAGACAAACACACAAAATTCACACAATTGAAAATAATTTCAAACAGTTCCAAACTGATTCCACAAAAGATATAACTGATTCACGTACGAAATTCATACAATTGAAAGTAATTCCAAACAGTTTACACAGAATTGAAACTGATTTCACAAAACTGATTCACAGACAAACACACAAAATTCACACAATTGAAAATAATTCGAAACCGTTCCACAACTGATTCCACAAAAGATATAACTGATTCACGTACAAAATTCATACAATTGAAAGTAATTTCAAACAGTTTACACAGATTTGAAACTGATTTCACAAATGATATAACTGATTCACAGGCGAACACACAAAATTCACACAATTGAAAATAATTTCAAACAGTTTACATACTAATTGAAACAGTTTATACAAAAATGAAGTTGAATTCGTTAAAAATGTAACTGACTCAAACAATTTGACAAATTTCTAAAACACACGCGCGGTGACAGATTTCTGAATGGAAAAACGGATTTCTTGAATCCACATGGAACAGATTCCACACCAAACTAGTTCAGGAGAATCTGAGGTTCATTTTCCAAATATTGAAACATTCAATTCAGATTCAATACTGAAAAAATAGTTTCCATACGATGAGGAATAGATTTCTTAACAGAAAGACCGATTTCATACTGAATCCATGAGATTGAAACAGTTTTCACACGAATTAAACTGATTCGACACAAAATAAAAACTAATTACTCCGGAAGTGAAACACAAAGGTCACTCGATTTCACACATAGATTGTGTAAAATCTATCAAATCAATGTGAAATCAGATCAGTTTTGTGTAAAATCACATCAACTTCCTCTGCAATCTGTTTCCAATGAAGAACTTTCTGTGTTTTTCCAAACGATTATTTTCGTTGTTAGGGCTCCTCCTAGGGAAAACACCCAAGGTCTCGGTTTGAACTTCAACCAACCCGAAGAAGACGAAGATGAATACGAATCTTACAGGAAGAGAATGATGCTGGCTTACAGATTCAGGCCCAATCCTTTGGTAAGCGATGAAAAAAAAATACCCGGAATAGTCGACTAATTCATGTTGTTGTTATTTTTGCAGAACAACCCACGTAGACCGTATTATTAGGGAAAAGTCTCTAGAGATGTCATGTATTAAAGTGTACAAATAATAAACTTTTAGGACTACTCGATAGTTTTCCTACCTGTAGGTCGAGGAAGGATACTGATAGGTTGTATGAAAAACATTTAAATTGTTTCTTCTCGTATTATTTAATCAGAGTACTTACAATTGTTCTAAATTTCGCTATAGGCGATCGCCACAATATACACTCGCAAAGGGATGACCCACTCATCACAACTAACTAAACCTATGTTACTCAGATCAAGTCGGGAAAGCGTAATTATTAAAAGAACTAAATTTTCCCATTGTGCCTCTCTTCACCTAACCTTCGACCTATCAAAAAAACGCCGCCAACTTTTAGACATTTGTTAGTGGCTCCCTCATCATCAGACAGAAACGAAAAGAGGGCGCCACTTGAATGAACACATTATCTCGAAGGTGTATTTCCAGGAACCAGGTTTTGGCACATTTGAACGTCAATGTAAAAAAAAATGATTCAGTTTCAGAGTTGTTATGCTGGTGACGTCGAGAACCCTATCGCATTCAGTATTCAACCCTTCATACCACGCACCCAATCACCCCGCTGTCTAAAAGCACGTTATACCGCACTCTCGTTGAATACATGAACACTGATTCAGTTCCATTTTGTGAGGTTCCGTATCTGGCGAGACATCAGTCAACTGTCAGTCGGTGAGGTTAGTACGTAGAGTTCCCGTCACTGCCACAGGCCAGCGTAGTTGCCTGTCAGAGTGGCAGGCAGAGGACCGCCGGCCGTGAAAAGTCTGGTGCCGCTCGAATCGTAGGAATGCGTGTAAATGGCCGGCACGTATCTGATGTTGATGTTGTCGACGTATTCCTCGTCCGGGTACTGGCAACACGCAAAATATCCGTTTTCAATTGAAGCGGCGAACGTCCGTCTTGTCGGATTTGTTCACCGAACGGAGATGTGTATGAGATGGTGTGAGCATACACGCCATGAAATGATGGCATAAACTGTGATTGAGCCATATTTTACGTAACAATTGTTGGAACAAGTCAGTTTCAGAACATATTCGACAAGAGAAACGTTCGAGAATCTATTTTGGGGGTTTTCTTCCATATGAAACTAATTCATAACCTTACATTTGACCCAGAATTACAAATGATTCAAAATAAATTTTGGGTGTTTGAGTTGCTTCCCAAAGTTTTGACACATTGTCATATGCCCGAAAAACATTAATAACATTATTAATCCAGATCAACCTCAACATTTTTGTGATTTTTATCGAAAAATGTGTCAAATGCGAAGATTTTTGAAAATATTCTCTCTTCAGCAATAAAGTTGAACCAATAATGAACCAATATATAGAGATGAAATATTTTCAAGAAAATTGAGGATATCAAAGACCTAGCGGCAGGTTTATCACAAAAAAAGCGAGAAATTCGAATTGCAAGTGATTGTTTTTTTTTAAAGAATTTTTCACTTACCACGTATCCTTTGCTGGCTTTGAGGACCACCGTCCTGGAGGAATTTATGCTGGATTCTAGGTACTTCCCAGCCTTGAGATCATAAAACATCAACATTCCTAGTCCGGTTCCGACTGTTAAAACATCACCTTGAAAACTAGCCGATCTTATTCCGCAACCTGAGTAGCGAGAGGAAACTCTTTTCACCGCCTAAAAATGAGAATTTCACGGATTTAGAACCGAATCAATATTCAAATGATTTGTATTCATCAAAATTTGGATGGATATCCCAGAAACTATAAGAAAGTCCAGAGAAATACAAGGAAAAAGTCAGTTTTTCACCTCAAACTAAGGCGAGAATTTGAATAAATTGAAGAAATAATTAAGTAAGCAGAACATTGAATTGATAATTGATAATGATGAGGGATAGATTGAATCAAGGAAATATCAAAAAACCTGGAAAACTAGAATTTTAGTAAATTCCAAACAATATCATCGCATAGTAGAAAATTTCTACTTGAACAAGGGCAATACAATATTCTATAAATATAGGTACAGGAGATGACCTTTTCGATAAACAATAATATATTTTCCATTAAATACCTTTAGCCCTTCCTATTTATCTAAAAAATTCAACAGTTTCAGAGTAAAATGACTTTTCAAAGCTGTAATTATATATATCAAACTGAACTTCTGAGAAGAACAAATGTTAATACAGTCTTGTAACTTCAAATCAACATAATTGAAGTGGAACTGAAAGAAAATGAACACAAAAAGTATATTTTCTCTTGTACTAACCTGTAGTGTTCTACAATCCAGTAGAAGGGTATAAGACCTACAGCCAATGGCATACAGCCCAGAGTCTTGTACTGCCAAACAAACATTTTCCTGTGATGATGGCAGTTTTCTAGACAACTTTTGGCTGAAAGTTTCTGCACTCCAAATGTGGATGTACCCATTCAAACTAAGAGCTGCTATTTCATCATAGTTTTTATTGAAAGTTAGTGCCCTCACCTGTAAAATTTACATTGATTTTTAATCACTCAATTCAATGTTTCCATTCGAAATAATAGTATTTCGTGAAAACGAATAATGTAAAAGCAAGAAGCAGATAAATTCTACTCACCTTTTGTGCACTACGGCATTCCTTGAGAGAAGTGGCTTGGATATGCTTGTGAGTAGGAATTTCATCTTTACTGTCCAACATATCGGGTGTGACCCTCCACAGTGCCATTTTTGTATCTCTGGAACCGCTAACCAAAAACTCATCGTCCAACCAACACATATCAAACACCTGCAAAGACAACACTATAACTACCTTTCAACAGAACTACTTTGCTGACTGACCCAGTCCTTGTGGGCATTTTCGCCTACACAAACAGGGTCTAGAGTAGGCAGCCTGTAAACGGCGATATCACAAGTATTTCTAGCTCCCGTCGCTAAAAGAGTCCTGGACGGATTGATTTGTACTGAATGGATGCCACACTGTTGAGGGATCTGCGGGTCGCTGCCCATTATGTCCCTCTTGCTCAGAAGAGAAGGGATTTGATCTATTTTATGGGTCATTACGTCATATACCATCAACTGCAACAAGACTCATTTACTCACCTCGAACACCCTAGTTCACTATCGTTTACCTTGTTACACTTGGTACCGAACACTACTTGTCTATCACTCAACCACTGTGAACAGAATACTTTGTTCATATGCGGTAAGTTGAGAGGGGTTTCTTTGAACATTTCGTGAGTCAATATATGCCGATTTCCATAGTCGTTTGCTACAGATGATGTGTTCGTGTAACCCAACTCCCTGGTCCTCACGTAGTCTACGAAACTGTAAGATGTACTCAGTATGTCTCTTTGTACAGTAAAAGGCTCCTCGTCACTATCACTGTCTTCGTATTTGATGAAATCTTCTGGTTTGTCCGATTTCCTGCTCTGCTCTAGTTTCATAGCCTTTATTCGGGCATTTCGTTCCTCCAATCTGTGGCTGAACGAGCAGGAAGGACTTCCACCAAAAACAGGTCTCATACGAGTCTTCGACATCTTTTATTACTGTGTTGGTCCTTGACCTAAACCACTATTCAATTGAAAGGATATCAATCATTTTTCATGAGATTCCTGTTTTATATTCGTTCATATTTCAATTATTCAATAAGTTTCAATTTTTAATCCTCACAACATTGTTGAAAGAAAAATGTTTATTTTAGTCATGTCAAATGTCAATCATGTCATTTCATGACTTCTGTCACTCATTTGACAGTCTGACATATATCCACAAACTATAACCGTGGTAGTTCTGTGGTTATCAGTATCAACCGTTTGTCAGAAATGATATTTATTTTTGATGAATAATCAGGAAAATACGAAATAATTGATAACAGCTAATTGAATTAGCTGTGTTGTGTTGTCTCTTGATTCTCAGATCTTTTAGTAAGTTAAATTCGTGCACAGCTCTCTAATAGATCCTTCACTTAGTCAATAATTGGAGATCGTAGTAGTCAAAGTTCACTTCCTTAATCGTTTTATTATTCGGTCCATGAATTGAAAAGTTCTTTTTTGTAGCCTTGCCAAAGATGTTCTCTTCTAGAGGAAATGAAAAGTTTTCTTGGACCAAAACTTATGATGAAATAAAAACCAAACATGACAATGCTTTCCTAGCCATCGATCAAGCTATCTCATTGGAAGAACATGAAAAACCAAACGAGGTATGTGAGACTACATGGAAAATTTACAATGTGGCATCATAAACACCTTAATTCTAGGCTATAGAGAAATATAAAGAGGGTATTCGCTTGATAGACGAAACTTTGAGTATCCCAGTCCAATGCCCAGATAACCCTGACATAACCTGGGAAAAAGCTTGTGTGATGATACAAAAAATCAAAAAAACCAGAGCAGAAGTTCTGACTAGAATAAACTCCATACAGCAGTCTCATAACTTCAATTCAACAGCTTCTCCAGAAGATCCTCCTTCCTATGCAGAAGCTGTTTCATCAAATGAAGATTCTGCTGAAGAAGATTTTCCAAGGACCTACAAAGATTTGGCCACAGCTTTGAATGAGTTGAGCATCGATCCCAACCAAAGAATGGCAGAAGAAGTGATTTATACCCATGATGCAGTAAGGTGAGTAGGAAATTGAGAAATTTATATGAGACACACATTCTGATTATGACTTTGGCTTTTCACCAGGTTGTATTTCATATCTTCTGGTGGTGAAGTCCTGAGTACTAGGGAGCCTGAGACTTTGACAATTTCTCTAGTGGAGGGTAGAGAACCAAATGCACCAAAGGCTGTGTTGAAGATTGGTTCTTGGGTGTATCCTTTAGTGCCTGGAGTATCACCCTGTTATCGCACTGACTACGGAGCTTTTATACTTCCTGATTTGCATTCTGCCTCACCAGGTGAAAGATGACTGAATGTGACTTATAATCAATAAATATCAATTATTTGTCATTGCAGGTTCTTCTGTTGGTATAATTTTGCCGTCTGATGCTGACGACGAAGTTTTTGACCTTTTGGAAAATATCCTGCATGGTATAATAAGTACACCCAGTGGTGAAGCAGTTCAAGAGTGGAGGAAACGTAGAGAAGCTGAAAAACCTGAAGATCGCAGCACAAAAATATCAAACACTTTAATCAACGGTAGGTTTCACTTGGAATAAAAAATAGAACCGAACTTTCCAATGATACAACTGATTTTTTTTTCCAGGTGCATGGTCTATTTCCCAAGGTCTGATCAAAGGAGCAGAAAAGGCAGGAGAGTTTTTCAACAACACCACCCCCAAAATCATAAATAACATGCAGAGTGCTGAACAGCCTGCAAATATACCACCGAAACTGTCCAAAAGTATGCATGTTGCTGGGACAGCAACCCAAAAGGCTGTTCAGGTCACTGGATTTGTAGGTGAGCATAAGGAATTTGAGAAAATGAATCAACAGCCAAAGAATGACTCCGCAAATTTGGTCAAAGTCCATAAAAAGTTCTTGAACTGTTACTTTGTTGAAACCTTTACATATTCAAATATGAAATATGAAAATAGCCAAACTGGTCCATAAATACTGTTTCATCCTTCCTAAAAAAAAAAAGTATTTTTATGCTATAAATTCATATAAGTTCTATTCCTATGGAGATAGTCACAGTATTCAATAAATAATGCATGAGCTCGAAAATAGCCAAGGTAGTCATTTGTAAAGTACTATAACCATGAAAATAGTCTACAAAAGGGTTCATAAGAGTGTCATTCCCATGAAAATAGCCAGTATGGTCCATAAAAACTGTTTTCTCTTCGTCTAGCCGACACTATCAGTGCCGCGACCGTCCGCCTGGGCCGATTTTTGGCGCCGCACGTCCAAAAACAGGGCACGCGGCTGTTGTCGAGCGGCTTCAAGATGTCGGAACGCGAGGCGTCCAACAAGATGGACGGCGTCCTGACGGTGGCCGCCGGCGCCGTCGAAGGCTTCTCGACCGTTTACAGGGGCCTCGAGGCCTCTGCGGCCATCTTGGGCGGCAGTCTCAAGCAGAACACCGTCAAAATCGTCGAGCACAAGTGAGCGAGCTTGAAATGCGGTCCTACCGACTGCGCCAAATTCATAAAAACTCTGATTCCTATTGATAATTCAATTTGTAAAACAGTGGGGCTGATTTGAAATGTTTCTATAGACTTATCCTACCGACTGTGCCAAAAATCAGGCAGGTTTCATGAAAAATTCGGGAATAAATCACATTGTTTATTTTTCCTCAGGTACGGGCACCCGGCGAGCACGTTGACAGGCGACACCCTGTCGACGATGGGCAACGTCGTGACGATCGCGCACAACGCTAATATTCTCACCCCTAAAGGGTTCGCGAGACGAGCCGTCAAAAACACTAGTTTAGGGGTGGTTCATGGTTTTTCGAGCTCCAGCAGAGCCGAGGCAGCTTTTCAAAACAGAGCTGGAGTGGAGACTGAGGCGATAGAGGGCGTTGCTAGCGGGTCAGGAGTCGGTAAGGGCCAAAAATGCTAGTTTGGACGCGATATATATCTTTTTTATTTGGTTACGTTGGTGCCTAAAGGCTTATTGTTTGTTTTTTTTTATATTCTATTCACTACTCTATTCAGTGGAGCGCTTAGACCGAATTCAGCAAATCAGTGACTTTGATAAATCGTAAAAAAAAATCAAGGGGGCACATATGAGCTTGTGAATTTTTTCTGAAGTAGGGTAAACAGTTGGCAAGGTTGAGTGAGATTCTCAGCTGTCAAATCGCTTTTATAAAGTCAGTGGACTTTTTGTAGTATTGTTGGAGGTGTTATTAACGCATATCATGATCTTCAAAAAATGTAAAAATATATTTTTCCCGCGAATATGACTTTTTCCTATGTAAATTGGCGTTCTGAGTCCGAATCTGAAATGCTCATTGCTTCAGCTCTTTTGGTTCGTTCACAAAATTCAAATTTTTGTCTCTAGCGTTTGTTCAGCCTCGTCTCGATGACTCATACTTGAAAAAAAAAACCAATGGGATGCCTATGTATCTGTGAATTTTTGTCGCAAGTATTGTGATCATCTAGCAAGGTTTCGTGAGGATATCAGCCTTGAAATCGGTTTCATAAGCTAAAGAGATTTTTTTATAGTTTTGCTTGAGGTTTTAAATCCTAATCACTCAGGTCTATCGATATTCAGTTGAGAGTAATTCACAACTTTGTTATATATTTTTTTAATTATTGGTTGTATTCAATTTTGATGATATTTAATAATGGAGAAATTCAAAATAATGGTATTGAGGGTTGAAAATAGTAATGAACAAAATTCTAGTAGGACATTGTATTAAGTGAAACAAAACAATTCTCAGTATCAGTTTATTACTATCAATTCTGAAAAAATATTATGCCTTTTATATTTCTGAGTACCAAAACTTCGATGTGATATGTATATAAATATATTTTGTATGGGATAAAAAAACTATTTGAAAGTTATCAATGATTTTTGTTCATCACAAGCATATTTCCATCAACCTTTCCATTTACACCTCTTGAACTATCCCAGAATATTTTTTCTCGAATTCATTCACCGCACCTCAGCAATATCGGAGATCATATTTTTCGCATCGCGAATGACACCGTTATCGGAACTGGAATATCGGGAAGTGACTTGCTCCAGCCAGTCGTAATAGGTGGCGACTCTGGTGTAGAGCGAGCTCAATTGGATGTCGCAGTTGAGGCCGACTTTCTTGCCGATACTGACGATGCCGTGCACGTAGAAACGTCCGTCTCGCGGATTCTTGAATACCAGCCCGCCTCCGCTGTCTCCCTTGCACACGGCTATGCCTGCGAACAAAAAAAAAGTGGTCTTACCGACTGCGCCAAATTTATTGAAACTTTGATTTCTGATGATATTTCAGTTCGAAAAATAGTCAGAATTCATGGATAAAGATCGACAGAGCACCTACTTTTATTGTAGTGTCCGGCACAAAATTTGTCGGCTTCGAAGTATCTATCCGCCCAATCGGGTGGCAATTCCTGATAGCAGGTCGCGTCATCCTTGAAGGGAATCGCAACCTCTTTAAGTTCGTCAGAAGGATTTCCTCCCGCTAAAGTGTATCCCCACCCTGTAATCTGATCAAAAAATGTCACTAGAAGAAGAATAAATAGCCATAGTGAAAAACTCACGATTCCTTCTACTCTATTTCCCAAATGGATATTCGATAAACCACTGTAGCAAACAGGTTGAACGACTTTGGAGAGCAACAGAGTTTCTTTCGTTATAATGAAAGCTATGTCCGCCCGGTATCTTCGAAAATCGCCTTTGTATCTGTAGTGGACTAGAATTTCTTGTGCCTGGAATGAGTAAACACATTTTAATAATGTTTTTTTAACTTCAAACATAAACTAGAGACATCTAGTATCAAAACTAGTGACGTCGACAGATGATTTCTAACCTACAAATCGTAAATTGACACGGACCAAATCAATGCTGATATAGCAGCTGTCATTGTCATGTGTCTAAGACGGTTTTCTTCGTATAATTCCCAGGATGAAAGTGAAACTAACCCACTTCTAATCGATACTTACATCTGAGTATTGTGCTTCGGAATCGCGAGTGTCGTTATAGCGATTATAGTATTTACCAACTGCAACTTTCACCACTTCAGGAGGAAGGGCATCGCCGTACTGATTTGAAACGCAATGAGCAGCTGAAAAATTAAAATATGTTCGGTGATTAGACTCATTTGACGCGTGACAGATGACATTTGACTCATGACGTATGACAGATGGCATTTGACGCGTGACAGATGACATTCTATGCTGTTCACGCGGTTGTTTACCTGTAAGTATGACCCTTTGGTTTAACATCGAGCCCCCACAGACGTTGGTGATTGTGTCGCCGTTTTTTTGGAAAATGGCGGCGACCCAGGGGTAGTCTCCTTTCGAAACTGTGGTCGCGTTGATGATGAGAGGCTCTGCCGATACTTTTTTCTCTCCACAAACTATAAAAATAGAGATTGCTCTTATCAACTTGGAATTGTTAATGAAAAGGACAAGTTTGGTTCCTGTCCAGTTTGAAATGACCAAAAATACGTGCGTACGTCTTGTTCAGGCTTACATTCAGTCCATCCTCGTATACTAGCTATAGTAGAATTTCGCAAGTATATGTATATTATTTGCCAACGACACGAGAGGTCGAATATATAATATAAAAATTGATATTATTATGATTAGAATTTTTTTCTATGGTAGAACGTTGGCGAATAGTAAGAGTACCTTTATTGATATATTTTCTTTTATTGAAAAAAAAAACTTACAGCATTCTGATAAGAACAAGCTCAGCCCTATTACCAGTATTTTTGGATTTTGAAACTACAAAATCAAACGCTAGGTAGTTTGAATTTGATAAATTCACAATTGAATTTCATGCATACTGGATGCATACTCTTTGGTATTTTCACATACATTTGTAAATATCAACGTAAATTTTAATTTATTTAAACACAACTTTTTCGACACAGATCAGTCATCGGGAAATACAATATTATCACTAATATCTTTGGTGGCAACTTGGTGGCATTTTTCGCCGCCGCATTGGCAACCGTGCACGTAAACGTGGACGTGGATGCGAATCTGCTGACCTGGTATACATCGCGGTGGCGGAAAGTTCCACATGCCCTGCCAGCAAAACCGTGTCGTCGTGCTACGATCGGAGGGTTCGTAGTAGGTTTCGCACTCGAAGGTGGCTCTGGTGCCGTCCGTAGCTTCGGAGCACTTGATTTCCGCTTGGTTCGTGCCGTAGCAGTGCACCCTAGTTACAGCAGAAGAGTAGAGGGGGTCGCAGAGAACTGAAAAAAGTGTTGGTCGTACGATTCGTGCTCGTTATAGTTGGGAATATTTACTTGCAGCAGTTCTAAAATGCAAGATACGATGATTTTACGGCAAATATTCGCGAATATTAACTTGCAGCTGTTCTAAAATGCAGATTACGGGGATTCTACAATGAAGATTTGCGAATATCCACTTGCAGCAGTTCTAAAATTCAAAATACGAACATTTTACTGTAAATATCTGCAAATATCAACTTGTAGCAGTTCTAAAATGCAAAGTATGGTAATTTTACGGCAAATATCTCCGAATTTTTACTTGCAGCAGTTCTAAAACGCAAGATACGAAGATTATAATGCAAATATTCGCAAACATTAACTTGCAGCAGTTCTAAAATGCAACATACGGTGATTTCACAATGAAGATTTGTGAATATTAACTTGCAGCAGTTCGAAAATGCAAAATATGGTGATTTTACGGCAAATATTTGCGAATTTTTACTTGCAGCAGTTCTAAAATGCAAGATACGATGATTTTACGGCAAATATTCGCGAATATTAACTTGCAGCTGTTCTAAAATGCAGATTACGGTGATTCTTCATTGAAAATTTGCGAATATCCACTTGCAGCAGTTCTAAAATTCAAAATCCGAACATTTTACTGTGAATATCTGCAAATATCAACTTGTAGCAGTTCTAAAATGCAAAATACGGTAATTTCACGGCGAATATTTGCGAATTTTCACTTGCAGCCGTTCTAAAACACAAGATACGCAGATTTTACAGCAAATATTCGCAAACATCAACTTGCACCAGTTCTAAAATGCAATATACGCTGATTTCACAATGGAGATTTGTGAATTTTAACTTGCAGCAGTTCTAAAATGCAAAATACGGGTATTTCACAATGAAAATATGCGAATATCAACTTGCAGCAGTTCTAAAATGAAAAATACGGGGTTTTCACAACATGTATTAGAGTTGCTGCAAGTTATCTGAGAAGGTATTTTGGAGTTTCAAACTACAGATATCCGACTGTCGAAATAGGACTGTCCAATAAGACTCCGAGTTAGTTCATTCGACTTGCAGCAGTTCTAAAGTATAATATATAGAAGTACTTACTGGAGCAAGTCGGCTGGGAATCGCCTTTCCAGCCGTCTTTGAGGCAGGCAAGGACGTTGCTCTCCGTAGACAATCCGTGCCTTTCGTTACAGGAAAAAAGCAAAATTGTGTTGACAGTAACCGACATTCCCGGTTGTTCATTGCCATTGCCGCCTCCTGCGATTTCCCACTTTCCATTCGTGGGATGCGGCGGCAACAAACATAACCTGAAAAAAATCGAAATGCTGTTGGTTGAGGGTCTTCAAAAGCAGATTGAAATCGCTGCGAATGATTTTTGTACTTACCCAACGTCATCAGGAGGCTTCGTGGTATCGGGAGCCTTAGTAGGCTCCTTCGTAGGCTCCGGTGTAGGAAACCCGCAATTTCGTTCGTCGGAACCGTCGAAGCAATCTATGGCTCTGTCGCATTTCTTGAAGCCGTCTATGCAGGCGCCGTAGTCGCATTGGAAAGTGAAGCCCGGACAGTACTGGTTCAAACAGGTTTCTTTGGTTTCGTCCGACATGTCTTGGCAATCGCTGACGCCGTTACATTTGTCGTCACGAGAGATGCATTGGCCTGACAGGCACTCGAACTGGTCGGATCTGAAGATGAATTGTTGTGTGTTCGAAACGTTGCGGAACGTACGTACGACAACCAGGGTTCGAATTTTTTTTTTTTGTTATTGTTATGAATTGCACAGTTCCTTTCGAAAATTCGTATCTTTTCTTAGACGAGAGGTATAGTGACGAATCAAGGATTCAATTGTTAGGAAAAGATAATGTTTGAAATCACCCAATCAGCTTCGTAATCACTCAAAGTGGTAAATAGTGGTCCTACCGACTGCGCCAAATTTATGGAAACTGGGATTTCTGCTTGATACTTCAGTTTTACTACTAGTGAGGTTGATTTGGAACGTTGCTATATAGACTTTTCTTACCGACTGCGCCAGAAATCAAGAGATTTTGATGAAAAAGTAACGATTTGTAAAGTTGGAACATTTAGAAAATTACCTAATTTCCCCTACTCACTTGCAGTTAGTTTGCACAGTTGCCGCTGTAGTCCCACTGTTTTTGCAATCCGCTTCATCCGAATTGTCATGGCAGTCTTTTTTGCCGTCGCATTTTCTGAAACCGTCTATGCAAGCGCCGTATTTGCAGGTGAAAGCAAAGCTGGGACATCTACAAAAAAATCATCAACGCCCTGAACACCGAAGAGAGAGGTTTTGCAAAAAATCTTACTTCACAGCTGTTTTGCAATCTTCCAATTCGTCACTGCCATCTTTGCAATCTTTAAGACCGTCACATCTTTTGTCTTCTTCTATGCATTCCCCAGATGATCTGCATTTGAATCTGAAAAGTAGGATGTATACATAGGGTGTGTTCAAAAAAATTTGGACATTGCTTGACACAATTATTTTAGTTTTATACTATATATTATACAATGTAGATTTCTGACAAATTAGAAACAGTTTATTGAAAAAGATCATCAATTTTGTATGGAGAAATTTAAGTTTCGATGGAATTTTGTTATACATTTTCCATACAAGTATACTAGAATGTTATTTCATGATTTGAAGTTTATGACGATAGATAGTGTACTTTGAAAAACACAACTGTTTCCGCATTTGAATATTTTTCTACTTCTCAAGCTACAGATAGTACTTCTGTTCGAACTTACCCAGGACAATTATCATTTTGTCTTTTTTGTCTCGATGTCGTGAAATTGGTTGAGGCAACAAAATCACCCACTGTTGCTGCAAATCCGTCTATTTCAATCACATCTACAACAACTGGAAAAAAAAACACTTGGTATCGTGCGACAAATTTCAAGTGAAAACTCGTACCTATAAAAATGTAAAAACAAAAACACAGTTTTACCCCACTATCACGATACATTTTACAAGAGAATTACCGCAGCATCTTCAAAAGGCTGTCAACATTCGAGAAAAACATGCAATACTGGTATCAATTATCAAGAGAAGAGCAAAACATTCTTGCCAAAGCAACATCGAGATAGCCGATATTCGATAATTATTCAAGAAAATAAGAAATAAAATCTGCAATGGGACACAAAATACTCATCGATTGGAAGGGGAACTCTGTTTGTGAAATCTACCATCGTGATTCTCATAAAATCTGCAGTCTAACGATATTCACTGATATTCAAAGCTCTAATTTCAATTAGTTGACGTTATGATTAGGAAAAGAAAGCACCACGTTCAAAATCATTGCATTCGAGTTTCAATTCTTTCGGTCGAATATTCTGTGACTGACGATGGGATTTCCATTACCCATTGCCCAAGAGATGAACCAGTTTTTTGGGACTCCCAGTTCTACGAAGTGAGTAAAACAATCCTCTGTGATTGTCAATCAAAACTGGTAAAAAATAGGCTGACAGTGATTTGAGCAATGTCATGGACATTAGTCATATTTTTGCACTTCAAGGGCAAGAAAATAATGAATTACGTATGGAACGTCAAATTTGCTCATTATACAAGGTGTTCATATTAACTTGCTTCCTTTTCAAGATACAACTTGAAAAAAAAAATGGTTTTTCATAGGTATCTTGAATATCCTTCACCCAATTTTGTTTCGTCGCCAAAGATATTCGTTGAGGAGACGCTCGGGACGCCACTGGACTGGATAAATTCAATCGAGCTTGAGCTAAATCAGCATAATTAGACGACAAGTGATTGACGTAAAATTTCCACGAAATTGAATAGAAAACAATCGAGATATTTACAAAAAAAAAACAATTTTTTCAAAAAAGTACAACACCTTGTATCTCGAAAAAGAACTTCATCGTGCATACTCAACCAACCCCTCCGGTATTCTCGATTCCACACACGGGGTCAACTCATATGCCGTTCGACTCGCCCCCTCCGAGAAAACGCCGCGCTACGCCTGTGGCTCGAGACGCTGCACAATAAGTACGGCGCTGGTGCGACGCTATCGATTCGCGCGAATCCTACCTAGCAGGCCGCGACCGTCTTCCGACAAGTGACAGTCGCGATAAGGGCGCGTCGAGATGACCTCCACCTCCACCTCCGCCTCCGCCGCCTCCAATGGCGGAAAAAAGTGCGAGCAGTTGGCCCCCCAGACGCCCGCGCTGAGCGTGACCTGCAGGTGAGATCAGATCCTGAGCCGAACGCTCAGAAGCGTTGCCAGTCACACACCCTGTACGTCCTGTGATGACTGGTCGAGTGTCAACCCCATATCGCTGCCAGTGGCCAGCAAGTTGTCCAGACTTTAGTTCCGTGTAGGTCTTACGAAAACATCGCAGATCTCTGCTTAGCTTCTGGAACCAGAAGACTGGATTTTTTTTGCTGACCTTACTCGATGTGTCAGTAGGTATTTCATTGATTAAGGCAGCTCTGAAATGAAAAAGCGAGAGTTCTTCTATCCTTTAGTGATGCAATAGGGAGGAAAGAGAAGGAACTAACCTATATGTTGACCTGTGGAAGCCACTTGTGGCATTGGAGACAACTGAATATCGTTATATAATATTTTTATCAAAAGTGTTGGTTGTCAAATTCTATCGAAGGGATCTCAAGTAAACAATCAGGATAAGGTCAGGGTGGAAAACAAAATTATTCGAATAAAACTGATGAAAAGGATTTTTCTGACTCGATAAAGGATATATATGAACGATTTCACAGGATCCTGAGATCTCCGAGTCACGAGAGCGTCACAACCGATTTGTCGTTGTTTTCTGTATCTTCAGCAACTTCTGACATCTACGCTGGTCGCAGGATGCTGAATTTCGGCAAATCCGATCCCAGGGGACACAGTCCCAATCCGGAAAACAGGACCCACAACAGGTAACGATTTCGCATATTATCGATAAGTCAGATAACCGCCCAGTTGACCAAAAAATGCAGCAGCAGCAGCTTTATGTCTGATGCATTTCAAATGTTCCATGTTTCATCACAGAGATGCTCCAATTGGAGATATAGAGTAGATGAATTAGTAGAATTCTCTACTGTAGTCGAATCATCTTATTACATTCCATCAGTTTTTCGCTTCCTAAACTGTTTAGCACTATTAACCTTTTGAAATCGAATTCTTCAATGAATATTTCGTGTGACTTGTGCCTTTGTTGATCACCTACGCCTGATTAACAAGTATGCGATTTTGTGTTGAAACTTTGTCAAAACGAAGTTCTCTATTTAGATGAAGTCTGGGGATGAGTCAGTTTGATCGCGGCGATAAAAACCGCGATGAGACACTCTTCTGTAACAGGCATTAGTTGCATTTTAGAACTTTGGGATCAAACAAAGTTCTTCGACTGATAGAACTGAGACAAGTGTGGGCCAGCTCGTGTCTCAGTATAGAGATCAGTCGAAGAATTTTTTGTGCGACCATCACTGATGCATGACGGTGGGTGGGTGGGTGGACGATGTTTCAGGCCGGCCGACATACCGGAGATCCTTTGGTTCGAAGAGGAAACCGACCTGATCCGCAACTGCGCTGCTCTGAGCTCGGCCGTGGGCCTGCAGAAGAGCTTCAGCACCAGCGACATCGGCCAGCTGCCGTCGGCGGCGGCGGCGGCGCCCGACGACGGTCTTCGCGGCCTGCGGAACGCCGCGTCCGAGCTGGCGTTGGACTCGCCGCAGCGCTCCGGGTACGCCCCGCTGGAGCGGACGTCGCGGTCGTGCTCCACCTGGGTGGCGGTGGGCGACGCCGCCTCCTCGACGTCGCAGCACGCCGGCACGCCGCCCCCTCCGCCCGTCCCCACCGCCGCCGATCTCATTCGATCCGTCAACAAGAAGGTAAAGCGAATGCCTTCCGGACGACTTTAGACGACGACGTGCACAACTTTGCAGGTACGCCAGAACTACATACGCAGACGCCTGCTGACCACCTACAAGGCCATCGAACGGCTGTCCCAGAGCGAGTTCAACCTCGACAGGCTCGAGGTGACCCCCTCCACGGCGACGCGCCTCACGGTGCCGACCACCAGCAGCACCGACGCCGCCATGCTGAGGGTCAGTTTCTCCTGCTTTACATACAATTTACACACGCAAAAAACTTGTAAGTAAAATCGTGGAAAATTGCAGGTGGCGAAACAGAGGGCTGGGAAGAACCTTCCTCTGACGATAAGGGACGTGGAGAGGGAGAGGGGCAAGCCGCTGTCGAAGTACGAGAGGAACATGATGATTTTCAATTGGCTGCACACCTTGGACAATACGGCTTTCGTGGAGGGGATACAGTAGAAAGACTGAGAGTATGTCGTAAGTTTACTTTATCACTTTCTGTCCGAGCACACACACATTTTACTTTGGGACTCGACGGCCAGATGATTTCGACAGTACCTGTGTCTTCTTGTAAATATTGTTCGGTAAGAAATTTCGGTGAGCTATAGAATTATAAATGTATATGGTTCCTCTTCTATTAGAAATATAAACTGATGTTACTTATATCTATGTCAAAAGTATAATTTTCACTTTATCAGTTGATTTTTTTGACAATTTTTTCCGCTCATACGAATTTTTGTGAAATTTTACACAAGCTATTATTGACATATCTGAGCGACTGAACTTTGGTCGTATCAAAAATTCACCTGAAATTCGAGTGACCGGAATGAAATGTAGGTAACTATTATTTTTATTTATAAAAATATACTGAAGAAAACAATTGATTCGTCTTTATTGTGTGTGAGTGACCCCACTTGGCAGATGTCGTTGAAAATAACTGAAATGCTTTTTGAATTTTTTATTTTTGTTCCACATTTATTCGAAATTCATCTAAGAACATTGTCAGTACATTTGGCTATAGAATTGATTAGTTTGAAACATGCAATATTCTCCCAACAATAATAAAAACATTAGTCATTAACAAACACATTCTTTTTTAACATTCAATAAAGTCCATTCGGAACTCGAAAATGTACAGTGTATTTCTACTAGAAAAAAAATGTTTTAAACTTGTTCAAGTCGAAACAAAAAGCCTCAGCATTAGATAAGTTGAGAAGCACTCTGTATAGGTAAATAGGTTCTTTGAAGCCCATGATATCAACATATCTTTACACGATAAAATAAGATTATGAGGTAAAAAATCAGACATCACAAAAAACTACAGGGTTTTCTTCTTCATCGACTTTTTAATCCGTGGTAAGGTAGCACTCTCCTGAAAAAAAAAATAAAGACAAATAAACTAACTGTGAGGAAAAGGTTTTCCATGTAAGAAAAACAAAACACACAGCAAAAATACTGGGGTATGAGTTTGTTGTTAGTACGAACCAACAAAAACATTCCATGGTATCTACAGATACACGTGCTCTTAGTTTCACTGGGTGACATAATGCGTCAAAAATCACAGTTATTGTTTCGTGATTGGAAATGAAAATTCAAGCCAGTGGAATTTTGTGACGGATACTATGGAAACAAAAATAGAAGACACTCTCATTAGAACTGCGTTAAACCATCGTTAGTTCTCAACAAACATTACTTTCCACAAGAGGCTTCATTCGATACCCTGATCGACAAACCCCCTCACAACTTTCAGTCTTCTAGGGGCGACAGGGGACTGTTTCAAGGACCTCAAACTACCCCTCAGCGCCCAATCGGTCACCCGCAAAAAACCCTCCTGCTCAGCCAGCATTTCATGACTCTTCGACCTCGACAGATGTCGAGACTTTTGCCCCGCTCTACCCCACGACCCGATTTTCCTCGGCAGCCTCATGAACCTGGACAGGGCAGAGCCTACGAACACTTCCTTGTGACTAGATTCCACGGTTTCGACGGTGCCCGGTTTCAGGACCAGGGTGGCCTTAATAGGGGACGTAGCTTCGATGGGAACAGAGGGCGCTACTCTTTTGTTGTATCTACCACCTCGTGCTTCTTTATTCACTTCGGAGTCTCCGCATGCTGTTAATAAACAGTTCGTTTCTTTGTTTAGATTTTTACTAGAATCGACATGCTGATTGTTGTCTAAGCAATCCAAAAACTCTGTCTCACTTGACGACGAATCTGTGCCGGCTTCGTTGTCAAATATCTCGTTGTCGTCACTGTCCTTGGAAAGGAATATACCGTTAAATTACCCGACGAAATTGATTTTTTTCGTTTCGAGGACACTCGTTTCTTTCATACTCACATCGCTGAAGCCTTCCTTTTTAGGAACGTTGGACCTGGTAGCTCTAGAGGTGCGAGATCTGGTGAGCGAGCCGGCTCTTTGCAGTCCCTCTTTGGCAGCCAACTGATTGACCTTCAGGGTACAAAGCAACTTATTATGTCTCTTGAAATTCAATTGGAAAGTGATGAATTATTCGAGGCACTGATTTCAAGGGGTGTCCTCCTTTTTCAACTGAGTCATAACGAGTGATAGTTCTATTTTTTCAGTTATAGCTGAGTGATAGTTTGATTATGACAAGAAAAATAAATGAAGGAGGCAATTCGAATGATAGACTTGTGATTCTGAAATCAGAACCGAGTGATAGTTCAATTATTATGCGAATTGTGGACGGAATGAACTAATTTCTGTTTTTTTTTTGAAATCATAACTTAGTAATTGGTTAATTGAACCGTTCGGATCATATAGAATGATTATAGGAAGGCAACTAGAAGAGGTAACTTCTATATTTGAGGTAATAACTGATTTGTATTTATTTGTATATTTGTATTTTGTAATACTGATTTGTATTTTTGGAGTCACAGCTGAGTTATAGTTTGATTATAACGTTTGAAGTCAAAACCGAGTAACAGTTCAGTAAGAAAAAGAACAGTGATCTTAAGGAGGCTAAATAAGAATCATAGCTTTGATTTTATACACTATTATCAAAGATGCGAATGGAATTTTTTTTCGAAATCAGTGCCGGAACGAAAAAAGTGTCGCTAAACACCCCCACGAACCTTCCCCAAAGACAACCCCTCGCCGCTGGAATACCCCGAGGAGACATCCTCGACGCTTTGGAGAGCCGCCACGCGATCCGGCATTATATCCACCTCCGGGAAGCGGATGCCCTTGGGGGTCCGGTGGGGACTGCGGCGCCGCCTCTGGAGGCGGACGTCCGTCGCGACGCTCACGCCCATGTCGTCGGTGGGGTCGCTGAGGTCGCTCAGCGAGTAACTCTTCTTCAGGTGGTTCACCAAACCGCCGCCGCTCTGAAATATGTCCGAAGAATCTCTGGTAGAAAGAATGAGAGAGCTCGGAAAAAATCCATCTTCAGAGATGAATAGAGATTTGACAAGTTTTTGACTTAGTTTTATTCACTTCTACTCATATGGAGAGGAAAAATTCATCGAGTAGAAGGACATCACGATCTGTAATCGTAAGCAGATTTTTGTACTATTTTGACACAGCTGAAGGAAGAATTTAAAAATAAAAGAATGACAAAAATTAACAAGTTGTAGCTTTTTGTGGGATTTTCTCTCTTTTCTTTGGAAACGAAAAGCTGAAAAATAATGTACCACCTCCTCGAATAAGTAACAGACGGTAATCAAGTTGCAGAATCATTATTCAGGCTGAAGATGGTTTTTTTTTTAATCCAAAACATGTCTCTCCCTCATAAACTTTTTTGGAGAGAAGATTTTGAGCTTCATTCTACCCTTCATATCCAAATTTCATATTCAACTGGTCAAAATTCGACCTATAACGACAAGTTGTATTTTATTTATATTTTTTTTTGAGAAATTGACTGATTTATTTGCGATTTTCAGCAAATTGAAACTTACACAGGCTATAGAGTGGAATCATTACACTATGGTATGCATTTGTATGCCCTTAGAAAAAAATATATTATTTTTGTTAGTGTCATTGTGATGAGTTCTCCTCAGAAAAAATGTAGACCATAATGTAATGGTTCCATTTAACACCCTGTATAGTTTTGTTCTGCTGATTTCTCTACATTATCCTAGCAGTCCTTGAAGTCGATGAAATGTCACCCATGGTACTGAAAACAGAAAGCAAATTAGTCAATTCCTTCAAAAAAATACAGGTCGTTGAAAATATATATATGTATTGTATATTATTGTTAATGCAAATTGAAATTAAATATAAATAAATTCATAGACGCCTGAACAATTATGTAATATACTTCAGAAGCCTAATTTTCATGACGAAAATGAACAAAACAGATATTTTCATGTTTCTTGAATTGTACAAAAAAATTGTTACTTGTAATTGAAGATTGAATTGATGTAAATTAAAATTAAATATAAATAAATATATTAAGTACTTACATGAGTGAAAATAACACTAAAGCCATGCAGTAAAGGAATTCCAGTTTCCATGAAAAAAACTGAGATGAAGCATTCAGCAAATTAATCAGTAATAAAATTCAAATAAATTAAGTTAATGAAATAGCTATGTCTGAAGAATCTCAAATCTGTTTTGATTTCAGACTTTCTATTCTAAAACGAGATTTTTCTCGATTTGATTCGAATTATTAGCAATGTTAATATCATTTATTATTGATTGTTATACAATTTATCAATAATATCGATCAGTACGTCAGTAATAAAAACGGTGTAGTACAAAACTTGAACCGCAAGTTCTGATATCAATAATGTAGATTGGTATCAAATAAAATTTGAACATTTCGAAAAAAAAAAAGGACATATTTCATTTCATCGTTTGTTTATTTCAAATTGGCATGTAAAAAATCTCTCCTATGTTAGAATCACTCGATGATAAAAATAGGACTAATCAAATCACACAAATACATTCGAAAAATGACACACTTTTTTGTAAATAGTCAATTAAATTTATATAAATTTATTATTTTTCAAGTCCCCGGGACCCATTCCAAATTCTGTATTGTTATTCGATAAATTATTTCAAGCACAGCTGAATAATTTATAGTTGAGAATGTGCCATTTTTCATGCTCACACTCCACAAGCAAATCACACACTAAAAAACAATCATAATTCGAGTAAAACCCAGTAAAATTGCTCAAAATGATTCAATCGCTAAAATCTACGTCAGTCTTGACATCTCTAGTCTTTCTGGAGCTCTTCCTGGTGCCCCCGCAGCTCTACCTCGCCCCCCCTTTTTGGCGGCAGGTTTTTCCTGCTTTTCCGGTTCCGAAAATTCCTCGAAATCGGAAAAACCGGTTTCCATGGAAAAATCAGTGGTGCGAGAGCGAGCGACCCCCCCGTCCACGTGGTCTACTGGCGCCAAAAAAGGCTCCGATTGCGACTTGGGGACTACGGATTGCGGGAATTGGGTCAGAGACTAAAAGCGGGAAAATAAACAAAAAAAAATAATAAGGAAAATGTTAATCGTGTTAAGCAAGCTGTCCAAAAAAACTGGCTCGGATCAAACATACTAATCGAAAACACAAAATATGATAAAGACGATAATTTGCTCTTGAAAAAATCGAATAAATTACCAATAATTGCAAAAAAATAAGAAAATAATTAGCGTTCCTGTTAGGAACCATGTTTGAATAGAAATTGAAATTAATATGTAGTCAGAATATTGTGAAATTCAGCCCCCACCCGCATTAAAGCCCAACAAACAGCTTCAAGAAAAAATAATCAAACAAATAATCTATTTATGGAGTCTGCAAAACACAACGAATTGGAATCAAATGGAAATATAATTAATAATCATACAGAAATTGCTGGTATAAGATTATTGATAGATTAATGTAGATGGTATTACGAATAATTTCGATGCATGATTTAGAGTTTTTGCTTTTATTGCTCAAAGTAATTCCAGTTTTCTTAGTCTTGGCAAAGTGCATAAAAAAATGAGAAACCATGCAAGACTTACCTTGAGGGCGGTCTGCATTATAGCCGAAACTCCTTTAGATCCCAGATCCAGAACCTGCTTGTAACTTTGTTCTTTGGCTTTTGTAAGATACTCGTCTATCTCCTGTAAAATCAAAAGATATCATTGGAAATAAAAGCTCGATGTTCTAGATCTAAAATTCATATTTTAGCAAAAAAATTAAATGCTCTGTGGAATCAATTTGCGCTTTATGAATACACCTGATGATCTAGAAGATGAAATTTATAGTTTTCTGAGAAAAACTTGATGCTTTGCAGAATAAAACTGATGAAATTGAAGCATTAAAAATTCAGTTGATGCTTCATGAATGAATTTGGTACGAACCTGTTCTCTGGAACTGAGCATGGGGTGTACGAACTTCCTGTACAATATACTAGACCCCTTTGTGGCAGGAGACAGCAACCATATGACTAGAATGACTTTTATTTCGTAATAAAATGGAAACCTGCAACAGATGAAGTGCTTTTACCATGGAATTGGCTTCTATGGTAGAACTTACCAACTCAGAAAGACATCTGTGAAAGTTTCGGTGCAGGTAAAAAGTGCAAAAACTATCCAATACATCATCCATTTCACCTGGAAATATAAATATGATTGAGTTATTTTTTTTTTAATCAAGTAAAATAAAATAGACAGTAAAGAAAGTGATGAAATATAGAGATTTGTTGCAAATTTTTGATCCAAGTAAATTGGATTGTTGTTCCATGATTGTTTACAAAACACATATTTTTGAATTATCTATAGATTGGAAGAGAGAATGATGAAACATGAAGATCATTTTTCTGCTATATAATCATCAGTTTTTATACTGAAATGAAAACTTCTGAAAAGCTTTACGCTTTACATTCATTTCTCATATTTGTTCATCAACTTACGTATTCTTTGACGTTCTTTGTTCTCACAGCCTTATAGGAAGCATAAGCGGGATACAGGGTGCCAAATAACAATCTGAAAAGAGGATAAAACACCAGGTGAGTCACAGTTTTGTGGCAGAAAAATGCCAAACCCATCGAAAAGAAGCCCAAATGGAAGAGACACGGTTTTATGGAACCAAAAAAATCCGACATATTCATCAAAGGAAATACTCTTTTGTGCGGTCAATACAGGGTGCAATGCACTACTGAACTGATCTATTTTCGATGTCACAAGTTCTTCCTGCATAGTGATTAAATTTAGAAGCTTTGTATGTTGGCCAGACATTAACTGTACTTTGTTTCCTAAGAAAAGTACCTAGAAACCTTTAGTATGTTGAAATAATCTTTGCACAATTCAGATAAGTAAAATTTGTTGTCGAACAAAAATTACTACCTAGCACAAAGGATATCCATTATGGCTATAAAATTCATCACAAATAAATAACGATGACTTGTCCGTTCCAGTAAATGGTGAATCTGATTTGGGGTTTTTCCCTTTGAGACATTTTAGCCAAAAAAAAAAATAGAATATTGCAGTTAGAGCACACGACGGTGACTAAAAAGAAAAAGCGTTGTCTCCCTCCAAGTTCTTTTTGGCAAGCAGCATAGTAATGTAGTATTTTTAGAAGTTTAGTTGTAGGTATGTTCATATTTATTCAGTTTTCAGAAGATACGTTTACTATTTGGGTCTGGTTAAAGTCTGGCGAATATTCAAAGTAAACAATATGGTGCATAAAATTTAACTATGCATTCAAGTATGTAATTCACCTCGAACTACATTCGATTCACAGCCAAAACTGAAACCAACCCATGTATGGTATGAACCAGAACAATTCAGGGTCTTTGATTCTGTTTGCAATGACTCAAACTGTCTTTGTGTTGCTTTGTTAAATCTCAAAATTTCGGGAGTTGTACAGACCTTCAGCGAGCCAATGCCTCATTATTTTCACTGTCTGATTATTGCGGAAGTTTCACAATGTCCTACACAAATTTTATTGTGAAGAAGATCAACGACATTGATTCAAACAATGAACAAAACGTTGAAAGTGATTTAACTGTCTTCATACCCATCCTATCCACCTACTGGTGCTTTTTGTGTATAGTAAAATGACAAATATGTACTTACATGACCAATCTGGATAATATCGACGAAATCATTGTGAACACTTGAATTAAACAGTACTTATTGACGTTTTGTTGCCATCAAAATAAACAATAATTTGTACGCGAACATCTGAACGACATTGCGCTAACAAAGACAGAGACAGAACATTTTCTGTCAAATGACGGCCATTTTACAGAGATACATGGATGCCAAGCTTGAGGTAGGATCTCGCGTGCATGCGTCGTATCACAAAGAATAAATTTACCCGAATCCGGTCCGTTTTTTAGGGAGCGGCAACATCGCAATAGCCTAGCGTGTGGCAGAGCTTGTGACAAGTGCCGCCAGAGGGCCATGTTCTAGAAAACAGGATGAATCGAGTCTGTTGGTTTCTCCCTTCTCCCCTCCTTTTCTTCCTTCGATTTTCAATTGTATGGAATAACTCTTTTTTCCGATGACGCGGTTTTGGTGGCATTTTCAACAGTTTGTTGTTTCGAAATTTGTGAAATTTGTAATAACCTAGGTGTCCGGTAGTGAGTGACTTGTGGATCATGGATTTTATTGTTGGAATGGTAAGAATAAAATCGATTGATGTGGAAATCTCGATATTTCAGCTAAAAATCGGGAAATTATTCACCTGCACTCCCCTCTACGTTGTAATCAATCTGTAATGGAGGTCGGAACTATGATATTTTATAGAAATTGGATCTCTACTTCATTTTTCATGGCATTTGAATGCAACCAACCTTTAATTTTGAATATTCTCGAATGTTGTAATATATAGAGAGGACTGTACATGTTGTTTTTGCGAAAAATACCACCTGATACCTATCTCGACAGATAGATAGCTATCAGGTATTTCTAGAATGTTCAAGAATGATGCAGATGCGTCTTTTTTACAGCGATTGCTTCGCCAGATGTCTACCAGTTCTTGTTTCTACCTATAAGGTGAGTGTGCATGTGTGATTATTTATTCGCATTCCGATTCTCTATTTTAATTGTACACTTACTCGTTCCATCATTAATTTATAAATTGATTAGTCTTGGAATTTCATGGGTATCCATTTGCTCTTACACCGTTGCCAGTGCTACCAAACGTAGTGAATGCAGAACTTTTTTATGAATTTGGAATTTCGATCATATCCTTGAGAATGCTTGTAAAATCTGTTGCAAGTTATGAATATTTTAGTTGAAATGTATTTTCCGAGGTATTTTCGGTACTGAAAGAAAATTGAAACCCTGAGCTTATAAAATTCTCGCAATGTTTAAAACACATCTAATGTTCAATACACTATGGGAAAATTGGGACTACATATTTCTTGGGGTTATATGATGAAATAATACATAACGCCTAGAATATTAATTGGAAAATTCCTATTGAAATGTCTATCCAACTAAATTCTGTAGAATGGAGTACATTTGAACTTGATTTAATGTCTGATCATTCAGTTGAGTAGGTATTTCAACAATTGTATTTTCTATCACTATGTATTTTATAATTTTGCTCCTACTAACCCCAAAAAGTACTTTGCCCTATCTTCAGATTATATATTTTCTCCGAAAACCTCTTTCGGAATCCGCGACTTGGCAACCTCGCGCGCGCCTTTCTGGTAATCAACGCGAAATCCACGGCCCGCTAGACTAGCATGGAAAATCTGTCGATCGAGTTATGCAAATCGAGAGAGCTGTGCAAAAAACACACTAACACACCCACCAATTAGTGGACCCGTCCAAATGGCTTCTACTGCAAAATTGGCAAAAGTTTCCATGCTAAATTCTCGTTCATAATACCGGAGATTGTGAGTTGGAATCGCGAAAAGTTATCGAGTGGTGTCGGAAAAGTGGTTCGATGGTATTTATGCAACTGGATTAGTGAAAAATCGACTCGCAGGTGAATAAATTGTGTGTTTCCATGGGGTCAATGGCATTGCCGGTGATGGAGACGCTGTTGAAAAACAGGTAAACTTGACCTATTTATTGTGCTGCTATTATCTCAGTACCAGTATATTTGTATCATTTAGTAGATCACAATAGAAATTGTTCGTAAACTGAAAAATGACAACATGATCATGGGAAACTCGATTTGAAATGAGAACCATATTGAAACATTGTGACCAACTTCAAAAATGTATTAATTTCATCCATTGGCGTAACTACATCGAAGGTAGAGGAAGTTTTGCCATTTTTTAGTGTAAACTCAATATTGCTGATTTTCTTTAACCTCAAAATTAATATTATAGGTATGATGGATAATATAGAAAGAAAATTGTGTTTTTTTCTTGTTTTCTTAGTACAAATGAGAATGAAAAAGTGTGAATAAGGAGATTAGTCTGTTTTTTGTTTCTTGTTTGTATCCTTATACATATATGGTGTCTGCTTGATTCTAAATCATATGGAAAACTTATATTATTATCAATTTTACGAAATAAAGTTATTCATCATCGAAAGTTCAAAATGAAATAATCAGTCATCAAATCCTTGCAGACGGTAGTTGAAGTTGCATCTTGAGTTTGAGTAGATACAAAACAAAGATTTTTATCTATTTGTTTACTGAATGCATTTGACCTTGGTATCAAAATCGATAAATTGCTGAATTCTTTCGCAAGCATAATTCATTGTTCTTGTTTTTATATCATGAAAAACAAATACTATCGAATCCAACTTTTCGACATGACATTCAAACCATTCGCAGGTGTCTACATTATCTTTATTGAAACATGTATTATCAGTATTCATAATCAATTTCAGGTCGTTATATTTTCATGGAATCAATGCTAAAACCGCTGACTTGTGTTGCCCTCTACCGGCCAATCGAAACAGTGACTCTGGATCCCGCCAATTTCTCATGATTTTTTTCTTTTTTTCACAAGATCAATGTAGCCTTAGAGAGTTCGGTAGGGATATTACGAGGTTGCCGATACACATGAAATTTCCTTGACATTCGAGTTTTTTTTGTAGTGGACAAACGAGAACGATCAATCTAGGTGATCAATGGGGATCACCCTGTATATTATTTTCGACTTTTTTTCTTGAATGTTGCCGCTGTTCCTGATATGAGACTGTTTGGTTTTCGTCGGGCCACCCTGTACAGGCCGGACTAAATTCGATGGGTATCATTGGAGAATCTTGTAAAGCGTGAAAAATAAGGGGTTGGCCAAATTGTGGAAATAATCATTTTTTTTTGTGGTTCTCAAACCGAAAAAATCGATATTTCGTAAAATAGTTTCAATTTTTCTCTGGATTCATAAGAAGAGATATTCAGAAAAAAAAATTGTTCATTGTTATTAGTTTTTCTACGCTACACAATGGTGTACGAGAAAAAAATCAGTTTCGTATTTGAATAAATAAAATTGACGATGGCCCCTGAAACAAGGAACTTTGTATATCAAATATGATTGTATAGAGTAGGAAAATTAGCAATGATCTATTCATTTCCATATATCTCTCCAAATGAATCCAGGAAAGAGTAACAACCATTTTACGAAATTTCGGATATTTTCCGGATATCACAGAAAATGAATAATACCTTGACATCTTGATTGATTTTTTTTATCAGTACCTAATTTTTCTGGGATCTACCGAAAATTTTTGAACATCTGGCAACGCTGGATGCCACTTGATCTCTCTCGCAGCTCGTCTGGCATGGCTCCGATCGAAATGCATCTGTTTCGAGCTGCGAAGGTCAAATGAAAGTCGTCGGTGTTCCTATCATTCGTGGCGCTCGTTTATTGTTTATCTATCTATAGCGATTATTATAAAATATGTAGAGCTTGTCACAACGTCTCTGGATGTTATTTATCCACTCGAAAAGTTTTGGAAAGTAAATTGCGTTGCACTCTACGAAACGGCTGTTGTGAACGCGCGTGTAGGAAATTTGCAGTATCCTTTGTTCAGCTCGACACGCGAATACGCGATCTGAAAGGTCGAATGAAAGTCAAACGGAATGTCTGACGTTTCGAGGTTTTTTGGGTGCAGTTGGCAACGTCGCTCGGAAAGGGTCGGTTTCACCTGTCCTTCGTTGGGCAGGTGGTTGACAGGGCGCCCCAGGGTTCAGTTCGCGGCCCCCTTTCTTCAGCTCGCGCTGTCGGCCTTTGTTTCTAATTGAAAAAAACTTGTCGACATACAGACGGTGGAGCGATGTTTTGTTGGGATTTTTCGAGGAGGGCAGGGGTTGGATACTTTGTAGAGGATTCAATTCTCTGAGATTCTTTCCAAACATTTATTCCAACAATTCTCTTGAATTTCTCTGGAAGTTTTTGGAATTTCCAGCTGAAGCTGGAATTCCTCGGAATTCGTTGGAATTCCGTGGGTAAATCGCTGCAGAATTCTGGTCTACAAAAAATGGAATTCCTCTTTAGAGATACTTGAAGTAGCTGAATAATGGAAGCCTGACCCTATTTCCAATATGGCCGCCATTCCACAGGTAAATTTCGTTGCACCTGTTGAATCGAAAAGTCATTCGCTCGTTGGATGTTCTGTTAGTTTTCAAGACTATTTCTTTAGGTTACGTCGTACCGAACTAACTGAATCGAAGAACAACTATGAAAATACATAATGGGTACGCCTACTTAGATATCTGATATGAGCGATCAATTTCGCGTAAGCAGTGAATAAAAACGGCACATCGTCGACCATAAAATCTCATGAATAATTTCATCGTTTCGACTCTGCCTGTGTGTTTGCGTCTCATGAATATTTATCGCCAGCCGCTTTTTTATATGCGGACGGTCAAGGTAAACTTCGTCGTATTCAACTCGATTACATCGACCAGTTCACAATCGTAACTTTTAACGCATAATTTAATTGTTGAATGAATTGTTGAATATGGATCTGTGTCGTTCAATAACACAATTTGAAATGTCCACACAGCGTACAAAGTTGTTTACGAGTTCTATAGAGTGATTGCGAAAAGACCTCGGACAAGTCGATTTTGTTTTTCGGTGACACTTTTTTCAATATTATCGAAAATATACATGATGGATCGTACTCGGGTATTTGCACTTCGTTGAAACTTTCAAACTTTGTTTTTAGTCTAGTACGTATCATCCAGTATATTTCTTGATGACTAAAAACTTGTGAAAACTTGAATTCTCTTGAGGACTGATTTTTTCCCCTCTAACATACTGTATAAGGAAAATATCGGACTTTTCCATTGTTTTTCAGTGAAATAACAGATGCTTGTGCTTATACAGGGTGGAGAAGGTTTCTCGGTTATTGTTGGAGATGGAACCTTTTTCAACTCAAGATGGTCCAATCAGATTTTGCATAACTGTTTCTGCTTATATATTGTAAAATATCTGTCTCAAAAACCTATAAAATCTTTGTTTCTATGTACCAAACACCCTGTATCTCCTGATATCGGAGTTTCTCACAACTCCCGATCGCAACTCGAATATATTTTCGAACTCCTGTACGGACATTAACTCTATTCCAACTATGAATGCTGGAGTTGCGAAGTTCGGAAACTTCGCGATAAAAAGCCGTTTCACCCGCTGACAAATCAGATACTTTTGTGGGAGTTGCGCTCGGATACTCGAAAACTTCTCAGATTCGCGGTAGTATAATAACGATGATGGAACTCCCGAAAAAGTTTCCGTAAATACATAAAGTGTAGTTGTTTATTTAGCTCGGGGTCGTTTTATTCCGTCGAGAGTTTCGTGGAGTTGCGAGATTTTGTTTCTGGAAGAAATAAATAGCCGATAGAGAAGAGAATTGGAGAGTGTGAAAAAAGTTCACGGAATGATTATTTGAAATGATTCCCAGAAAGTCTGTAGGGAACGTATTGAAGAAAATCTCTAGAAGGAATCTCTGAGGAAATTGAAGATATATCTAAGGTTATACGAGAGGGTCTGAAGATGTATGATTGAAGGTGGAACTTTCATCAGTAACCAAAAGGAATGTCAACGTAGTCGAAAAAGTCCAAGGTATTACGTAGATTCATTTGAAATCCAAAGGAAAATTCCAAGGTTTTCCGATGAGAAATTTCGAGAAAATGCAAATCTAGTTTGTGATCGAGAAAGCTCGTAAAAAAATTCTGTGGTGATGCAAGAAAATCCAAAGCAGAGTTGAAAATCTTCTGAGATATTTAAGATCTAAGAAAATTCGAAAGATCATCGCAAGGTGTTCAAAGAGCACTCAAAGAAGAATGATGAATTAATCCAAAAGGAGATCTTCATTTCGATCCAAACAACTTGTCAGGAAATCCGTTACTGGAAACTCGAAAACAAGAGGGTACTTTTTTTTTATCTGTGGACAACACGAAAGGGAAACCTATAATGTTCGAGGAACATCGTGCTAGCCGGCGGTGGAATTTTGGGAGAGAAGAAAGGTGTTGGAATTTTTCTTGAAAGTTTGGAGGTTGTAAGCATCAGGAAAGACTTCACTTGGCAAAGAACTCCACAACTTTGCCGTTCCAACGCAGGTCGAGGTCAATGATTTGGTGAGTGTTCTATCATCGACTAGGCGAATAGCTCTCTTCTGAACCTCTTCTCCTACCAATTCCTCCTATTTCGAATTTGTGTATTTAATGTGTCTTCTGCACGCCACTGTCGAATACTCGGTAAGCGAATTAATATCTAATTATGCATTCCGCTAGTCCTGAAGCGTATAGTTTACCCGCTCGAACCGGGCCATCTTTGACCCTGCGATCAATTCGTCGGCATGCGGCCGCATTCTCCATAATATACACGAAGTTGTTTGCATAATTGAACGTTCCGGAAATACAGCATTCGCTTTCGGCGACGGCAGAGGCGGCATTTCCTGGCCGTACACCCCTCCCACCCCTCGTGCTCTGAATATCCGTCCACCGGGGGTGGATCAGCGGCGTTTCGTACAGAGGAAGACGGGCGTGTTACATGAATGCGATATGCATGTTATATATATGTAACATCTGATCAAGAAGAGTTCTGATTGCTTCAGAGCAGATCAGAAGAAATTTTATGGAGAACTGAGCAACGGCAGTCTCATATTATTACCAATGTTACTGAGAAATACTGTTACAGACTCTCTTGAAAAAAAAAATGACTTGACACTGATTGGTTTTAAAGTGGAGGTCGTTACATGTATGTAACATTCATGGCGCATACGTGTAACATTCAAATACGAAGAGTCCTGGTTGCATTGGAGTGAGAAATTACCCTATTCGGAGTGAATTACAGGAAATTCAATGGAATCTTGGGGTAATTCCAAAGTCTCTGATGATTGCCAAAGTTTTTAGCGAAACATTCCGGTTGAAAATATCGCTATAGACATTTATGAAATCTCCGAGGAAATCTCTCTCGTGAAAACAAAATAACTTGGCACTGTTTCGACCGAAAGAAAAAGCTCGGAATTCTTTTAGCGACTACTGCCAAACGAACTGGGTCACATATTATATCATATACAAAGTGACCCAGGACACATTTCGGCAATTGATTTATGAATATGTGTTGATGAATGAGTTGAATGAAAGGGATTGTTTTTACCCACTTTGTGTACTCTGTTACGCCTATGAGTTTCGACCCCAGTTCCATAACTCTCTAACTATCTCCATTAAACAAAGTTTGATGACGCAAATTCGCCCCAAACAAAGTTTTTCAATGCAAACTTTCCTAATGAATTCAGCTCAAACTCCTCGGGAGTTGTGGAACAGAATGTATATATTCGTTTTCTCTCTCTCTCTGGTCGTTTCTCTTTGTCATTCAGTCTGGCGGGAATTCATGAGAAATTTTTGGTTCAATTTTTTCATTGGAAATTTTTGGCTTCGATATAGAACAGATCAGATCAAAGAAAAACTTATACAGTAATAAACGATTTCATGAGCTTCATGAACATGATTATATGACCAGGATGAATCTGGCGTTTCTAATGACCTGTATCTAGAGGAGATCGTAAGAGTGTTACATACTATTCCTTTTCTACGACTTCATATTGTAACAACAAAATGGAAGAAGTATACAGAACTATAAATAATCCATTCAGAAGTCTGCTGCGTTCTTATTTTTAGAAAGTTGCATTCGACAGTTTGGTCATTTAAATTCGCATCACAATCAGTATCGATTATTCGAGACCGAACTCTGCCCATTGTTGTTCCTCCGATAAATATTTCTTTTATTTTTACACTCATACAAATAAAGTCTCGCGAAACTATGTCTCATAAACCGAAAAATAAACAGAGAATCGAAGACACTTTTCGAACAAGAAATAAAAAAGTCTCCCCGAAGTCGTATCGATGAAAATTGTATGATTCGAGAGGAAAACTCGACGAAAGAGAAAAATCCATCGGGAAAGTTTCACCCGAGCCATAAAAAGTTTTTCCACCAACAAGAAGAAAACTCATTTCATCGGGGTAAGAGAGTTTGGAGAAGTTTTCCAGACACGTGAATGAATATTCAAGAAAGTTGGAAAATTGGGTTTCCCATCTCCGAGAGATATAATTAGTGACTGCCAAGTAGAAGTTTTCCAATTGAAATGAGCAAATTTTCACCCCAATAAATCTAGCAATAGTGAGAATAAGTCATTACTGTTTTTTTCCACCTCCTCGATCAACTTACAAACAGTATTTGAATCATTACGTATTTATTTCTTCACATTTGAAATAAGAAAATAGTCCTCATCAACTGTTTTACAAAGACACGTACATAGTTATCGAAACGGGTTTTTTCCAATCGATGAAAAAATACTTTTGTATTGTTGAATATTTTCATTACCACTATTATATAAAGGTTTTTGAAAAATCGTTGAATGTCCGTTTTCTGTTACTTAATTTGACACCCTGGTATGTTGACCAACGTTTTCATCAACGGAGTAAGAAATCCGTGAATTTTGGTGATAAACAGATTATTCCTCTATTGCGAATGATTTATGGTGTTTACATACGGTAAATATATTCTTGATTTCTCAATTGATCCTTCGATTTCTACTCTTGACCTACGCCCATGCTTGGGTTACCGTGAAAGTAGATTCTAGATTCGATATCGATGGTTTCGGTATGGGTCTCAGCTCGGGTTTCATCTAGGATCATTACGACACTCTGTCTAAAAAAGGTTGACTACTTACTGATGAGTTATGTATGTTGTTGGCTAGGTAGACATATTTCTTTGGAATCCAGTTGAATCAGATATTTATGATAGAAGATAAAGTCGTTTCTATAGTAGTTAGATTGAGTATTAACAGAGCAATATTTATTAAGATGGGAAAGTAAAGTGCAAATGTTGGAATCTATTATAGTGGTATTACCACATTACCATGTAGGGAGATGTCATGAATTGCATAAAGTGCAAATATTGCAAACGTTGGAATCTATAGAGAAATATACCGTGCTTCTCATTCCGTAGGGCTACCGATTACAAAAGAATAAATTTGTACGACAACAACTGCGTCCCACATGGCCAATACAGGAATCGTCAGTAATTATTCATAGCCAGACCACATGGGACAATAAAAACCTCTCCAATTCCAAAAATATGCCACTTATTTCTTACATGAGTTTTCGGTCAATTTCAATAATGACATTTTATAGACTAGCTATTAGTTCATAAACAAATTTGATTCTTCTAGTTTGACTTGGTGTTGATACTTGAGTAATAATATGCATAGGCAGTAGTCATTGCGAAAATTTTCTTACTGGTCAGGTTCCTATGAAAAATCTAGTTAAAGTTTAGAGTTTGTATGATGTCGAACGGCTTGAATACTAATAATAATAATAATAAACTCGTCATTTAAAACACTCTTCAACTGTTAGTTTGATATATAGAGGTTCTTGTATTTTTCACTATACATACGTGCATTGACAATGAGAAATTTTTCGTTAACTATGAAGTTTCTCTCTCTTAAACCTCTACAATGATGTCCAATTACACCAGTTGTCACTTCCTCGATGAAATGAAGAAGAAATTGAGAGAAAAAAAAAGTTTGTGACAGGATTCGAACCAGGGTCATTCATCATGCGACTTTCATTTACCTGTTCTTCTCTGGTGTATGTCTGGTGTATGTAAATCGTGTTACGATCAGTCTGAATGAATAATAAACATCATTCGTCAACAGGCATTACTCATAGAGATAGTTCACTTCTCTCTCTCTCTCTCTCTCTCTCTCATACTTTGAATACCTTTAAATAGTTCCTTTGTTTCGTGATCCTGATTCCTGCGGCACCAGGCCAGCTGGATCTTTGGAGCCTCCTCGGACGCGGTCGGTCGTCGTCGGTTAGTCTCGTGTCGTCCTGCTGATCGCAGGATCGTCCGGCAGGATTCGCGGTGTTGCCAAGTGGGCTGGAAATTTCCCTGGTCTCGAGAAATTCCAGCGGCGATGGAGAAACAGTGCTTTTGCGTGATTTTGTCCATTTTATCCTTATCGGAGTGTTACTCTGAACTTTTTCTACAGCTGAAATGATTTCTGATTTTCTCTTTACAAAATCTGTTAAGGATTTTAAGGCTTCTACAGAGCATTATGAGTGTGTTTATAGTAACCGTATCTAAGATATTACAATAAAGAAAAACAAGTAGAAAAAAACAATGAATCCCACATCGTAAACTTAGAAAATTATGCTCCAGAAACCTGATACATTCGATTCTCAATTTGGATTGTTCTTCGCGAGTTCTATACTGAACTTTTTCTACAGCTCTATGTATGAAAGCGGAATGATGTCTGAAATTTGTTGAGGATTTTCAGGCTTCTAAATTGTACATATCAGCGGGCAATATGAGCGGGCGTTATAGTTGTAACGCACTAGGGCATTATATGTGTGTTTATAGTAGGTATTACAATAAAAAAAAGTGGAAAATAGAATGATTTCCGCATCGGAAAATCATCCTGTAGAAGTTTGGCAACGCCGAGGGCAACGCTGATCCCTTGCGAAACGATAGAAATAGAGACAGAACTCGAGTGGTATTCGCTTCATAGCTCGGTTTATAGACAGTTACGTTCGGTCGGTGTTGTTCGCGGGAATCCGAGGATTTTCCTGTGAGTTTTCCCGCTGCATCGACGGGAATTTCCCGAGGGAGTTTTCTGGAAAACCCGTCGGCGTTTAGTCGGCAAAGTACGGCGTGTCGTGTTTTCCGGTGAGTGCCGAACTGCGGTTTTCCGGGAAACGCCGAGGCGGGGGGGGAGGGGGGGAGAGAGGGTGGAGAAAGGAATTTTCCGGGAGGAGGGGGGGAAGGGGAGGCTCCCGTCGTCTGGGAGCACGCACAAAATGGCCGGGGAGTTATGGGCGCTCGATATTGTTGCGGGTTTTAGATGACGCGTGGGATAATTGGAATCCGGTGGGGGTGGGCGGAGGGCGGGGGGAATTGTACCGGGTGGTCACGCAGAATGTGTTTTTTCATGATATAAAAACGAAAGTCTATCAATTCCGGTTCTTTTATTCCTCCAATGGAACTCCCAATGTTTTGTTGAATTATACAGAAAAAGCGACTAACTTTCAATATTTTCTCTTTCCAAAATTGGAAATGTATATATATATATATATATCAACATATATACAGGTTGGCCCGATGAAAACGAAACAAGGTATGCATTTTACTGAGAGATCGAGGAACTGACTGAAATGAATGATTCTTTATTTAATGTAGGATAGGAGGGGTTTGAAAAAAAAACACATAAGGCACTTCTTAGATGGACATCGTTCTAACTACAGAATTAGAAATAGCGATGAAATGGAAAAAAAGCGTTACTTTCCATCACTAGTCGATTATTTTCATGAAGTGTTTTCTCGAGAACTACTGCATCGTATTCCAGAAACGAGGAAGCGTTGGCAAGAGATTTCGATTACCTTCAAAATGATGTATCACTTGACCCCTCATCCCATTTGAGATTCAAGGGTTGGAGCTCGCCCCTCCGAGGAGTTTGAAGTGAAAAATATCGAAATAAAAATCGACCGATTCAAGCGTTTTTTTTTTTCTGAGAACGATAACTATGTCAAATCGGCCTTGTTCCCTTTTCGTTGGGCCACCCAGTATAAAACATTGACAGTTTAAAGAAGCTTATAGAAGCAGGACCAGCACATTAAACAAAAATGCTACAAAAGACTCCTAGATGCTCCCTTTCTTCCAATTTATATTTCCGAAATGAAACCGTTTCACTTTGAAATAGTAAAAATGCATATTTACTTCAAATTGATAAGAGAATCTAGAGAATCCAGGAAACTCAGTCACCAAACTTCAGTTTCCAATTTCCTTCGAATACACAGAATAGTGCTTGATCAGTTTTTCGATTGATTTGATTGATCGATTCAGTTCGAAACAAATGAATGATTGTTCTCTGGTTACGTATCGGCACTGTTCAAGACCTTTTTCGTCTTGGCATTCGATCTCTTTTGGTTTCTCGAGCCGAACCTACATATAATAGGCAGTCATCAATCTTTCGCAAGCGGAGAAACCGGTCTGGGCATCGCCATTTTCTGAAAACGAACCGTACGCCACATAAAATCTCGGGAACATTCGTTTCCGATAAGATTTATGGCTGCTCGGAGAGCCTACGTCTTTAAAAAATGGTGGCTACAATATCTTTTCGGAGGTACACGTTGGAAAGGATCACCCTCTATGAATCTTTTATTTTCGACGGTGAAGAAAAATAAACAGTAGTGGATTTGTATCTTTTTGAAATCAATAATAGTTTGTTGGATTTGTACTGTTGGTGCAATTTTCTGCCCAGTAAATTCTTTCCTGATGCTTACAACCTCCAAACTCTCAAGAAAAATCCCAACACCTTCCGTATCTCCCAAAATTCCACCGCTGGCTTACACGATGTTCCTCGAACATTATAGGTTTCCCTTTCGTGTTGTCAACAGATAAAAAAAATTGGAATGTTTCATGCACCTTGTGCATGCCTTAGGTAGATACTGAAAATATATTCATCTGTATATAAAACCATTTTTTCTTCCAACTGTTACCTACAAAAATGAAATAAAGTGCAACCCGGTATAGAACAACATATATCTTGTGTCCAAGATGGGGTGGGCCAGTATGAATATTTCTATAACTACAAGATTCGGTTGAAAGAGATAAAAGTTGCGCGATTAAAGGGCCAAAAAAATTACTTTCGAAAATCTTTGATATGATTTTTTGTTTCCGCGTTTTTTAAAAAAAAATACTAGAAAAAAAAACGAATTTCCGGATTTTCAATTTCATCAAAGTATTGAAATTATTTGAACTGAAGAAGCATCTTCATGGCAACTTGTGATGCTTATTGATTTGGCATTATCGAGTTTCTGATCCAAAGTTTCGACTTTGAGCAACCATCATCTGAGATACTCCTACTGGCCCTCCTTATCTTGGACACAGTCTATATGAAGCTGATTCTAAATCCAAGACCTTCTTGGGAAAAAACCTGGAGAAAAACTCTCCTTTTGTGGTTTCAAAGGAGTTTGATATGATTAGTTCAGGTCGAGGTTTAGGTTCTTATACAAGTGATGGATAACAATTGATGGAATTAAATGTAGAACTATCTACTTTTAGAATTGAAGCACCTAGTTTATCATCTCGAAGGGAATTTCATATATTGAATAAAAGATGAAAAAGTACATTGACCTCGACGAAAGATTCGGTGATCTATGGAAGTAATAAACTTGATCCTTTATCTGCTTCATTCATAGAAGTACAAATCCTCAAAACATTCAGTGAAATTTCCAAAGAAAGCCCTAACTAAAAGAGGCTATCACAATATAATAATAATTCCTACACAGTGTTGCCAAGGCAAATTTCACATCTAAACGAAACAAACACCCTCAATTATGCACCCTTTTGATTAACGATCAGCCACCCCCCGAAAACGGAGGTATGTATCTTCCTTCCTGCTGACACAAAAGCCTTTTGAAAAAAATCACCGGCGTAATTATTTTTGCTCCGAGTCTGTAACATAATTAACCCCCTTTTCCGCTTCGCTTTGAGCTCGACGAGGGGTGAGGGGGGATCATAATGGGGAATGTTCGGCCGCCCAGTCGGTCCCTATTCAATTTCCTCGTTTTATTCCTCTTCTGCGAAATGCAAACATAATCGCCCTTGCTATATCGATTCGTTTATTTTTATAGTCCAGACGATACGGGGTAGTTCTCGTCAACTACAGGAGATAGCAAAGGGAGGATAATTTATCATTTGATAGTATTCACCCTGATAAGCTTTTTGGGATAAACCGTTCTGTCTTATATCTATATCAACTTTTTTCAAATAATTTAAGATCTGGACCACCCATGTCCTATTTTATGATCTCATCGGTGTTTTTTTTTTCAGATGAAAGTGTCAACTTTGGTGTCAGTCGATTGATCGAACATCCTGTGCATAAAGGTGAGTGAATATTCAGTCGAATCGAGATCGATTTAGTTGTTATGAATCATCTCTCCTTTCGCATTTGTATTCGAAGTTCTAGTTTTTTTTGTGGATATTCTTATGAATATTGAATTGAGTGATTGTTCTAATGCCGATTTTTCTCTGAATTAAGACTAGTTGCTTTGTTTTTAGACCTTTTTCTTTGTTTGTCTGGCGTTTTTTCTTGGAATTCAGACATTGTTCCTCTGAATTCAGGCAATTTCCTATGAATTCACATTTATTTTTCGTGTTCAAACATTTTTCTTGGAAGTCAGACTCTTTTTTTCAATTTAGACTCTTTTTTTCAATTCATACATTATTTCTATAAAATCAGATATCTTCCTTCAAATTATCACTCATTTCTTGAAATTTATAAATGTTTCTTCGGATTGAGACATTTCTTCTATGAATCCCGGAAGATATTCTTTGGATTGAGACTCTTTTCTCAAAATTTACACTTATTTCTTCAAATTCAAACATTTCTCGTCGAATTCAGGCATTGTTTATTCGAGTTTAGACCCTTTTTTTGTTTCAATTCGAATATTGTTCCTTTGAATTCTGACATTTTTCTTCAAATTCAGACAGTTTTTCTTCGGATTCAGCCTTTCTTACAAAATTCACACCTAATTCTTCAAATTGAAACATTTTCTGTTCGAATTTAGACATAGTTAGTTCATTGTTCAGTTTCCACGAATCGTCCATCCTTTCGCTTTTGTATTCGATGGATTCGACCTTCATTCGACTTTGCTGGGGCAGCCATCTTTCCTTGGAGGTTTTCAGTTACGGAGCGGTATCAAACACGTCCGTCAACTGCGACTTACCACCCGCCAGGTCAGCTTCACGTTTTTTACGACAGTTTTTTTTTTTGCTCCTTTGTGCCCGTGAATTATTTCATTTCGGATCACGCGTCTCTCCTCGAGTATACGAAATCGGATATATTTGGAGTAGTCGCTTGTTTTTCAACTCTTTTTCTTTGTGGGTGGTGGAACGGTTTGGATCTCTTTGGGAACGGTCTTTTTGTCGATATACAGTGTCTTGGGAAAATAGGAAATCACTGAAAATAGACTGTTGCTTGGACATTTATATCGATATTCAGTCATAAGGAGTCAAAGTTAAAGTTGAGGTGGATTCAAGCACAACTTAAGAATGACCTAATTCAACCACAATTTATCCCTAATTTGATTTGGTCCTAAGTATCCTAATTGAGTGGTTCGTGCAGAACTTAATTTAGAATTTACAATGAATGAGATGGTAGGTACTCCATGCATTTTCTCTGGACAATTTGTTCTTAAAATCTTGATTTTTTTTATCATACAAGAGTTTGTATTGCTCTACTAAAGAAACTAACTCCGAGTCATTCATCCTCAAAAAGTTGTGATATAATGATTCAAGTATTGATAAAACTATTTTCACTCAACACTCAACAAATAAATAATATTAAGTTAGGTTAGGTCTAGGTGATTAGGAATTTCCATTTCATTACTACAATTATCTGTTGGCTACATCAAACAACAGCTGATTTCCTTTAAGATTTAAGAAAAAAGATAAAAGTTGGCGAACTTCTTAAATCCTATGCTAAAATTCCTATTAATGCTTAAGGCAAAATAACTAGACATAATTTAAATTCGTGCAAGATGTTTTGTTTGCAAGTTCATCCCATATCAAACAAACATTGTTTTTATTTTGTTTCTTCATGGATATGAACTCTCAGTCTGTTGGATGTATTACCTCAATAAATAAACAAATAAGTGAATAACTATCAGTGTGAAGTTAAGCCTATCGATATCGTTATGATGAGCATGAAGCATCTCGAAAGTCTGTATCTTTTTTCAATGATCGTTCGAAAAAAAAAAAGAAGAATGTAAATCGTAGACGAGTTTATACTAACGACGGGGCAATGCGCCGTTACGACGCGTATACCGAGTCAGTCAGTCGTCTGGGCGAGGGAAGAAAAAAGAGAACCGAAGCCTAGTCATCCGAAAGAAATTTATATCTCTTACTGGGTTGCCAACTTGGTGGAGTTAGAACTAGTGGTTTCGTTTAGTTTGTGATGTTTTTCTGTGAATGCTGAATCTAGTGATAACTCTTTTGCTGATTCTTCTTTGAAATCAGACTTTTCTTCTTGTTTTCCGAACTTTTTTTTTTTGAATTTAGGATTTTCTTCGAATTTTTCCTTCGAGTTTACAGCCGTTTCTTCGAATTCAAACATCTTTCTGTGAATTCAGGTATGTTTTCTTCAAATTCAAAAATTTTTTCTTCAATTATGACTGAATTTTTCATTCGAATTTGAAGCCATAGAATAAGTATTGAGTACAAACAAACATATCTATTGGAAACAAGTGAACTGTACCCAAAGAAAACATTTTTTTGTTTCGAAATAGTGGTGCTTTACGTGACAAAAATCAGAGTTGGCAACGGTGCGAGGAAGAGAAGATGACCGATCGGAGGAAAAAACCAGTCCTGCCGGTATATCGACCGACGCCATGTTATAATTGCCTTTTTACCTTTCCGGGCATCGGAGCCAGCTTTTCTTTGTCTTCCTTTTTCCCTTCCTCTGCGTGCGACAAGTAATACTGGTTCTCGACGATTGGCGCTTGAAAAAAAAAAAACGAAGAAAAATGGAAAATGTTCTAGTTCATTGAGCCGACGCCGTCGTATCGACTGGTGATTCTTTACCCACAGGATTACGATCGGATTCAGGTCTGGACCTTCTGGAGGTCCAGGTTCTGATTCAAAAACTTCATTTGCATGAAACAAAAACTTTCTTTTTCATGTTTTGAGAAAAATTTCAAAGTTGGGCGTTGATATTTGGTACATAATAATACATTTTTTATTCGAATTGAGTCTATTTTCTATGAATCCAGAATGTTTCATGAGTTTAGAATTCCAATTCAGACTTCGATCTCTGAATTCAGTCTTTCGTCTTTCCATTCATCATTATTTCCTCGAATTTAGACCTATTTCTTCGAACCCAAACTTATTTATCTGAATTTATATTTTTTCTTCGAAATCTAATTGTTTTATTCCAATTCGAATTGGTCTCTCGGAATTCGAAGAAATTCAGTTCAAAGAATTCAGTTAATTCCAAGAAAAGTGTTCGAATCCAAAGAAAAGAGGTTTGAATTAAAAGGTAGATTTGTATTTAGCGAACAGATGTGTTCAAAGCAAAAGGTCTGGACTCGAAGAAAAAAAGCTTGAATTCAAAGTAAAAGTTCAAATATCACGGATTATAATAATTAGAATTTCTGATTTCCTTTCGCTTTATCTAGCCCCCTCCGGTACGTCACTGGTTCTCTATCACATTTTCGATGCGTCTCCACTACTATTCCTTCCTTTTGCTGTGAAATCACTAGCCGATCGTCGTCCGTTACAAAATAGAGTGTGGGAAAAATGGAAGAGATCGCAGAGGTCGTTTGAAAGTCAACCGATCGGTCGACCGTACTTTTTTTCGACCGGCTAATTGAAATTTCAAATCGCCGTTTTCGCATCAACTCGAGCCGCAATTAAAATCGTTTTATGTTGTTTCGTGGTCGATCACACACAAGTGGATGAACTTTTACTAGGGCGAATTTACACTTTCGCCATCGAGAAAAAATTCAATTACGAAAATACCAAGAAAAAGTTAGACTGAAGAGAATATCGAATGATAAATAATAATTAATAATAATATTTGCTGTATGTGTACTGGTTGCGGGACATTTTCTTGAGCCGTACTCAACCCTACCCCAACGGGCGTATGTACAGAGTGAGTCACCAACAGTATTCTTTATCACTTAATTTTTCAGTAATTGTAACTTGATTATCTTTGTTAAAATTCACCGTTTGAGTCGAATATTTATCATTTTCGAAGAGGCCTCTCCGTCCTCTTTCAAATGACGTGAAAAATACAGGGTGTTCGTTTTTTAAAAATCGAAAATAAATCAAAATAACACCATCGGGCCCATGTGAATTTTTTCACACGAATCGGAATAATAAGGTTACAAAGTGGGTGGGAACAGTTTGGTCACACTGTATACATATAATGATAATATATAATTCTTCATCACCAAAGAAAATACGCATCCCTTTCGTTCGGGCATTGTTTCGACTAAAGAGTAGTAGGCTGGTAATATCGTTTGTCAGACTAATTTTTCTTTGAATATACAGGGCGATCAGGAGGCACGTGATCAATGAACTCAACAGAAAATTTTCAAACCGCCTGTTTGACCTGAAATATCCCCATTTCTTTCACTAACTTCATTTGCCTCAAAATTCTCTATTCGATCGAAACTATAGTTCTTTCCTTGATTGGATGTTGAATTGCAGTTCAATGAAATAGACCAAGGTGGCTGTGAACTACGGAGAACTAGTATAGTAGTTTTGTTTTCTTTGTTTCTTATCGAGCCCTAAAATAAGCTAAATTTCAACCAACCTCGTATCGTTTGCCGTTTCCGAGACATTCCAATAATGATTCGACACAAAAAAATACGGCCTGCATGTATGCAAAACGCATCTGTTTCATGCAAAGCAAACTTTCATTTCAGCTGTTGAGCAATTTATTCCGTCGGTTTAGAATGTAATAATATCTCGTTCGAGAAATGGCGAACTCATTACCGGTATAATCGATGAATCATCATGGCCACCTCGCCTTTCTCATAGTCATTATTCACCGTTATATATATAATTACCTTCTTCCCTATGGATGCCAATTACCCGCAACGAAATGTTGATGCATACAGTTCACTTTCCAAACTAACCCAACGAGTGCTATAGATTTGTCCGTTTTGTCGCTCACGAATACTACGGAGCATGTCATTGCAATTGCGATTAGCTTCGCGTTGATTTTTTCCAAGCTATTTCGGTTCCCTTGACCTTGCGTCTTTCGAAACTATCGTTCCTATGTGGGTGATTATGCTTGATTCGTGTTCAGCGACCCCAAAAACCCCCCGAATCGATTTTCAACCTCCTACCTCTCTTCTAACCGTCACCTGTCACTTGTCACCGGTCACATGTCACTTGTCACCTGTCAATTTGAGGAACGAACGTGTATATCTCTGTTATTATCGTGTTTGGTATCAATAGAAAGGTATCGACGAGTTAGACCCGACTTCTTGTTTATAAAACATCAGCTGTTTTTGATTGTTTATGGTGCCACCCTGTATCGGTTTTGTGCTGTCTGCAAGTCGCCATGGAACGGCCATTTTTTTTTGTACCGCGTGTGTGTTACAAAGTCCGACATTATATAAATGGAAATCCGAGAATTTATGAGTAGACTATTATTAGGGTTCTAGCACGGCTTTATGTAATCTTCTCACGAAACTATGTCGACCGGCACGCTTATCAGCAATCGTAAAAGTTAGAACCAGAACTAGGCGGCTTTGTTCGTATTATACCTGAAATCTGCTATTCGTTTACCGAGGACTGAAAATGACCCTCCTACGCAATCTCCCACATGATCTGGATGAAAGGAATTGTCGACTCGTGAAGGTTATTTGGACGAACTGGAACAAAGATGAGATTTTATCGCAGCTAATTTTCGAGGTTTGCGTTCTTGGCACCACTAATTGATGTTTTATTTTTCTAGTTCGCGAAAAATTCCTTGTCTGCTACCCCCAAATCCATCATTTCTTTTTATGAATTCATCACCAACTGCTTTGCTAGCTTTTTGTTAACATATCTAACACAACACACACACACATTGGTTTCATTACCACATTTTTCATGTGAATTTATTACCAACATGTCTGTCAGTTCTATGTATTGTTGAATTAGCAGTACCTTCAGTCGAAACTTGTTATTTTTTCTGTGTCATTCGATTCTTATTTATTTACCAAATCATCAACACATTCTTGAATTTATCACCACAGGATCCTGATTATGGAACCGAGTTTTAGACCATCGAACGAAGTTTTCTGTGTTGGTCAAGTCATAATTCGTTAGCAATTTTATTTTCCTGTTGACCCCACATTTTAAATACCACAAAATCATGATTGTTGAACTATCAGAACTCAAATTCGAGATATCGTCCAATTTATCACCAACTGGTCTGCCAGTCATTTTTCATCACGATCTCTGTTGTGAAAATGATAAAATCCACAGTCAAAATACATGTTTAGCTATAATTGCTCTACAATTTATTACCATATTCTTGAATTTATTACCAAGGCTTCTGCTTGTGAATTCATTACCAAAGACTATGCAAATCGAACTATTTGATATCTGAAAATAGTAGGGTACACTGTTAAAGTACGTGTCATAATTACTGACCAATTCATTACCACATTCTGCAATTTATTACCAACGTCTCTGCTGCGAGTTTCCTGAACCTCGAACTATTTTTACCAATTTATTACCAAAAAAAAAATCACTATTGTTGAAGGAAAAAACCAAAAATGTTTTGTCTTATAATTTCCATACGTTCCGTGACTCGTGAGTAAGCAATCCCTGAAAAGTAACAAATTGTTACGCCGCTGACGACGTGCGAGGCCGCGATCGTGTTTTGTTTACCAAAATAACAAACAGACACGACCGAACGAATAATGCCACGCATAAAAAATAATTGATCGATTGTCGATTGTTCGTTGGCGGAGCCCAAAGTGCGGAGGCGGCCGTGCATGCGACAGAAACGCTCGTCGTTTGTTTCGTCGGTATGGCAAGGTCGAACAGAGGGCGACGACGTCACCACCCTCGCTCGAGGGTTGCGGGACGGTTTGTTTTGTTTGCGCGGCGCTTTCATCTGCTCGGGGGGGGGGGGGGGGGGGGGGGGGGGGGGGGGGGGTGAATTTCGGGGTGAACTGTAACAGGTACTTACCCTAGTCTTCGTGAGGGTTGTTTGGGCGCGAAGGGATCGGGGCGAAACTACCAATACGATATTTATGTTCTTTACTAGATCTTAGAGCTTAGAGAGAGCGAGAGGAATTGAAAATGAACGCCTCTGACTTCTTTGAATGTTGATATTTTTGTTTCAGATTGTGCCTTCATTTTTCTTTGTATCTTACTTCTTTTTTGGATTTCAATTATTCTCTGCAAAATTTTCGAAACAGCTACAATAAGTCGAGTTCACTTTTGCTGATGAATGTTCGAAATATTAATTTTAATCCGTTTCGAAAAAGAAACTGTGACACCCTATATCTATTCTATGATATTCTAAGACACGTGTTGGCCTCTGTACATGAAATTGCTTTTTAAATTCAGTACCAAACTTTGTGTAACACCCTGGATAATAAAGTGACGGATATTATGGTAAACGTTTCGAGCATTCGATTGCATTCTTCATGATGCGATTCGATGGGATTTTTCTCGGCTCCAAGCTTCGAATTACACATCGTAGGTATACAGGGGCGTGCCCGTATGCTACAGCCGTTCTCTGAATAATCCATCCATTGTTCGGATCGACTACAATGGGAAGCGAAACGAATCGGTTCCCTTGGCATTTCGATGGGTATTGTTAAATCCGAATCGACGATGACTCGGCAAAAGTTGCGAGATTCTTTTGTTTTCGATTGTATTGAAATCCGCGCGGAAGAACGAATTCTATTGTTTTCTAAGATCATCTGAGGTTATTGTTTACGGTTAGCTCTGCGTCGAGAAGGTTTTGACTGTTTTGACCTTGCGGAATAGCTTCGATTCGATGGAGAAATTCGATCGGAGATTGTATTTTTCCGAATGTCGATATTTTTCTAACGCGTTCCACAGAAAATTGTATAATTCATACAACTGGTGTGGAATCAATCATTTGAATCATTATTATTCGTTACTTCACCCACTGCTCATTGTGGTTCATTGAAATTTCACGAAAAACGTCTGAAAGTTATTCGGTCATCGTCAACATAATTCAACATGATATCCACAGAGATCTGAATCAGAAAAGGGAGGAGGTAATGATAAAATAACCAGACGCATCCGAAAAATAAAAGTACCATGCGTGTGATTTCACCAGCAGAATAATTTCCAAGTAAAATATCATTGCCAGCGTGCGTTTTTCAAATATTTCCACACTAGTGCGTTGTACTTTCGCCTTGCTTGTTGCCATAGTCAAATGAGTTTATTTTTAAATAACAAAACAATGCTGATTAGCTATGTTTGTCAAAAAAATCGTTTGAAATTCGCAGATTCAAATATTAGTAAAACTACAACAACTACAACCGATATTCAAGATGTCACACAAACGGCTAAAAAACGAAATCAACAGCAAACGCGACTGAATCAAGTTCATGCAATACTTCGCAGCTTTCTTCAGGTTCAATTCGAAAAATATCGTTTGTAGAGAAAAACTCGTGCAAACTCAAGTTGTAGGAAATCGACATTCTCATGAGTATTCAAAATGGCGGTCCTGGCCGAAGAATCGCCATGTTGCAGATGTCGTATTGCGTTTGTTTATCGTCGCCTCCTACGTGAATGCATCTGAATAGAGGCGATCGATTAATTCCGAGAGAAAACCACGAGGAATTCCTCGAGAATAATTTCAACATAAATATTCATGAATCGTAATAATAATTACAATAATTGGAATCGAATGAGTGAGAGAGTCGGTCGTTATTGTGGGAATGGAATATTTTAGAATGGGAAATCGGTTCGACTTTGATTCGACCTCTACGATGTTAGCGAGTGGGCTTGCTTGCTTCTCCGATAATGTTTACGTCGAATGCATTTCCTCGAAAGGAAATTCGTGTGACTCGGTTTCTCGGAAAATTCAACGAATCGTTCGCTTTTTCATTGTTATTTTGTTGCAAGGTTGGCACGATTGGATCATTATTTGAATCTTAGGTTTTTTTTTGGTTCAATAAAAAATCAATGATTTAGTGGAATGTCTACAATCTTATTTTCTATCACAGACATCAACATAGAATCAGATAATTATATTTCAAAGTCTTTTACATCTGATGAAAAATCAATGTCATCTTCATAATACTTAATAATAAGTTCGATTTTGATTTACAGACATGTTCTGGATTTTTTTTCCAGAATTTCCCAAATATCAAGTTCTCACCTAGGATGAGTAAAAATATTTGAGTTTTCGTAGAGTAAAACTGTTTATAATTTTAGAACTATTGAAGAATATCTCCAATCTTTGTATCTATGAACACCTGTATAGGTGATTTCAAAGTTATGGCAGTTGGAAAAGCAAAAATCGTTTTCATAATACTTAATAATAAGTTCGATTTTGATTTACAGACATGTTCTGGATTTTTTTCCAGAATTTCCCAAATATCAAGTTCTCACCTAGGATGAGTAAAAATATTTGAGTTTTCGTAGAGTAAAACTGTTTATAATTTTAGGACTATTGAAGAATATCTCCAATCTTTGTATCTATGAACACCTGTATAGGTGATTCCAAAGTTATGGCAGTTGGAAAAGCAAAAATCGCTCGATTCTCATATCGTCAGTGGATATATATTTTGTTGTTTACGTGAACAATTGTAATTACTGAGAACAAGGTAATAAAACATAATGGGAATAGAGATGGTGGTACTGTTATCGTACGGATAGTGCTAGTTGGTGATTATTTTTGTACGAGTAAATTCAATCTACACTTTTCGAGATATCATTGTTTTCGTTGTTCCCATCGAGCTGTAAAGATATGCTTTATAGGTTCATTGGCAATCGAAGTGAGCTGTGATATCTATCTGCAGTTATAACTTGAAACAACCGTTTTTGTTTTGAAGATTTCCATGGATTTCCACGAATGAAAACGTTCGGTGGATCACCTGGTATATTTCAATGACTCGTTTGGTATTTTTGTGGTGAAAATGTAAATGACCAAATTTGGAAATTATTGTTCAGCTTGGGACCTCGTTATAATCAAGGCCGCCTACATTATTTATTATTTCAATGAAGGTATCTTTCTCACGTTGCTGTCAGACGATCAGACATTGATGTCAGTGACGTAGTTAGTTGCATTGTTTAGGGACCGTCTATTTTTACGTAGCCGAAAAACTGAAGTTGGAGAATGATGACGAAAAGTGTTTTTTTTTTTTCCTAAAATTTTGTCTGGTCGTTTCTGTTTGGCCACCATGTATACTTTGGCATATTCAATGATTCTCAATGTGAACGAACACAATAAATAAACACATCCTCAAACGTACTCCAGAATGTGCTGTTTAATTTTTTTTTTGTCGTGTTTTGTTCAGATTGTTCATGGCAAAACTTTTTGTAGTCATAAACATGTGAGACGTATAAAAAAGACCTAGATGATTCATCGAGCTCTAAAGATGCCAACGATACTTCAGCCAGTCTAGAATATTCTTTTCGTAGAGTGGGTGCTAGTAAGGTACAGAGCGATACAATTGAAAATGAGAAACTTTTTTGAATATCATGAATATATATTTTTGTAAATTTCGCCCTTGCTCGATATTATTGTGCTTTTTTGGTTCACCTTTTCTAGTATTCATTTGTTTTTCGAATTTTGAAAATGTGGTATAAGGAGAAATTTTCATAGCTTTGCATGGATTTTATGTCATCATACAAAATTTGTATTCAAAGACAGAATTGTTCATTTCGTGATATTAGGATTGAAGATTTACAGAAAGTGTTGAGTTCTCATTTGTTTTGTAGCATTTCACCATCTTCCAGTTCGAAAGTTTGTTCTGAAGTCTCAAATGATCTTGTTTTTCAATTGTTTTGTGTTTGTTTAGGCTTTAGTTTGGGCACCGACCACTTTTCTGCTAGAAATATGTGCTGAAGTGCTAGATTTCATCGTGTTTAGTGTCTATTCACGATATTTATGTTGAAATCTGTGGTGAACTGCTAGATTTCCATATGTTTAGTGTTGATTCATTTCATAGATGTTGGAAGTCTGTGTTGAAGTGTGTCAGATTTCTTCGTAAAGTATCAAGTCCTGATGAGTTTAGTTTGAATTTGCAATAGGCATGATAGAAATCTGTAGTGAAGTGCCAGATTCTGATGTGTTACAGTGTCAACTCACTATATTTATGTTGGAAGGTTGTGGTGAAGTGCAAATTGTGTTTAGTGTTGATTCGCGATCTTCATGATTTGAATCTAGTGATGTAGTACTGTTAACTGTGTTGAAGTGCCAGGTTTTCTTTGTATCGATTAACAGTGTTCCAGTGCTAGCAGTTTTCTTCAAGTTACTCTCATTGTTTTAGTGTGTCGATTCACGATATTCATGCATTGTCTTGTACAGGAGGTTGTTGAAAACGTTGTCTCTAAAAATTTTCCATCTTATCTTCACGCGCGAGAATGTCTTCGAATGCTCCATTACGTAACAGCCAGTTATTTTTCGAATCAAGGTTAACAAGATAATTGCTCATTCGAAAACAGTCAGTCGTTCGATTAGTAATCGGTAGGCAGAGTTGTTCGTATTCGTAATGAATGCGCTATGGCGAATTCCAGATACGATCTAACAATAAACAACCGACTCATGTAGTCGAAACGGTTACTCAGCATAAATAAATAATATTACAAAATTAGAAATCTGGTTCAGTGAACCTAGCCGTGGAGAATTGACTTTTGCGGATTTTTACCTTGAGACGAAATATCGGGTAAATCGAAGCACGAGCGTAACAGAAAGGTATCACTAATGAAAAAAAAAACTTGAAAAAAAAAAATATCACACACAGCAATTTATTTTTATGTATTTAGATATGTCAGTTGTTTACACAACACAGGAATTCAGACCTGATCTCGATTCTTCATCAGCTTTTCATTTGCTGTAAATAAGTGTCGTGATTAGGACTAGTTTTTGGCAGCAATTATTGCTCGGCTATTTTCTGATGAGTACACAGTCGGACATTTCTGAGTACTGACCTATAGATTTTCTAAGTACTCTGTATATTTTCTTCTCTTTCATCTACGCCTATGTTCGCGTTGAATAATTGATGAGATTTAATGGGGAACGAACGAAATTTTGCGAATTTTGATGATGATTTCACCTTGAGTTATAATCATGTTTTCATTCGGAGAATATAAATGAATGTTGCGATAGTTTAATTGATTCGTTTTCGACATTGATATGCAGATCGACAACCTGTTTTGAGAATCTTTATTGATCCTAGAAGTGCAATTAGTGATGACAACTTTTTGTGTTCCAAGTCAATACATGAAATTCATTATGAAAATGTATGAAAGTGTTAGATATCATTGAGTTTCTGAGTTGAGTCAGACTACGTTTCTTTACGAGAAAGTTTATGACTATTTTCTTATTTTTCAGAATCTACTTTTGGATTTTACAATATTCATGAAACACCCTGTATGTCGGAGTGCAAGATTTTCTGTGTTCTTGATATCTTTAATAGAAATCTTCGGCAAACTGGCAGAAACTAATATGTTTCACGTCAATTCACGATGTTTTATGGATATTTGTATTGAATTTTGATAAAAAAATTGGTTGGAAATCTGTGCAACGTTTTCGTGTGTTCTTTTCATTATGAATGTGTTTACAGTGATGAGTCGAACTAACACGTTTTTGAAATATCTTCGTGTTTTCTTTTCATTTTATTTACACATATAATATGATGCATGAATCATTTTACATTCTGTTGTCTATTCAGTATGCATTATATCATTTTTGAGTCTTTTTTGATTCAAAAAACCCTTTGGTTCAATTCTACTTTAATCTTTTCAACTTTCACTTCCTATATCCCTTCCCGAAGGAGCATCTGGGAAAGCATAGAAAATTCAGGAAGACAGTCGACGCGAGGAAAATGTGGGGCAAATTTTCCGCTGCAGTTTTCCGATTTCGAGAGGCGATATTCGGGGACCACCAGCCTACTTACCCGGATGTACCGATCGCCATGGTTACCGATTTCTCCATCCCGAATTCGGACTCTGTGCGTGATTGTTTTTCGTTTCGGGCGACCACCCCATGGACGAGTTCGCAGAGGGTTAACGTACATTTTCCATGCCTGAAGATCGAGAAACGACACGAAACACCTCGAGCTCAGATTCTCAACTCGATTATCTCTTAATTCCATGAAAAATGGAAATTCATGATAATTTTGCACTTCAAAAAAAAATCCCAAACTTGGTTTTATACCTCGACAGTCTGACACTTCAGCATTTTTTGAAGCCATGAAAGAATTGGAAAATCATGAAACTTCTGCACTTCCAAACAAATTGCTCAACTTGAAGATTATGAATTGATACAAAACACATTGGAATTGTTAGAAAAACATTGAAAATCTGACAATTAACCACAAACTTTTGCAACGTCAACAATTGACGATGAATACAAGAAAATCTAGCGCTTCACCTCACATCCTCATCATGAATATCTTGAATCGAGGCATTTCACCGTAGATTTCCATAAACATTAATTGAAAGTTAATCTCTTCAAATGAAAAATGTTATCCACCTCTTCCGATCCGTATACATTAAATTCAATCTCTGTGTCATGTAAATAAACCAATTAAATTGTTTGTTTGCGTAATCATTCTATATATAGTTCAACTCGATCATTTATTTTCGCGTAATCAAAGCAATATCTGACGTCATTAGGCCGCTTTAGGGGCGTCAACATAGCTCGAAATTCCAAATTACACAGCGGCCGGCTTGGAATTAATGGAGTATCAGATGATTCGTATCTACAGGGCTATTCAAAAGATGAAAGGTCGTTTTCGATTAACACATAGGAAGAATCGGATTATTTTTCGAATTGGATGTCTCCGTGTGACTCATTTCATTCGATTTTCGAGCGCAAAATTTGATGCGGGGTTTTAGTGATGTTGCTTTGATCCACTCTTCTTACGTATCAGGGTGGAAGCGGAGTTCACCCTGTATGCGATTTTTTTCTCAGAGGAATCTCCCTGTACTTCCACGTTCGTCATCGTTTCGTAAGGATCTGATCAGAAGTTTCTCGCAATGAAACCGACGAAAATTAACAAAAAATATAAAACTCGTTATAAAACCGGATTACGTCAGTTGTATTCGTGTCATAAAAATAGTCAAGGTGAAGAATGCGGTTTGGTTACGCGCAGTCCTTTTTGCTTTTTTATATACCTGCCGTTTTTTTTCATAGTCTAACCTTTCTCTCTTGTCACAGTAATGATGTCGTGCATAGATCTTGACGAGTAGTCGCGCTCGACGACCTCTAATCTACAAAGGTTGGGGTTTTATTATTTATTGAGCGGTCTAGAATTGGATTATTTTTTTCTCTACAGGATGAATTTGTAAGTGAGGTTTTGTCAACAGGATAACAGGTACTGGTAAGAGTTATGTGAAACAATTCAAGGACGCGAAGATTTATGCTCAGTACAGGGTGTGGAACATTCACTTGACAAAGGTTTCCATTCAAAGCACTGTTGTTTTTGTTTTTTAGGGAATTGTTGAATTGCGACGTCGAAAAGTATAATCGACTTTCTCATTTATGGTAAAAGGGAAGTGGGCAGATTAGTTAATCTTGTAGTTTCTCTGCAGATACGATTAAACGACCTGTGAAACGACCAGTTGTGGCGGAAACTGACCAACTCATCGAACCACATCCTGTATAATAAAAAATATTCCGGCTCAAAATTTCTGTTCGTATCACATTTCACTTTACTTACTTTCCAATAATGGCCATCTAAGAATGCTTCGTCGAAGTTTTAGAAGGTCATTCAACACCCAGTAGATATTTCGTATTCCGTGAATCGGGCTCGTTCACCGTTATGAATAAATAATGTTCGTTTAATCGTTATCTAGTATCTGCCTTGTCGATATTGATTATTCAATCGGTATTATCCGGATGTATATACAAGGTGTGTGATGAATGAATAATTATAATCGTCGATTCGTATAAATGTTTTATAATGAGCCTATGAATATACATATATGCAGAGGTGAAAACAGTGTCACATGATAATATTTTCAAACGTTTGTTTCTCTGGAGTACGGCGTTGCTTGTTTTTTTCGATCTCTCGAGTTGTCGATATAAATTGTGTTGAATATAGTCTTTATTATTTTCAGGTGAGCCATTTGCTCGAAGGTGTCTGCAAGGAAAAATATTTTTTTTGGTGAGTTGGTCCATTTACTGGTAGTGTATGTGAAAAATCGCTGATGATTTTCGGACGTACATTATTTTTACACCTTTTTCAGAAGTTATCAAAGAATATCACAAAGTTTCCATAATTTCGTCCTCAATCGTCAGAATTTTTTGTCGAAAAATGCAAGAGTATTTCGGCAATTGTCATATTCTCACATGTTCAACACCATGTTCAGAAGAAAATTTGCGTCGAATGATTCCAAAAAATATGGAACTTTTGTATCATTTCCAAATTACCTTCCAAATATATATATGTAGATGTGATGCGATTATATACGAAAAATCCCTGTACATTGGGTAATCGGCAACGAGAAAATGTCGTTAAAAGTTCCAAGGTTATTTAGAGGTCGTCGTACGAACTAAACAGGTTTGTTTAATCGGCTGTAGTAAACAAAGCAAAGCCATTAAAATATCAGTGTTATTATTATAATAGCGATCGTTATCTCTGAATGACAGAGGATGCGTTTGCGTCTTTGTTATTTTTTTTTTTTAGATCTTGTTTTCACTTGGTTGATTCCAGAAGTGTTGTAGTGAAAGTTTTAGGATCGATGTTTGTATATCGTATCATGTGATTGATAATTTTTCAAGTCATTTCTCACGTTCAAACTACAAGGTTTCGAAGTGATCTGAACAGCGTAAATTATGCCAATTTGTTTTGTCAATATGTACAGTTCATGAAGTTGAAATAAAACCATACAAAACAACGTTAATTTAAAATATTACGTTGTCTGTCTCTTTGTTGATATAAAATATAATTATGTGGCAAAATGCTCTCAGATAAACCGAGTGCTGAATTTCAATTGTGCTTTGTTCAAATAGTGCCATCTATACAGTACTGAGTCGAAATATCACTATCTGAAAATTGCTCGGTAAAAATAGTATCTCCTTGATGTGAATAACGTTTTTCTGAACGAATTCAAATAAAAAATAACACCTTGGCCAGATTAACAGCTCCTGACTTTTAAAACACAGAAGCTTTCAGTAATATCATTTATTCGAGACTGTTTCTGGCCCAGTTGAAGTGTGATATAATCTTCACTTTTACTGAATGAAATGTTTTTATGCGTCAACAGTAATTGTTGATATAGCATGAAAGTCAATCTAAATCCAAACCGGCGACTTCCGATAACAAAAAATTCTAATTATAACAATAATTAAGTTATTTTCCAATCGCTTTCGAAACTCATAAACAAAACCAGATACGGGATAATTAGAGGAAGAACAGAGTCGAGACGATAACATATTGATCTCTCTTACAAAGTTCGTTTGTATTTTTTTTTGTTATTTCGCTACGTCGATGAGTCAAGCTCCTAATAATTTTTTCTAAAAAACTCGGTCGTAGAACACATATATACTTTTCCCCTTGATTCGTTAGTGGGTAGATCTGGGGGATAAAAATCCGTCTAGACCCGGCAACAGCGCAGCTCCGCGTCGGCCATATCTATCCCGTCGCCGTCATCCCTATGGCAACCCGTCATCGTTGCGCTGTCCGAGCGTTTCGCCTCTGCCGCCCATCCCCGCGTTCGAGGGGTTGCCAGGCAACGACGCGCGCGGTGTTGCCGCTCTCGGCGATTTTCCCCCAGACCTGCGAACGTTAAGGGAATCGAGATCTGTAGACGAAACAAACTGTCGTTTGTTGATTGAACATAATTCTGTCTTATGTCATCGAAAATTTCGCCGATCGCTATTAGTTTGTCTTGTTTTAAGCGGCCTTGAGGGTTGGAAACGGGAATCGTTTGCCGGACTAACTGAGCGAAGGCTTCTCATTGTTTTCCTTCGTCGTCGAAGCGATTGTTTGCTTTTCGAAATTGGTTGGTTCGCTGTAATTGAATCTCGGTCAGGGGAATTATTTTTAGTTTCTTCGAAGGGATACAGAAAAGGTTTCACCACTTGAATACCGAATGAGGTCTGATTCATTTCGATTAGGTTGGAATTTGTTATCCATTTTTGGTAATTCGTGAGTTGGAGAACTGATTATATGGATAGTGATTATATTAGGATTAAAATTGAATGTCAACTCACTATGTATAATCTCGGGTGAGAATGTCGAGAAGCATGGAAAAGGAAGTGACAAAGACCCTTATCGAAGGAACGATCACAAATCACGTGCGATCACGTTCATTTGTCGAAGCAGGCTGTGTCGAGCGCGGTCATAGAACATCTCATGATTCATGATTCATCTGGCGGAATGGCCTACTGTGACCTCCATCCCGATCCTATTCATGCCTCGCCAATCGCCGCGGGCGTAGAACCACTTCGGCCGACGGGGTCAAAATGTCTCGATAATAAATTTTCTGAAAAAACACAACTGAGGATTAATTTTTCGAGTATATGTTTCTCTCACTCTCTCTTTCTTGTCACCAATCACTGAAATGGCAAGCAATTTCTTTGACGTTCTTGAAGTTTCCTGTCTGTCATAATGGAAGCACGTGATATGAGTCTGTCATACTATCAACCAAAATGGCAATGAACGAAAAGGTTTCAACTGTTGTAATGGATGTCACAAATATGAATGCAGTCATGAAGATATCCGTAGTTATCGGAAGAATGTCATTTCTAAACCAATTCATAATAACAATTACTGCTGTTTATTGAATGAATGAACAATAATGTCACGCGTTTCACCGTTTTTTTTTCCTATATCGACGAATATTGTCGTTTTCTAATTTTCCACATTTTTTGTGTCGATGGCCGCTCCTTTTACGCACGCCAATGGTCGTTCTATACTGGGTCTGTTGTCCAACCAACGCAAAATGGGCACAGCATCTCTCCTAACGTGATTATTATTCGAAAATGCACTGTATATACACTGTACGTTCAGATTATGCGAGCGAATTTAATAGAACGCGATGAATTACCGTTCTGTATAATCTCCTTGTGTATATCATCGGATTCTACCTGCATACATCTGCGAATTTTTCAAACACTTTCATTTTGAAATTCTCCAGATTGTGGTATTGATAGTACAAGCTGTTTTTTCATGTTGTACCACTATTGGTTTTTTCGTGTACGGAGGATTGGTTTTTGTGATTTCAACCATGCGAAGGTAGATTTAATTGTTTTTGAGTTACCTTCTAAAATTTTATTGTTTCGATTTAGACCGGATTTCGAATTTTGTGAAGCTTGATGAACTTGTTTTAATGCCTAAAGCGCTACATTCCAACGAAAATTCCAAGGCCGACAATTTCAGGAGTGAAATTGTAAGATTTCATATTAGCAATTAACAAAAAATATATCATTTTTTTACGTCGTTTTTAACGTGGTTTCGAACGATTTTTGTTTCGAACATATCCTGTGCTTACTTTATTGGTGTGTTGAACAGTACTACAACTTTGTTGTTTGTCTGGGAGTCTTTCATTGAATTCTATCGTAGCTTGTTTTGCCGAATGGATATTATGGCGACGTAGAATTTATATTTTGTCTCCTTTGAAGTTGATTTTGCCATTATCGCTGTTGTGACTTTTCAACATATCCATATGTCACTTGACTATTAGAGTGAACTGATGAACAAAAAAAGTACAGTGCCTTTTTTAATTTGGCTATAAAATCATTATCACTCCAAAGTTCGCATAGATTTCACAAGATGACTCAAAAACAAAACACACTTTGTATGCCGATAAATCAGATGTGTTCCACCTTGAACTCATTCATACCGTATCGTTTAATTGTGTCGAATGTTATCATATTTCACATTGAACAAAACACAAGTGCAGAAAACTGATTATAAAATATTATACTATCCATTTCACTGATAATCAGTAAGTATGTATGTAGATTCATGATAACGTCTCGCTTGTGTAAATACATTCAGACATCAATTCCGAAGTGCTGAACAAATTTGAATAATTATGTATGTGTGTGTGTGTGTGTGTTTGTGTGACCTTCTCAGAGTTGTTTGGAAAATGGAATATGCCTACCTGAACCGTCCAAGTATTTTCAATTTCAAATTCGACGTTATGAATAATGATGAAGCTATTAAACGTAGCGATTTCGAATGACTAATTGGGGTCTACAACCTTCCGAAACAGGCACTAATACAAGATTAGAAAATAGTTATTTTGATGTAAACGGTGCCCTCCTCTTAACTCTTTCGGTTTATGAATAATAATATAATAAAAATATATAGGTTGCCTCATTCAAATGAAAGAAGTTGATGCCATTTCCTGTTAAATCAGGAGTATATATTCAAGAAAAAATGTACATCAGATTCCTTTTTTTTCCATTGCACTCACCTGCAAATTTTCATAAATATCGTTCCATTCGTTTGAAAGATATTTACTTGGTTCCATACCTTATCCCAACCCTGTATATATAGGGTACCCGTTGTCGAGCTTGAGCATGACAGAGTTGGTCAAATTAGAGCAAATTGTTCCATCAATTATTCGTTTTCGTCTGTCAATCGAAGCCCACAAACACACCAAATGGCTTACATTTCCTTCATAACGCGCCGGCGAAAAAATTACCATTCGGTATATACGCGTATATGAATAATGCATGCACCATTAAAATGCCCATAGAAAAAAAAAGGAGGAAGGAAGGCCAATGACATCTAACATCAACCTCGCCTCAACCACCATTTCGAAATTAGTAGTCAGTCATCTACCTACCTCACCTGTCCCGTCTTGAGTAGGTAGATTATCATACTCGAAAGACCCCCACATTCCACGATATACCTACGAGGGCACCCCCATATGTACGGGTTAGTTCATTTTTCCGGAGAGCTGAAACGTCCCCAATACCATGCAATCTGTTGTCACTGATTTTTTTTAAATAGTGCGCGATTTGTTGATATTTTGTTATGGGTGTACTGCTCTACGTCACGTGGTTTTCTCAATTATTTTTGCATAGCGATACCTACAAATATAGTGGGTGGCCCAATAAAAACGAAACAAGGCCGATTTGACATAGTTATCGTTCTCAGAAAAAAAAAAACGCTCAAATAGGTCGATTATTATTTCGAGGGGGAAATGTTTTGCGCATTTTTTCAACTTTTTCACTTCAAACCCCTCGCAACGGGTGAGCTCCAACCCTTGAGTCTCAAATGGGATGAGGGGTCAGTCTGTAGTTAGAAGGATGTTCATCTAAGAAGTGCCTTATGTGTTTTTTTTTTTTTTTTCAAATCCTGTACTATCCAACATTACATAAAGAATCCTTTTATTCCAATGTCAGTTCCTTGATCTCTCAGGAAAATGCATACCTTGTTTCGTTCTCATTGGGCCACCCTGTACGTTAGCAAGCGTGCTTCTCAAGTTGTGGCTTGAGATTCGAATCCCATCTATTGAGGATTTTTTTTTAATAATTGAAGTTGCGTCTATATCGACAAGCATAGGTTTGATGCTATTGCTAAGATCTAGTATCGACTACAAGTGCAGTCATACCTACGATCTGAAAAAAAGATTCACTTGCATCGTGGTTTCATAAAACTACACAAATTGTTCGGTATAGAACAGAATAGATTAGCAGGTCTAGACATTAATACATGTGAATTTGTAAACAAAAACTTCAATTTTATAATTATAACAGAACACTCTGTATTCAATTCCCCAGTCAGATAGAGATTGTAATAGAAATTCAACATCATCAGAATTTATTATGGAAATTAAGAGCTTTTATCTGGGCTTTCGAGAATGTTTTCGATAGTGTTTGAGGTAGAAAGTTATGGTCTTTTTTCAGAGCTGTCCCAGCTCCGATCTGACTTCACCTGTAACTTTTTTAGGTCATAAAATCGCCTGATCAGGCCGTGTACAATCGAAACGATAGAAACGATATCTGATTGTCTTTGTGATTTTCGATAAAGCTTGGCAGGATTTATTCTTCGAATCAGAATCTCGTGAACACGCAACCTTGAGAAATTCCGCGTTCAAACACAATCGTTATCTTCAACGAATTCCCACATTTTTTACTATCTGGCGTGTTTATTTGTCATCGAAATTTCCGATAAGGCATTTCGATCCCTCCGGTATCGGTATCGGTATCGTTTTCACATGCACAACACTCGATGATTGTTTGATCGGTGATCGGAATTGAACAAGTTGCTTTCGCGGTCGATAAATATGAGGTCATTGTTTGTCGTTGTTATCTACAATCTGCCTTTTTCTATGCTTATCTGTCTCTCTAGCGTGACACACACATGTCGGATACTTTCTAGAACAAACAGGAGGCATCGTAATAACAAGCGATTTCGTAGGGAATGTCGCTCAGGTATTTAGGTACATAATATAGGTTCCGTAGGTTGAATTGCTGATCTGTGACCCACTTCGTTTGGAGCCATTTTGACTGTTTTATTTTTTGATCAATTCGAAGGAAATAGATATGGTGAAGAGTTGCAAGTTGTACTTCATGAACTAATTTGATGATTTTCAAGGTACTCTGTGATTTGTTTTCGTTAAAACGTCACATTCCCAAAAATAACACAATGTTACATTTTGATTCGAAGCAACCCTGTTAATTATTATATTCTTTGACCAATTCCAAAAATCATTCATACAAAGTATCGAAAATTCAAATTCATAACAAAGCTTCAAAAATGAAAATTCCTTTTCAGGCATACTATGTTTTTTAAGTCTGAAAACATTGAAATAATATCAACGATTTATTGTGCAGAAAATTCAGAAGCTTCTGAAACGACTATGAATGAAAAAATATTTATTATCCACAAAGATATTACGAAATAAAATTGTGACCTATTTCAAATAAAACAAACCCTGTTGATTATCAATTTATATGACCAATTTCAAATAAATTTCATAGGGAATAAAAAGTCAACAACAAAAAAGCCATGTGGAGATTCTTTTTCAAGGTACACTATGATTTTGTGTCAAGTCTGAAATAATCAAAATAATATTGACGGTATTTTATGCATAGGATTCTGAAGCCTCTGAAACTGCTTTTTCCATAATTTCATAAAAAAATCATCAACAAAGATATAACGAAATTGCATTTTGACATACTTCGAATGGAAGCAACCCTGTGAATGATAAATTTTTTTGAATCAAGTTTTCCATAGGAAATGTAAAGTTCAATTACAAAACAATATTTCTTGAATGAAAATGGTATTTTTCCAAGACTGAAAACCAATATCTCCTTTTCGTAAATGGAAACGAATTTATAACATATTTCATCAATGAACTGTTGAATTATGTAACTTTCTGAACAACAGAAGAGTAGAATTAAAATTTCATTAATTTTCACATTTTTTTGAATATCTCAAAAACCTCGTAGGTATGCATAATGGGTATAATCCTCGAGTATTCAAATAATTCATATAGCATTTCGAGTAAGACCCATCTCGAATGAGTCAAACATGAACTTTTTTCTAATTCAATGATTGACAAGCACTAGGAGAGGCATTTAGAGAATATAGCCCCTAAGAGCTCGAAAAATGCTCGATAAGAAAATCATTGCATGGAATATTTTTTGTGTACGCCACTGGTTCCTACCCGAAACCGGATCGTGCTGCTATAGAACCACCGACCATCACAACCAATCTCACCTGCCGTCTGTTGTCGCATAATTCTTCTCGTTTTTCACGCCATACCAGCTGTTTCCGTCAAAGGTGTTCACTTCAGTTCCATCTCTATCCTATATACCCACAATATTTTCAATCCTTTCGACAGTCATTCGATCTCCAAGATTTACGTTGAATATGATAACGAGGGGAGATATACAGTGTGTGTGATTTCAAACCTTCGATATTTGGAACTCTTTGACCGATTTCCAAAACAAGGAAATTCTGACAAATCCGAAATACTGCGATTTTCAATGTGTTGCTGAAGGGGTTGGAACTTCAGAAGCGAGTTTGCGCCAGATCTGATTCCATTGTCGTGCTCGTATCAGATTATTTTGCGCAGCGGCCAGCAAGGTCGCCAGAGCTGAGTCCGTTTGATTAGTTCCGATGAAAATGAATATGTGATTCCAAAAAAAGTCGCTTGTCTAAAGTGAAACATCGAGCTCAAAGTCGTAAAGAAGAAATCAATTTTTCTAGAAAATATCGAATAAACACACCGTGTATGTGCAAAATGAAGTTGTAAACGTTCAAAATGAAACTTTTCCTGGCGAATAATTTTTTAAATCTATTTCACAGTTTCAGTGTCACGTGTCTTTCACACGAAGATCCAATTCCAATATGAAATTAATTTGCTTTCCATATCACCTCTGGTATTTGGTATTTCACTCGACGTAATCGTGAGATACCCTGTATATACACACACACGCGATATCTACATAGCAGCTGTTCCGGCACGATCGATCGTGTTTTTTTCTTCCTACCCTGCGTGCTCTCTCGTTATTTCCTCGGGGGATGAAAAACCACCCTCCGTCCGTCGAAAGAAAATCGAACAAAAGATAAACGGTCCCTCTGGAGCGGAAAAGAATGTTTTATCAAGGTCGAGCGACGGAAGGGGTGGGGGGGTGAGGCTTCACCCCTTTCGAGGGTGTGTTGTGATATCCGTGCGGGGTCGAGGGAGGGAACAATGAAAATGGTATGGGCCGTCAGGTGTATCGAAATGGGGTTGGAAGTGGGGTGAGACGGAATACTTGAACGTGAATTCGTCCTGCCTACGTGGTTGTTATTCTGTGTGTTGTTTTCTGTTCAGTTTTTCGTTATTATCATTATTTTCTATCGTTTTACTTTTTTTCTCATTTACACAGAATTTTGAGATTCTTCCTCATTTAATCATATTCCCAATGGGTAAACAAATTGTGGCAGCCATTCAAGACCAGGAATTTGAAGATTAGTTTAATTTTCTTCTGATGCCAGTGCTCGTGGAAAAAAAAAGTTACAGCGTAGCGAACTCGAGCTCGGATCGCCCTGCAGATGAAATAAATGCCTACGGAGTCGATGGTGATATTCTATCCTGGTCGGGAACGAAGCCGGGCCATCGAGAGTAGGCGCACTTGAAGGGGCACCGCTCGCAGCGTCGACTTAAAGGGGCACCGCAGTTTCGATTGTTGCCGCCGTAATCGGTGTCAGTCACCTGGCGCGGCGGTGCCGGATTAACGCGGATTTCGGGGGAACGAGGACGTTGGCTCTCGGTCAACTGTTCGAAGGTTATTCGTCTACTAGGTTTCGTTACAGATTCGATGAGGATGGTATGGAAACAGTACACGTTTGATTAAATTGAATTTTCCCTGTCAAAAAAGTTTGTTATGGAATATTTTTAAGTTTGAGGATATTTTATTATGGTCATCAAGGAAATTGAAAGATATTGGGCGATTTTGATTCATTACTTTTTGGATCCCTTCTATATTCACGAAATTATCAGGAATAATGTCGAGCTAACAACTACGTCTATTAGAGAATTTTTCGCAGAATCCAGTGACGTAATCAATTTGTTCTTACGGATTGTGGGGGTCGGATATTCGAATCAAACTTGTATTTTTCTTAAATGGAACACCCTGTGATTCATCATATCGTTGAATTCGTTATTTTTTTCTGAAATGCTGAAAAACACTAAATCATAACATTAGGAAGTTTTGCAAGTCGGCCATGATTTTTCCATGCATAGAGGTTTCAATTCATATTGCATAGGTTATCGTTGGTGAAAAAAAAAAAATGAAAACGAAATTTCGGATATCTTCGGAAAAAATTGTTGAATCCTCTATTTGAAAACGACTTTTGTTTTTAAAACGCAGATCGTTGGAACAATCTCTATTTTTATTATTAGAAAGTTTCAGAACATCGGAATTTGATGTTTATAATCAGCCAACGTTTCTTACTGGCTGATTGATGTTTCTGAAGAATGGATGATGATGTTGTTTTCAACGTGAAACTAATGTTTTACATGCAGCAAGGAATTGCAGTTTGTTTTGCGTGTCAGGAGCTGCGGTTTCTCGAAAACGCCCGTTTCCCAATGCGTTTTCCATGGTGATTTTTCGACTGAATTGTTGATCTCTCTCTGATTTCCGAGTACATAGTTATATTTTCACTTGTACTTTCTCGATTTCGTGTTGATTGAGATTTTTCGATTGACGTGATTTCCTAGTATTTCGTGTATTTCCTCGAAACGTTCGAGGTAAGAATGCTCGATAGTAATCAGATCGATCGAAATGACACTCAATCTGTCGATTATTATCAATCCAACATGCCAGCCGATTGATGAGAAACGACTTCGTAATACCTACCTATATCTTCTCGATAAATAATCCTCGACCATAATTATTCAGACGCCACAGGAAATCCATTCAGGCTGATGTTGCATCTGAATGAATGTTAACGAACGCAATTAGTCTGCTCTACTAGAATCAAGTGTGCCCTTCCGGTTGAATTCGTGTCTACTGAACCGATTCTAGGAGACGCCATAAGTACTTGTTTTTCTTTCATTCTCGATTATACAGTGTTTGCTAAAAAATAGAGAAATTGTTGTTCCAAAATGAAAAATCGAAAGAAAAGTGTTTCTGAAACGATTGAAGGTTCGTTTCGATATCCTTCATCTGGAAAAATACGGTTCTATGGAAAAAGTTTTCTATGAATATTCTCTAATTCTTCTCATTTTTGTATTATCAAGACTATTCGGCACGACCCCTAAGAGTGCGCCCACATGTCACGAATCGCCCTGTATATAGTTCACTACATAATTATATGACTTATTGTGACAACGGGAAAAATTTGTGTGCAACAGAAAATGGTACATATTTTGTTGACATCTGGCAGAGATATATGAACGTGATGCAGAGAATACGATTTCTTATCGCAAAATAAATAATAATTATCACATTCGTCACATGCTCATTAAACAGTACTTATCGACGTGAACTTGTTTATTTCGATGAATTGTATTTACCGAGACGTCACACTGTGTAGGAAAAGTTTCGATTGGATTACTATGTCGAGAGTTTACAATGCGGTTGTTGGAGCCAGAATACTATTTCTTGTTGATTTTATTCATGTCAACAGAACAACAAAAAATGCGATTGCATAATATGAATTTTCAATTCAAAAAGTTGTGTCGAGGGTATTCGACTGATCCTAAGATGAAAAGGTCCGTGTACGCAACCTTTTCAAGACACCAGGCTGTCAATTTTTTCTTTTATATATCTGGAAACGTTCGAGATCTCATCGTAAATATTGTCTGGTTTTTGAGATGAAATGAGATAAAATATACATTTCCCATTGGAAAGGGGATTTCAGCCGTTATTCAACTGTATATTTAAAATAATCACAGCGTCCCATTGAAAATTCCTAACTTGCGTCTACTTCTCATCGTGTATTGAACCCTCGATTGAGCCCGAAGGGTTGAAAAAGAAAGTTTACATTGCAGTATGTTGATTCAGCGATCGAACCGGTACTCGCAAGTCAATATTCATACTGTAGATCTTCCTTCCAGGGAGTTGCATAATTCATGTTCCACGTTATACTGTCCAAAACGAGAAGCATGGATTTTCAATATTTACGATTCTCCGTAATCCGACCGTGAAGCTAATGTGGAGTCGGATTTCTACCTGCTTTTCATTTCCGAGGCGAATCTCTAGGAAAACCTTTCTACTTATTCATGAAGTGGATGTTTGTGTAAAGTGCCGAGAGCTTTGTCGAAGGCATGTGGTTAATGTCAAGATTGAAAAGTATAATTTTACGCAGATGAAGAAATCCCTTCTGTGAGAGAAAATCGTTTGCTAGTTTTTTTTTTGGCGGAAAAAATGAGAAAATGACTTTGACGCCCGATATCTCCGAAACCGTTATACTTACAGATGAGATCGACCCACCAATCAATTTTTCAGACATTTTTCCACCTGTATGAGAAAACTCAGATCGATCAGACGCAAAATAGAAATTTTCGTTTGTGGTCGAAAATTCCATGTACATTTTTGACGAATATCTGTATGGTCGATTTTTCCAAAATTCTAAAGATTATTTTAAAATTCTGAAAAAAATCAAATGGACCATTTCGAATACGTAGATAACGAAACTGTTATCGAAAACACTCAATTCGTGAAAGTAAATTGGTAATTTGTATCGGAAGTGCTTATTTTGACAGAAAAAGCGAAAAGTTGACTTTGACTCGTCATATCTCCGAAACCGTTATACTTACAGATGAGATCGACCCACCAATCGATTTTCCAGACATTTTTCCACTTGTATGGGAAAACTCAGCTCGATCAGACGCAAAATGAAAATTTTCGTTTATGGTCGAAAATTCCATGTACATTTTTGACGAATATCTGTATTGTCGATTTTTCCAAAATTCTAAAAATTATTTCGAATTTTCATGATTTATCATTATAAGAGAAATTCTTGAACAAGTTGTATCAGTGATAGGAGTTTCATCACAAAAATGATTTCGATGATATAGAGGAATTAACTATACATTCTGTAGATGAACGAGGGAATGTTTAATATTCCAGGTTTGAAATCTTGGTATCTATGTATCAAACATTTCATATAGTTTCCTCAGGACCATTGTCATTGTCGAATGGAAATACATTTTTCTCTAGAAAATTGTCAACTGCCAACAAGAATACCATCTTGGAAGGACCCAAAGGCTTTCTAACTCTCTGTACATCTCAAGAGTGAACCTTTTTGCAATTCATTCATGTCGATGAAATATAATATGTTCAAAAAAATTGGCAGCTTCAGAGTTTCCCTCGAACAAAATCATTTTTGTCGACGTGGCAACACCGCTCTGCAGCAAACTATCCTGTCCCGATCCGATGGAAGCGGCAACGGCGCGTCCGCTCGTTTTATGCAATGTGCTTGTTGGCGTTTCGTTCCCCCTCGTGTCTCTCCCCCCTCGTCCCCCTCCTTGCCCCCCTCTTCACCCGGTAAACACATCAATTATATCGGGACGCATTTTGAATAGGTAACGGTAGTATGTCCTTTGCCCATCCCTCTCCCTTCCCCTCCCACTTACCATCATCAGTCTGTCTCTGTTGTTCTGTTTGGTCGAGTCGGAGGCTCTGGCTGGATACAGAATAGGGTTAGGAAGGAAGGGGATTCTTCTCTTCATTTGAAATTTCGAGTTCCTTGGAAAATTACATTGCTTGAAATTCGCTCAGTTTAGGTCATTTATAGTCAAAGAGAATGCCATTGGTCATTCAGCTAAGTACACAGATCAGAGGTATTCACATTGATATTGTGTCTGCTTTCATCTCATTCCAAAGTATGTTATCAGAAACCCAAGAAATTCAAACACATTTATTGGTTCTCAGTAGCTCTGAAACTATATATATAGTCAGAGCTTCAAATATTTCGTGTTTTTCGTTTTTGATAGTCTTGAATTTGTTAGTTGTAACAATGAAACAATATCTAGAGATCTCAAAACTTGTGAACGACCGGCAATATGGCTTTGTCGAGGTGTTAACTTAAGAACGGTCTCGACAAATCAAGAAATCATTCATTCCATAACATCTTCATGGACTGAATCATGACACCCAGTACATACATGTAACTGTAATAAAATTGACGAGCTCTTTCAGATTACCAACACTTGAGAGCATCTTCGAAATCATATACTAATGCAAAATTCGATCGTTTCAAATCACAAATACATTTGAAAATTACAATAATTCAGGTTTCTAAATTCTGAGATTTTTAGCTAGAACTGTGAGTTTGATATGGAGTATCGAACAAAAACCTACGATCTGAATATTTCTTGTCGCTTCTGAGTTCGTCTTTTCCAAGCTCGTCTTTCATAGAGTTACCGTTCTGTTGTTCTGTGCCTCGTGTTCATCTAGCACAAAGATTGATTTTTTTTTTTTGGGGAGAATGCTCGTTCACCATGCCTTTCTCGGATGAAACAAACGAACATTTCGTACTTTTTTTTGCAAATCTTTCTTTCGTTCTTCAACAAGAATGCTTGGTTTTTTGTGTTCTCTGTTCTCGGTCGATCTCATTTGAATTATTTATAAACCAGCATTCATTGTTTATTATTTGAGGATGAAGAAAGAATAAACAACATTCATTCTGTTCATTGATACAAACACTGACTATATACCGGACGATTTGCTTATCTCGCGTCAAAGATAGGTTTCTATTGAACAAATCAAACTAGGTATGATATGACGTGTTTTTGTGTGTGTGTGTACATAAGAAAATGCAAACAAACGGCGTTATCTGTATTGTTTTCAACAGCATAAATAAATAAATAATATAATATAATAGAATAATGCAGAATAAAGTCCGAAACTCGCATAATAATGCAAATTAGAGAAGTGTTTGCTAACCAATTGTTGTGATAAATTGAAATTACCTGCATAGGTCTTAGCAAGTAATCGCACGCAAAGCGATAAATATTCCACTCTCGGACCTCGAAGGAATATTCCTATCGGCAAACTTGTATGGAATTCTCTGTCTAGTGTAGTCTCTCCTGATGCTTGCGACCTCGAAAATTCCAAGAGTGTAGGTGCGCTGTGTTGATGCCAATCTGGTTCCGGTTTTGAAGGAAACGAAGAAGTCAAGTCTCTCGAACCGTCTAACGGGTCACTGCTCGGGTGTTCTCGTTCCTGACTGCCGTATTTCGAGTTGCGTGGTAGCATAACATGAAGAAAGTATTCTATTTGGTCCTGATAAACACTCTCGATGGATGTAATTCGAATATTTATAGTCGTAGAAAAAATAGCGTGCATAACTCGTGTTGTTGGAAGATTAAAATAATCGTTGAAATTCAATGCTGTCGAGCATTATCTGGCTGAAAACGGTCGAACAGAATCTCTTGGGGGAACGACAACTACTGGTTGGGATGTATGCAGGTTGCGGAATTCAATCCGAAAATCCAGATGCCATTGACCTCGCTCCCGCATCGAAGGCGGCCTAGTTTCAAACCCTCTCGATGGCGTCGTTTTTGTCTCTTTCTATTCGTCTCTGTGGATTCTCGATGGTTCGTTCGTTGGAGAACCAGAAATGTATACTCAAAAAGGAAAGTGACGAGTTTTTTTCCCGTATAAATTGCATTTGGGAAGTCGATCACGTATATGCATCAAGATCAAGGAGACTGAACAGCGTTGTCATAACCCAAAAAATATCTCTTGGAAATCCACGAATTCAAATTATTCTCGTATATATACAGGAAAGAACGAAGCTATTCCGTTTTTATTTTCCACTTGATTGGAAAAAATATTTCCATATAGGTAGTCGTTGTTCTACAAAATATCATGTGTTTTCTTATTCATTTATCGTATCACACACGCAAAAAAAATTTTCCAAACTGTATCAAGCATATTTGTGTATCGTAATAACTTCATTGAATACATCAAATATAAAAAAATACATTTTTGGTGATTTGTGCAATTTTTCTATCGGCACTGACGACAGTTTGGCAACCTTGCCAACTTTTGCATTCGCCTGAAATGTAAACGAGACTCGCCTACTCATCCAGAGAAGCCATGTGGGTGCTATTGGATACGCGGTGTTGCCAATCTTACGGTTTTCGAAATATCTCTTCATTCTCATAAGAATGATTGAAATTAATTCCTCTCACGGCTATAAAACGAAACTCATCTTTATCAACTGTTTTTTTGGCAAAATATCGTGAAAGCCTACAGATATGCAAAAGGCAACGGTGTCAAATTCTTTACTTTTATAATCTTGTAAATCATCTCAGAAATTCAATACACATCATAACCGTAGGAAAAATATAGTGTACAACTCACACGGAATGGTCATTTCCCATTTCATAAGAGAAATTACCATCATTACTCACTAGTTGAACAATATACGATTTTTCTAGTCGGTATGGATATTTTCGCAACAAATGAAAAATCTCTCTTTCTCACTCTCTCTCTCTATGCACTTTCCATAATATTTTTATTCGAGTTGGACCAACAAAAATCTTGTGTATATTTTTTTCGTTCGAATGTCATATAAGAGGTGAATAAAACTATTATTAATAGCCTGGCTTCGATGTAGGTTATGGCTGCCGCCGTAGTATAGTGTACGGTAACTCGGCTATTAAATTAGCAAAATGAAAATGTGAAATGTGCCAAACACTTCCTCGTAATAGTAATGAAGCGCCATCATCCTAACTGGTTTTCCATTTTGATACACACAGTACACAGTTGCGGAGGCTATAAAGACAACACTCGATAAGAATAATGAATTTTCATCTGGTGGGTCTAAAAACGATATACTATGAATTTCCTATAGATTTTTTGGGAATTTTTCTCCTCCTTTCTGAACGTTAGAATAGAAATTATGATGATTATTTCAAATATATTTGTCATACAGCGCTTCGAATATCTAAACAAATATATTCCTAATAAATATCAGAAATTCTACTTATAACAGAATATCGGACATTGAACATTGAATAGAAGTTCTCCAGGTATATTAGCTTATCACGGTGATAAAATTCACATGATGGATTACTGATTGTCATTTTGTCATTTTCGTCTTCAATCGCGATATTACCATAAAAAAAAATGCACTCACTCGTTTGATGACATAGATATTATCCTTATTCTACAAGGTATTAGAAGTATACCTGATGGAAGAAAATTAGTGAGAAAAATAAATTCTTTCACAGCAGTTCCCTAGCATAACGATTGGAGAAAGGCAATGATAAATACATCGAAGGCAGCGTTGAGAACCCGTTCGAACACAATCGAATCATATCGAGATGCCTTCATAAAACATAGTGGAACAATGGAGAAAAATCGCCTACGCTGGTTTCATTCAAACACGACAGAAACTCTTGTGTAACGAGCTGTTCGATGTGAGTGATAATGTTGTTGCTATGAGCTTTAGTTCGGGAAAGTCTAAACGAACTGTTGGCAGGCATGACAACATTTCCAAACAGTGGAAAGAAATCGAAAAGTTCAATTTGTTTTGGAAGTTTTTTCACGACCTCGCAATTAAGTGAGGACAGACAAGTAAGGACACATAATAGTTTTGTTTCTAGTTGCTGAGGTAACTCCTTGGGACGCCACTGGGCTCGATAATTCTAATCTACACGGGGCTAAATATGTTTGAATTATTAATAAAAAGAAACTACAAGAACTTTGACACCTTGTATTTTAAGAATCAGATATTTTTAGACGTATCTATATGAATTCTTCAAATAACCAAATTTAATTTGCATTGTTGTAGATCTCATGTGCAAGAACGAATAAATCACGAGCATGACAATTATCAACACATTTATTTTCGTAATGCATATATCGTGTTGGCCGCGGTTCTGGAAATAGAACAAATTAATTACAGTGTGCACGGGAAGACTTTGGATGTTGGACGTGAGCCAAACGACTGCATATTTTTCATCGCGGGAAATGTTTATTTCCAGCAGTTCTCGGTTTACTCTTTTCGAAAAAAAAAAAAATACTCTTTTTCATCGTCGACGCACGACTATTTATTTAAGTGGCAATTTGAGGTAATCGAGTGGCCAAAAAATGTTAGTGGGAGGTGGATTTTTCATCGAAGATTCAAGTCTCAGATTCTGACCATTATACAGGATGTTTCATTGATATTGTGAAGAAATCCCAAAGAACATTCCTCGCTGAAAAAAATGAGAAAATAGTTCTCATAAACTTTCTGTATAGTTTTCGAAATACGGTTTCTCGAAGTTTTCTATAACAAAAACGGGATTTCTCATTTCCTTCAAATTTGGTAGATTCACATTCCATAACAAGATACATACTTCTGATGCCATTAGAATTCGATCAATCATTCCAGCAGGTGATTTCTCGCATATCTTTCTTCTTTTTCAGGGATAAAACTCTCTGTTGAATAAGAACTAGCAATGAAAATGAAAATAGCAAAGAAATGTACTCTTGGATATTTTCGAAATATCAATGAAACATCCTGTAGGTTATGCTTTCGTGTTGTGGTTTTACTGTTTTCATTGGATGAAATGTTTGTGTTTTATCATCGAAATATTTTCATTTCCATATATTTGTACATTCTGTTAGTTTTCGACCGAAAAATATGCGTGATAACAAACAAATTCATAGTTTGTGTAAACAAATCCATTATGTGAACCCGTTAGAAAGGATTTACAGTAAATCGTAGATCGTAGGTGGCGACGACAGCTACTCAAACAAAATAAGTAGATTTTATCGGGCGCATATGGAAATATTCGAGTTCAACTGAAAAAAAAAAACATATTTTCGATTGGAACTAGAAGTGCTTGTTTACTTTGATCGATAATTCAGATTATATACTGAGTAACTATTATATTCGTTGTAACCTACTGAGAAATTGTACTATGATAGTGCGAAATCTAATCTATGATAATTTGACACTGTAATTTATCGTTTTCTACATGTGAAATCGATTCAACTATCTGCTTCATTAAGATTCCGCATTGAATAACTATACTCGAATTTCGAACACCGAGAAATAATGACGCATAGAATATTATATAGGTTAAATTGTGGTTGTTTTTCGGTTTGACCTCTGCGTGACATTGATGGAATCGAAGACGAAAATCTCCAAGATAAGGCCCATATGGCAGACAGCTGAATTGGTAGGTATAGTCAAATACGAAACCTACTTTATACCTGTTACGTTATGATGCGGGTCTTGTGTCAGCAAACTGTGTGTGAGTGGATTTCTGCGGTGACGTTGCAAAATCGGAGTGTAGATTTTTCACTTGTTTTTTCATCATATCTTTGTCAGCGCATCGAAATCTATAGGACTGTCTTTACTTATATAATGAACATATCATCATTTCAAAAAAAATTCTATCAGTTTTTTCACTACGAATTTCTTTGAGGCTGAAAAAAAAAGGTTCAAGATATCGTCGAGATTTTCCAAACTGCTGGTGATCATCAATAGATAAATTCTGAAATATCAAATTATGTACGAGAAACATTATGATTGTCTCGCCTTGATGATTTGATTTCCATTTATCGAATAACATCCGGAATACCAGGAAAGGTTCAAATTCATGCCCGAAGCCGTAGGGAAATCTGAAGTTGTCGTGATAGCTGAGCGTTATCATCTCCGATCGCTTCATCATACATATTTATGGGGTGTTTCGTTTATATCGACCCGTTTCACTTTCATCGGTTTTTTTCTCCTAATCGAAGCTATGTTATATATTACATAACTAATTTCTCTAGTTTTAGCTCTATAGAATATTTTTCAGATCGACTTCACTTTCCATAACTTTCGAGTCGAATGATAAATTGAATTAGAATCAGATAGCGATACTTTGAGGCCAATAATCATTCGAAATAATTGACTTTTCAATACTTTTATGGCCATTTACAATTAATATCTGCAACAATACCCGTGACTTCTCGGTTTTCCTGTGTTTACGAAATTGTATCATTGTGAAATTTCTGATTGTATTATTGGAATTGAATCGGCTATAAAGTTAGTTGTGTGAAAATCATTCATATTCATCCGTCATAGCAAAATGTAAAATTTTTCATGTATCTATGATACGAAATTCCAGTCGTTAGATATTTTGGTATCAATTTCAACCTCCTGCAATATTTTCCGGTTTGACAGCGTTGTTATAAACTGTCCTCATTGGTTCATCACAAAATTCGGAAGTGCTCTTATCTCTAGGCAGGATAGTTAAAAATAAAACGTGTTATTCTCATATAAAAATGTTGTTTTTATATGAAAACATCATTACAAAGGTGGTTTCATTTGGAAATTCGATAGGTCTGTGCACCCCTATCAGGAAATTACCTGGTTTCATGTGATAATCAATATCGTCACGAATATCAGGGAAAAGTACTTTTAAAATAGCAAATCGAGAATCTATTCGAGTTGACGAAGTTTAATGATTCAGTATCAGCTACGGTTCTGCCGGATCTAGAGGATCTCATTTCGGACACCCCGTACACTATTCCACAACGTGTGCGTGTTCGAGAGGCTGATGATAATAGTATCTGATGTATCGAGTGCGGGCTTGATAATGACTTTTGGAAAGTATCCAAGTCTCTCTCTCTCGAGCTGTAACGAAAATAAAATAACGGCTGAGGCAGCAAAAAGTTGCACGCGAACTCGACCAAAAGGCTCATTAGAAATTACAGATGCGTGTCTTCGGAATCGCTCTGTTATACTGCAACTCTCCAACGACCTAATTGCAGGTCGGGATGAGGAGAATATAGGTTATCGTCTATCTACTTCCTCGTGATCTTTGATACGCGTACCGACACGTATGAAAAGACGATGTTTTGCATTTTTCCGCAATCAGCCAACTAGCTAGGTTGTTATCAGCGGAATTTCGTATGTACATCCGAAAATAGCTTCGGCGGGATCAACAACTTTTATCGCATTTCAGTTTGTTTGACCTTTAGGCATCGAATCGGTATTATAATAAATACGACGAAATTCCTTCCGATCAGCAAAAACATCCTTTGTCTGATCGGGCAGTAAAAATAGAGTAGTAAATTCCGAGATGATGCCAGAATTCCTTTCTTTCCATGTGCCTACTTACTCGTTCCGAAATAGCAGGTATCAGAGGCGTACCCGAGGGGAGTCGAACACGCTTTATTTTCCAACTTTTCGAAAACTTGAAAACTGGTTACGTAATTATCCTGCCTAGTTATTTGGCACGTCCTGATTTTGAGATGAACCGATATTAAACTGCAAAAAAATTGCACGAAATTCATACCAAAATATCCAACGACTGATATCTCATTAAATCGAATACTTACAATTATAAATTTCACAATGATACAAACTTGTCCGTAAACATAGGAACACGGATATTGTTGGATAATATATTAGCTTCAAGCACGATTGTTTTAACAATGTTTTTATAATAAATTAACATACGTCGAAACCATAACGGTACTGGGTGGCCCAATGAAAACGAAACAAGGCCGATTTGACATAGTTATCGTTCTCAGAAAAAAAAAAACGCTTGAACCGGTCGATTTTTATTTCGAGGGGAAAATATTTTGCGCATGTTTTCAACTTTTTCACTTCAAACCCCTCGGAGGTGTGTGCTCCAACCCTTGAATCTCAAATGGGATAAAGGGTTAAGTGACACATCATTCTGAAGGTAATCAAAATCTCTTACCAACGCTTCTTTGTTTTTGGAATTCAATGCAGTAGTTCTTGAGAAAACACGTTTATGAGAATAATCGGCTAGTGATGGACAGAGTAACGCTTTTTTCCCTTTCATCATAATAATTTTGTAGTTAGAACGATTTCATCTGAGAAGTGCCTTGTTATTTTTTTTCAAATCCTGTCCTATCGAACATTATATGAAGAATCATTTATTTTATTGGCAGTTCCTTAAAAAAAGACCACGATTATTGAGGTTACTTGAATGTTCTTCTTCTGATGATTATTTCAATCAACGCTTCTAGTCAGTCTCTTTGTCAAAGACTATGAGTATGACCTCCGAATATAGTCGATACGTATGTCGTGATAAATGAGGAATTTCCGAATTGATTTTGATTGGGTTTTCTAACAGTTCTTCTCTGTTTGAGATTAGAGAAAATCGCGAATTTCAATAATTATTCGAAAAACGTAGAAAATCGGTTTGAGCGAAGAAGCTAATTCGGACGTTCTTTATCGAATGATAAAAAGATAATTGTTTTCTAACAAACCCATTACATGATTAACGAACATTTTCTTCGTTTCTAGATCGTGAAAAATTATTCTCGTAAAATACTTGGCTACGATTCCGATGAAAGAACCGCGTATGCTCCGATGGCTCTCCAAGGTTATTAGGAAGATAAACACGAGTCAGTCATCCATCAGATACGTTCGGGGAGTCGTCAAAATAAACGATGAAAAAAAAATCAAAGCAACACCCCCTCTTTTCTCCGTTCCTCAGAAAGCGAATTTATCTTGTTTATTGGAAGTTAACAACTCGCTGGAAACGGTGCCAAGTTTCTGAAATAAACTCCGTCGAAAATAGACTCTGGATAACTACATTACATTTACAAAACGACCGACACCTCCAACCAGTGGCGTTCCATCTTGGATGACTGATATTGTTTATGTTCTGCATGGTAAATTTTGTCCACCTTGAAATCGAAGAATTCTGTCGAAAACACGTTAGAATGATTTCGAGGTTATGTCTATGCCTGCAAAGTCAATTTTCGCGAAATGCAATTGAAAACATTCGACCGTTATTTTTTGGAATGGAATAGATTCAACACAACCGCTTACGATCTGATTTAGAAAATGTCTTCGTCTTCAAATTCTCTATACGATATAAGATGAAATCTCATTAACATCGCACATTATCAAAACGAAATATTGTAAAAATAATGAATGATCATGAGTGGCATCACAGCGTAGGTCAGAAAAGTAGTGAAATATAAAAAAAAATATCTCAAGGTGAAACTTAAATTTAAAAAATGTATTGAAATTAGAAATCAGAAATGTTAGATTTCTCATAGCAGAATTCCTTCTCTACTACATAGATGGGAATAACGAGCTCTATAATGAACTTTCGAACTATTGGCATCTACAAAAGTACATAAATATACAAATGATATCCTTCTCACTTAAATAGTATTTTTCACAAATACTGTGAGAATAATTCTTCAATTTTTTGCTGATACGGTTCCATTCAGCGTTGGACGCCACTGTCCAAATACTCTGTTTTATTTCTGTGGCACGATTTTATTTTTATTTTGGCGAAAAAACGGCTTTCCAGCAGCCGTACGGCGTCTAGTTAAAATAAACCGACAGTTCGGGAGTATGATAATATTTGCTATTTAGGTTCTCTATATATCTATCGATCTGCAGGCCGCTGAGTTTGTTTGGCATCAGGAAATTTGTTTGCTTTCCGCAGAGTTTACACAATGAACTCTAACTGAATTCACCGGTATAATCGATTGTACATGGTTGTCGCGTATATTTTTGCGATTTTTTTTTTTCAAAGATGCGAATGTATTTTATCATATCGAACTGGTCGTTTTCAATCTACCTCATCAATTTATCTAATTTCTTCGGAGAAATCGTGATCTTTGACAACTCTGCCTACGAAAACACCTGTTAATCTCTAATGGCTGTGAGAATTGAAATATCTCATTGATCAATCGATCGATCGACAGATATTGTTGAACAAGAAAAAGTCCATGGATAGAGATGAAGATTCTGTAGATGCATTGAACATATTTTGATGGAGCGACATAAATTTCCATCATTTAATTGGGCACTTCACATATCCTCGAGATGATTAAAACCCAATTATATACTGGTTCGTTATATAAGTGGACAAGTTTTTATGTCCTGATGGACCTTGAAGGTGAGTCGTTCCATAATGGAGAACAAGTAGTGGCACTTGCCGATTATTTGGGATATTTTTCATGAAGATTCCGGAATATACGATCCTGTACAATGAAGTTGCATTTCACTATAATATTCGGATTACTCTGTGGAGAAATTCAAATTGATAATATATTTATTAACGTATCTTTTTTGATTGGTAACAATGTCTTCTTTCTAAAAGAGATATTTTTCCATTAGTTTTCGATGAAATTGCATAGTTTTCTAGAATAATGATGCTGCTCGATTGAAATGTACGTTTTGATTGTTTGCTATTATTTTATCGAATCTTTGAAAATTCGTATCTCAATTCAGCAAGAAGATAATGTGATGAATCAAAGAAAGAAATACAAAGGAAAATATGAGGTTTGACGACATCAAAGCAAAGCATCAAAGTAAAAACTATTACAACTTGATATAGATGACAAAAATATTCAACATTGAATTACGAGCAAAAATGTTGTAAATACTGTCAGAAAGTTAATCAATGCAATATAGGTAGCCCCCGTATATGTCGATCTTCTTTCATTTAGGTTTTATGGCCAGCATCTGTCACTGTTGCGTGAAAAATGCCTCTGTAGAATATACCTACCCGCATTCGAACTACAAGCAGTAGGTTTAATTTACGAGCAGATACACCACCAGTCTTTTCATCTCAGAGATTTTTGCCTTGCAAGGCATTGAAAATTATCTGCATTGGTTTGTACATGAATACAGTTCACGCCCTGTACATTGTACATTTTATTGTTTGTGATTCACCGATCGATAGTATTTACAAAACCATGTTTACCGAATGGAGGATAATAATGAAAATGTTTTGGTATGTATCTAACGATACAGGATAGCCCAACGAAAACTTGTCGAATTGTCCAATGTTTCTTTTTTTTCGAGTACCTATTGGGAATGCTCTGTATGGTTCGTTTTGTTGGGATACTCTGTATGTATGTACTTATCGAGTATTCATCATTATTTGATGGTCGTTCGTAACGAAAACACTATGTGGAGGTTATCGAAATGTCATATGAATTTATTGCATATATATATATATATATATATATATATATATATATATATATATATATATATATATATATATATATATATATATATATGTATCCAGCGTAATCTCAAGGCACATGTTTGTTTAATAACAGTTTGATATAGTAGTTTATTCGATCTGTGATCTCGATTTTTTTTTGTATGTACCATTTGAATAATATTTATGTCTGTTGTACCACATGCGATGTTTTACAGGGTCTTCAATCTCATTCTACTTTGGCTGCAAAATTTATAAATTATTCGATGAAATTTGGTACAGACCTTTTTCGAGAGGTGGTGAATCGAATAGCGTCCATGACTTTTTTCGAAAAGTTGCAAAAAGAAGTCCCACTCGCCTAATAATTGGCCATATAATCGAGTTCATCAAGCTCTACAATCAAAAAAAAAATCAAATCAATCAAAGATTGTACAAGGTGACTCAAAAACAAACAAATGGGTCACTATATGCATACATTATAGGTATTCTCTGAAAATTATGTACAATGAACGTTTGAGGCCCTTTCGAATAGTGTACCAGTTTATAATCGATTGATAATTTTGATGTTCCAAAAGTCCAGTTTGAATAATTTGGTAATAAAATTATCATACTGTATAGTAGATATCGAGTGTCAGCTATAATTGACAGGCCATTAGCGCAACTACTTTACAGTTAGAAATCGTTGTTGTTAGCCATTTCGCGGTGCGAAATTCTCGTTCGCTTTGACCTTGGATCGCCCTTCAAGCATACCTCGACGTCGTCAATAAAATTGTTCGCTTTTGTTGATATTTCAGCGTTCACTTTGTGGGTTACGTGGATCGTAATTCGTTTCCTCGCAAGATGAGAAAATCTCGATCGAAACGTGAAGTTTTTCCAATAAAACTATATTATTATTCAAAGCGGAATGTACGGTATAAGCCTATCTATCTAGGCGCGCTCCATGGAAAATATCCGTTACCGTCACTTGTTGCTCCTACAGTGTTGCCGGTTCCACAGTGTGATTTGAAGGAGCTATTATGATTTTCTCGTCATGAAACCGAAACATTGAGAATATCTCACTAGATTAATAAAACGTTGTATATTCAACAAATTCTTGCCTAGAAGTTTAATTTGCTGTCATTTATGAGATCGTCAGCTTAAATACAAAGCATGTTGACTAATTGACATTATTTTTATCATTCGGAAAATTGAGAAAAAATTCAAAAACATCAGGACGGATGATATTATCATTAGATATCTTGAAAAAAGTTGAATTGAAAAAAAATGTTCTGTGAATATTATCGGACTCCGTGGATGAAGTATATGAAACTTCTTTTACTGGAATCTAAAATATTTGGAATATTTTTTCTAAGAACATTTGTCGTTGTTTCATCATTCGTATTCGAAAAATCGAGCATTTCCAAAATTTCCCAAAATAGTCATTTGATTTCCAAAAATTGACATGTGGATTTCCAAAATAGTAATATCCATTTCCAAATATCTCAAGTGTATTTCATGAAGCATCGTTTCAATTTGAAAAAAAATGCTGACGAAGGTTTGTAACATACTGTAATATGTGACTGAGGTGTTGGGTAATATTTATTCACCCTGTAGTTATTACATATACAGATTGTCGTATTATTTCGACTAATTCAGATCGCTCTTCATAAGAAAATGATGAGTTCCGATATCAAAATGTTGAATTTCGAATTTTTTTTAGAACGAAATAACAAATTTGAAATACATTTGACGTATTTCTGAATGGAATTGATAATTTTTAAATATATATGATACTTGAATCAACTAATTTGAAATACAATTTCGAAATCTAACTGTAAGAATACAACCGATTCTCTTTGAAATTAACAACTTAATCTGAATAACAAGGTAATTTCAAATTTCTGCGATTAGGGGAAATTTTCGAGGACTTGTCAACGGCGCTGTCCCCGCGCTCGAGCCGCTCTCGACTGGTCGAGGTTCGGCCGTTTCCGCCTCCGTTCGTTACCTCTCCGTTCCCCCGTCAAAAGTTAGTCTTTTGTGAGAAGCGTTCGCGAGCGGACGTTACGTGACCCGTCAGTTTCGACCAGTTTCAAGGACATCTTTTATTGGATTTGTGAAAACTTTTATGGGCTTGTGTGACCGGTGATTGCGCGTTATCTTTGTCGCTTTTTTTGGTAAGTGTGCATAGTGGAGATGGATTAAGTGCCCTTTTTGGATTATGAATCGTGAAAGTGCTGTTTAGATACCATATGCCAGGCTCCATTTTGTCGAATTCCCATGGTTTTGGATACGTGCTACGTGCGTGCGCCATTTCTTTGTTTTGTCCGTCGAGATTTCCGGAAATTTCGTGGAAATTTGCGATTTTCTTTCTTCGCAAGCTATCAATTTCGTGTGTCGCCTTCTTTCAGTTTCATTTCAAAGTGTCATTGCGTTCTTTTCCAGTCTATTTCTATCGATATTTCATGTGATTTCCTGTGCTTGATGGATTCGATGAGTCGATTTCACGCTAATGGTACCGATATTCAAGTGTGATTGCGTTTTTTTCAACTCCATTCCTATGGATACTTGATGTTAAATTCTGTGCTTGGTGGAGTTGGATCAGGTATGAGTCGATTTTATGCTAAGTGTTACTGCCATTGGAAAAATTCGGGCAAATTGTTCTCTTGTGAAAATGTGTCTATCAGTGGCTTCGAATTTTTTCCATGTGTAGGTAAACAATTGCTTTTCTACTAATCTTTCGGAGAGTGCACAAGAGATCATTTCGAAACGATTTTTTATCGAAGAAATGACTTCACACATCATGACCATTCGAGAAGTCATTCAATTGGTAGATTATAATATATATGTTGATTTTGAAGTGCTATTGCGTTCATTTTCAGTCAATTCAAATCGATATTTCCTGTGATTTTCTGTTCTTGGTGGATTTCGATGAGGTTTGAGTCGATTTCATTTCCATTGGAAAAATTTGAACAATTTGTTGTGTTGAAATATGTCCACAGTGGTTTCGAATTTTTCTCATGGATTTAATAATTCAACCAATCTTTGGGAGTGAAAGATTTCTGAATCAAGTAATACTAACGATTCGAGATATATCAAGATTCTGTAGTCTTTGGTGTTACACAAGAAAGATATCGTTTCGAAATGACTTTACGATGACTATGACTGAGAGCAAGTTGCGTTTTCATCATGCTCAATCGGAAAACTAGGTAGTTTTCTATTACTCATTGAAATATCCAATGATTGGCCGATAATGTTGCATGTGTAATGTATTCATCGATACAAACTTGTTTTCGAGACGCTATTAAGAAAACACTTGATCCCGTCGTTCGATATAGAAAGGTCAACAGGGTTACCCCGCAATGATATCTTCATGATTTATTCATGAGCTCTACCGAACAAAGATAAATTTAATATAGCCAAAGTCTAACTCTGTCTATTCAGAAGAACGAAAATGAAGTTTACTCCTATACTTTTTATACGGCAGTAACATGATTTTACCACAGTTATCAGTCCTTTTTGCTGATTATCATGCAATTGTTGTTTTTTTTTCATATATATATAATCCAATTGAACGGGACTGTTAGTATTTTGCTCGGAAGTTGACATTGAATGGGTGATTTATGGTTCATCGATACCCAAAGATCCACAACATAAGAGTTGAAAAAGTTTGTTCTCTAAATATTTCTTGCCGACTTTCTCTTACTGTTACTAAACATGGGGAATTGATGTTGTGTTAACGTAGCGTATAGCAGGTAACTCAGCTATAGGTAGATAGTACGCTTCATTAAACACGATATTGGTGTTTATCTAAATTGGCGTTGTTTTAATGCTCATGTATAAAATGTATTCTCGATAAACCTATTGACGAACGACGAAAAGAAGGTTATTATACAGGGTGACGATTTCAAAGTTTTTCATTACGAGAGATTACGATCTTTGAAATAATCGTGCTTTAAGGGTGGGATCCTAGGGGACGACCCCTTCGAAATCTACATAATAATCCCTTGCCCTTTCGATGACGTCTCAATGAATTTTTTCGAAATTCGGAATACCTTTTTTTGCTGGAGATGTCATTGCTACTTGAAAAATTACTATTCTGTAAATGAAGTAGAATATAAATTTCAAAAGTGTGGATTGTATTCTGTCATTTCAATTTCCAAGATAGTAATTTTGATTCAACTATACATATTGTAGTAATCTTTGACCTACTTTAGATCGCATCTTGAATGAAAATGATAAGTTCTGATATTAAAATGATGAATTTTGAATTTCAAATGATTTTTTTTTAATAATAAGACAATACAGTTGACGTAAATCCAATTGATAATTTTGGTCAAATCAACTACTTTTGAGTACAATTGAGGCCTTTGAAAAAGAATTGATAATTTTGAAAAACACTTGAAACATTCCCAAATTCAATGGACTTTCCAATAACAACTCAATAAATTCTGAACTACGATTGTAAAGGTGTAGAACCAGAATAGACGCGTATTTCTCGAATCGCCATGTTCAAATCTAGAGGGCAGTTATAAGAACACAAAAAGCGAATTCAAGCAAATCAACTCTGGCATGGAAATAGTTGACCTCAGATCGTACAACCGCATCTACCGACTTTCCGGCCGACTCGGCAACGTCGCCAGATGGCGCCACCGTCCGGACGCGGCCATCTCGATCTCGCGGGCCAGTCACTGACCTCCTTCGCGACGCGCACCAACAAACAAAAGACTGTCGCGTGACGCTGGCCTGAAATGCCGTCGCCTTGTTCCAATCGTCATCAGACGTAATTATCGAGTTTTAGTAGAGGTGGGCGCTCGGAAAAATAAGAAGACGATTATGAAAGATAGTCTCGCGAGGTTGGGTAATGCACTGTTGCCAAATGGTGCGTCCTAAAAGTCGGATATTTTTTCATGTCGGGATATCGTCGATTGAGACAAATTTCTAGATTGACTAGTGAACTAGAATTTCTCGTGTTACGCCACTGTTCAATTATAATCGGAGGGTCGGCGAGGTAGCTTTTCTGGTAATATAGGAGGCGGAGTGATGGTTGAATTGGGTCTGGGAATTCGAAACGGAAAGGGACTCTTAATCGATGTTGCAGGTATAAATATTACCAGTCGATTATCGAGTCGATTGTCTGAATAATTGCTGGGTCGAGATAATCCTATTCATTCATTAGGAGAAGTGTTATTGTTGTGGTAGCATTTGTGTCTCCTAACAATTGGATTTTCCTTTTAGGATATCTCGGTGTTTAACTATGAGTAGGTCAAGCTCTCTCTCAATACATTATTTTTATTGAGGCTATTATGGACAGTCCCTATTTCTAAGTCACAAAGTCGAAATGCATTCATTTTAACATTGATATTTCCTGATCAACTTTGATTCATCATTTTGATTTGGTACCTCAGGCGATTTCAAATTTTTTCAAGTTTTTTGAAAACTCGTTTCATTGTTCATCAAACCCGCGAATATGATTATTGCAGCTCTCAATGAATTTCTACAGGATGTTATGCAGTTCTCCAAGAAATTTAAATTAGAAAAGACATTTTTTCAATTTTTTTTTCTGGGGTGAAAAACATTTCTTTCATGTGTCACGTTCGTTATTGAAATATGAACAATTTTGTCATAGATTGATGTTCATATTTCTATTGACCAAGTAATCCTGTCATTCCGGTTCAATCGGTGATCCATAAATACAGGATGATCATCAAAAAAAAAGGCACTAAACATAAAATTTATGAACTGTAGGCGATTTTTTCATAAATCTAAATTGCCCTGTATACTTGCGCTAATGACGCTTCTCTATCGATTACGTCACAATCGATATTCTCGTGCACGGCACACTCGATTAATATAAAAGTTTTCCGTTTTCGATTACTCGCTAGGCAGTCTCTGTCGTGTTAAATAATTCATTTCGTTTAACGAGCATCTGCCTGACCCGCTTCCATCTCCATCTCTCACGGAAACTTTCACGTGGTAATTTATTTCCGCTCCGAAGCCGAACAGGTGTAGGTTTACCTGCACGATTTTATTGGAACGATTGGAATCGGCTGAATCATTTTTAGAACGGAAGCGTAATGATTGTCGGAATGAATCATGGGTTGTCCTTTTTGATTTTTGGCCGAAATAAATCGATTCGAACACAACTTGTATATGTCACTCAGTCTGATTTCGCTACTGAAAATAGATGGATTTTATTCGAATGGTGATATAATCGAGTTCTGAAATGTGAAAAAAAATCCGGTCGCATTAGCACGAACAAAAACAAAAAAACACTGTATGTGTTAGTTACAGGACGATGAACAAATAATGCATAATTTTCGTAAAGACTGCTCTGATAGATTAGCTCTCTTGAAGTGAAGATTTTCATCTTCATTGCAAAATCACAATGATTGGATACCAGGAAATCGAGGAATCTAATTGTTTGGAATTGAACGGGGTTATTCAAAATTCGATGTGAATAATTCAAAGAAACGTGTGTCTTAAAATGCTCCCACTCTGAGCTACAGTCACATTTCAGGACAATACATCCTCGAAACCTACTATTTTCTACCTGTATATTTCTGATACCTCGAGAGATGGTTGCAAAACAGCAGGAAAAATTTCGCTGGAATTCACATACCCGCTCAGCTAATCTCGAAAGATAAATATCGTCTATCTGTTTGCCCTGCGAAACGACTCCCGCAGGATGTAATTTAGTGTGTAAGCTTTCCGAGATTTCGGGCTAGGAAACCGGTTCAGTCTAGAGAAACATGTTTCACTCTGAAGAATATAGTTGAGTCTACCAAATGCGTCATAAACCACATCTCCTACTTCAGAATACTCAATAAAGTTTTTCTGTGAAAATTAATCTAATGAAATTTTTTTGATGTGAACTAATTGGTCCCATAGAGAAGTACAGGCGATTTTCGAAATGTTTGAGTGGTTCGGAGTGAAATATTTTTTTACACTCCGCCGCTGTGTCCTCAAAATGGAGTACCTGTGCCAACGAGACAGAGGGCTGGGATAATAACTATCATCTGTCCGATCTCTCGAGTGCAAGAATAAAAGTGATCCTTTCGCAGCATCTGGCATCTGTCTGAGAAATTCCCCGAAACCATCTCTTCGTAAAAGTGTATATAATATAAAGCTCTTTCTCTTTGTATCCTCTCTTTCCGAGGCCAATTTTCAACGGGCTATCGTCGAATAGATTGCGATGAGTGATTTACATCCCGCTTTTGTTTTTGTTGTTTTTCTGGGAATTTCAAGCTAGACTGTCCGAACTGATTGTTTATGGCAGTTTTAGTCGGATTTTTCGACACGTCGGTATGCCGTTATTTCGAGCTATTTGGCGACGGTCCAAGCCGTCTTCGACGAACATCGATTTACGTATTTCCTACGCGCGCAAGTTTTTCGGGAATGTGTGGATTCCTCAATTTTTTTGTGAATCTTACAGATCTTTTCATACGGCCAATAGAATCCTGAAAGACACCCTATGTATTTTTCTTCAGTCTTCTGAAGTGCGATACGTTCTTACTTCAATAATGAATCGCACTTGATATGTTGACAAAACAAGAAACTATGATTGAATAATGAAAATGATTGAGACATTTTCATTCGAGGTAAACGTAAAAAGCATTTTCTTGATTCTAGTATTAAATAATTGAATGATACAAAGTCAGTTTCAAGAGTAATTCCCAGGAGCTGAAACAATTGTTAGTTTTTATCAATCGATTCGAATGTAGTACACTGTGTCCCAAAAATGTATGCGATAAATCATTTATCACAGAAGTCGCAAGAAAAATATAATTAAGGGTTTGAATAATTGCTAATAAAAAAATGCTCTCAATTGACAGATGAAATCATAGACGTATGTATGGCTCTCGATAATTTTTTTTCCAATCAGCATATCTGAGCAGTTTGAAGAAATCTGGGACACGTATAGATAGATATTTATAATAATTCTGGATACACGAGCCCCGTAATGTTTCGACTTCCGGTAAATAACGTTCGTAAATCTAGCTAGTCATGTCTGATGGCGAATAACAAACGACTATCTCATCGGTTGTCGGTATGAGAAACGAAAAAAAAAAAGAAGCTCGGTTCGTTCGTTTTATTACGGTGGTGGAATGCGAATGGTCGATTCGTATAGCGGAACGAATGTTGTCGAGGGATCGCCTTTCTATCAGTGGCGTAGACGAGAAACTCCCCCCCCCCCCAAAGTTTCGTTCGGTAAATTGCCGATTTTAATTTGCCCATTTTGAGGTTATGACAAAGTCCACCTGTGGAATGTCAGCCATATTGAAAATAAGGTTATGTTTATTAAGACAAGTATTTGCGAAGGAACATAGTCGACATTTTCAGGTTTTCGCAAAGTTCAAATGAGAATCTGCTGTTTAATAGCCATTGATTTTGAGGTTACAACGGAATCCACCTGTGGAACGTCAGCCATATTGGAAATATGGTGATGTTTGGAGTACTCTTGTGCAGTTGAAATGTCAACGTTTCGAGGCAATAAAATGCCTCCTGCTGATGTTAATTTGCGTGTTTTATGTATCAGAAATGTTGAGAATTGAGATCTTCTGCAGTTTATATTCGAAAGTATTCTATAGATCATGTCAACAAGAAGTAATATCATCATACGTAATTTATATCTCCAACAATGTTTTTTTCCCCAATAACAGTTGAATTTTCTATCAGTTGAAAGCAATATAAGTTGCGCATGCCTCCTCACATTTTTAGCCTCTTTGCTACAAGACATGCTGTGCATAGTTCGAAAAAGAAAATAACCTGTTTTTTTCTTGGTAACATAAAGTATGAGAAATTTGTCTTTTGATATTATTCTTGGTGAGCGCGCCACTGGAATCGGTTCTTTCGTGGAACGACCCCATGAAAAACGAATTAATCTTGCCTTCGGACGCGTCCACCATTAATTTCCAGATCGTGTATGCCATGACGGGCGTAGGTTGAAAGATATCGAGAGAGAGAGAGAGAGTGAGAGAGAGAGAGAGAGAGAGATGGCGACATTTTAACGGAATCGCAGGCAGGTAGGCGGACCTGCCTAATCAGGTTATGTGCCGTTGTTGTAGAAAAAAAATGACAACATTCGACGAGGTTTCGACCTACGCGAATCGTTATTTTCGTTCTCGGTATCGTTTATTCCATACACGAAGAGATTTATTCTATTTGTTGAACTCCATTGATGAATGGAATGTATCGCCCTGTAGGTAGGTGGTGTAGGAGCGAGATTTTCGAGGATTTTGATGTTTCGATGATTTGAAACGTTTTTGACGATGAGTCGAGTCGAAAATTTGTTGGGGATTAATACTATTCATTTTATTAGTTTTGTAATGAATTTTCGTCCAGTTGAATTATGATTAATCGTGATTAATCAAAGAATCAGAATAGGAAATGGTTAATTATGTTGACAAAGCTTGCCTAAAGATGAGGCACATAAAATGAAAAATTTAAAATGTTATTCGATGCAGTAAAAACGTGGGTACTAAAATGGGTGAATGTTAATATATAAGTTTCTTACAAAACACAAGAAATTTAAACACATTATGTCAGTATGTCTGAAACTAATTATCATCGGACTTCAACATGATTAAATGCTCATTCTGGTTTCCTATAGACACGTCCTCGAAATATTTTCTATTTCTCGTGGAAAAATTGACTCATTTTATTCAAATAAAAAATGTAATACTGTACGAAACACTTGCTAAAATAGTTTTTGAGGTGTATTTAATTCAAAACCAATCAGTTAGAGATGATTTCTTGAGGTTTATGCGATATTGTTTCATCAGGAAATGAGTAATGTATTGAAAAATTGTCTTTAGATAGTTTTCGACCTGGTATAATTGAAATCCCTGAAAACATCACTCAACGTTATGAAATGAAACAGGGTGTTCATCATTGAGCTAGCTGAGAATAAACTAAACTAATAGAAAAAGGATCATTCAGAAATAGAAGAGATGCGTATAAATAAGCATGTTAGTGATTCCATAATCTATTAAAATCACATGGAAGTTTCATTCAGGTGTAGCAATAAATATGCGTTACGACTCGATGCAGCTGTTTCTTGTTTCTCGTTGTTCGATTTGTGTATGGCAGCTGTTCTAACTAGTCACCAGCCAAGATAAACATACGATGCTTGCCATAAAAATGTCCTGTATACGTATATAATACATAATAATTTCCCTTTCATTTATGTTATACTGATTTGTTTCCTTTTCCACTTTTGATTCGATTGGTATTCGATATGTTACAATGTGATTAAATACTATACTTGATTAATTATTCATCTAGATATTATTCATAATATACAGGGTCCCGTCGATTTCCTCCATAGGGACAATATTGCTATATTTCTCTGACGGTGAGAGATAGGAAGTTGATCAAATTAGGCAAAAGTTGCGTAATTAAGACCTCCTCATTATGCCATTTACGGGTAGAACACCTTTCAGTCGGTGCTGAATTATTTTGTTTATATTTGATGTAAAAAAAATAACTTTGGCTGTAGCATATATTTGGTCACCATCATCAAGGTGCCTGGAAAGTGTCAAGAATTCTAGTAACTCGAAAGAAATTGGTCGGAAATTCACGAAACGCATGTTTCCTTCTTATGCTCTTGAAAAAAAAAACATAATTCAATCTTGAATAACTTTTTTCATTTCGCATCGAATTTGGATATTTTTTGTCGTTTTTATCTTGATCTGAACTGATGATGATTTCGCAAAAACTTCTTATTGAATCAGTGTTATACAGAATAAGACCCAAAAGCTATGTTTTCCTCTACTATTCTGAACACTCTGTGGAGAAATTCAACGATACACGTGTCTTCGTGTATAATTTCGAAGCCGCATCGTTTCTAGACATTGATTCGGCACAATATTTCCTTTATAAAATAATATGCGAAATTTTAATTACATGTCTTTACGTGGAGGCCATTTTACTAGTTTCCAATTGTTTGTAGAATTCAACTTTACGCCTAAATTTCGACAAAATAAAATCCGCAATCGATGCAAAATTGAGAAGGATTCAAGTTTGACAACAAGACTTGTGTGTCTAGTTTCTTGGAAAAGTGTGTTGTTCAGGGTTTGTAAATCGTCAATTCTCTCTCAATGTATCTCTCTTCCACCTGTTTAGTAATTGTTGGTAGTTCTTGGGATATGTCTAGAAAAGGTTGTCTCAAATGAGAAATCTTGTACGGTACTGAGACACCCTGTAGGTGAGTGTTTCGTCACCATAAATCAGCCGAACGTTATCCCACGATAATTAGTTATATTTTGTGGTGATTTCCTGGTTTGAAACGATCGGTAGCGTATTAGCAAAGTTTCAAAACAGCAGAAATGTGATGTTCGTATTCAATTAAAAAAGTTGCAATCATCCGAATCCCCCGCGCTTCTTTGATATCATCTCCCCTCTCGATCTAGTTTCTCTGCTCTGCCTCCCCTCCCATCTTTTTCAATGTCGTGCAGAAATTCCGCTTCCTTCTCTGGAAACTTTTCCCCTCTAAATTACACCGGCCCATAAGATATGACTCACTCACGTTCTCTTGTTGCCTGCCATCTCTTTTCGCGTGTTGGCACAAACCGATTCGAGGGGATCTCGGTGCGTCATAATGCCTCTTTGTAGTCGTGACCGGCTTTATTATCGTCGCATCTGATATTATTCGTCATTATGCGCATAGAGTTTGACGAGTAGTGCCACTTGACCCGAATCTCGGATGGATTTTGTCGAAAGAATGCGTTACGATGTTGTGTACTCGTGTATGAAAATTCATAGAAATTGTACAACAAATTAAACACGTTGGAAAAATTTGATTGGTGTCACTTTGGCAATTTTTTTTAATAGCGAAAATCGTACTGTTTGAATTCTAAACGTAGTAACTCCTATAGGGTGTGGTGGAGACTTTCGCATTTTCGATTCACGCTGTATTAAAATCTGACGAGTTTTCATGACTGGTGAACTGGTCATTCAGAGAAGGAACACATGGTATACTTAGGTGCGAAGTCTACAGGAAGATGTCAAAGCTAAAGATGAAAATATAAATAGTAGATGCTGATTCAAAGGAATATTCTTTATACTCGAAACTATTTCATAATGTCATCTCAAATTTTGGCAGGGCTGTGACAATTTGAATCGAATTTTTTGAATCAACTGATTTTTTTCAATTTCAATCGTGTGATTTGAATCTAAAGTGTTTTAAATACATTATGTGAGTGTAAAAACATAGTTAATCGTCGACATTCCAACGTAAATATTGAACACGAACAGTTTACAACAACAAAAACAGTTCATAGTTCATATTATCATCTATATGATGAATAAATAATAAAAAATAAAATATATCAACGAATACATGAATGGTATCATAGAATAATGATTTTCATATTTTTGGAGAAAACCAGTATGATTAAAAATAATGACGATTCAATCGACAAGAAAATCAGTTATATTTCGATTCGTTCAAAAGAATCTCGCTTTTTGCAACTCTCTTGGAACCACTCTGATCTTTCGCCATTGACCTGCGCGTTTATCGCATGTCAACTACTCGTCAAGACCTATACACGTCGATCGAAGTCGTGATGGAGGCCCGTATCGAAATCGGAATGAAAAAACAGAGTCACGTTTTCGTTCCGACCGGGGAAAACAAAAACACCACGCAGGCGGCCGTGGTTAGACTACTTATATACCTATCGAGCCACTCCTCGTTTATTTTATTATTCAAAGTGGAAGGAATCCACGAATAATAATTATGGCGAAGTAAGGAGAGGCCTGCGGGCATTGGAATTGACCTGAACGAAAGACCTGCAGACAGGTTGTTCACGATTAGTTCGACGTGAAAAACTTTCGTTTCAACACCCAAATGCATATCTAAGCAGCATGCATGATAAACACTTTTTATTCAAATTCAATAACTATTTTAATTTTTCGTCGATTTTCATCTTCGTCATTCTGAACACTCTGTGGGGAAAATCAAGTCAGTTACTTGTATTTGCATGGGATTATCGAGCCTCGTTTTTTTCCAACATTTACACAGTATATCCTTTCTAAAAAAAGATACGAATGCAAGATATAATGGCCTCCAGGTAAACCTGATCTGAACCGTATTGAGCATGCGTGGGACATGCTATGAAGGCTGGCAATTTGCGTAGTTTTCTGGAATAATAATGTTGCTCGATTGTAATGTAATGTTTAGATTCTTCGCAGTTGTCTTAAGTTGCGTAGTTGCGATTTAAAAAATGAACGCTAGGAAAAAATGCGTAATTGATCTACAGTAGATTTGGATAAAATGCAACTTTCTTCTAAACTCTGTTTAACAGAAATTTCATTGGAAATTCATTCGAAATCAATATCAGATTATAATGAAGGTATAATCGTCTACAACTTGACAAAAAAAATTCTGACTAAAAAAAAATCATTATTCTAGTTCCAATTTCGAACAATCACAACTCATCTTGGTTTTCTAGAAACCGAGGCGGGAAATGGAATTGGCACACTTTTTCGATGTCCTTTTACCGTTGACTGTGCAGAAATTTCACGAAAACCTTAACCTAGCACGGATACCAGAAAAAGGCAAGGCGAATGCGTTTCGATGAGCTTTCCTCAGGAAAGCTTACATTGTTTTTCTGGCGAAATAGTCTTGTATTTCAAGTCTGAACGAGTCAGACTTGAAATGAGAAATGATTTATCGTCTGAAAAAACTATCTCGTATAACTATCTATATGGACAACCTGTATGTTATATCGTTTTGTTGGCTGTGTGCATCTAGTCGGCTCTGGTGATGCAACCTGTCAAGTGTGAATAAACAAGTGAAAGCGTGACTTGGCTGTTGAACGAGCCATAAAACAATTCACTTTCTAAACATCGATTATACACGGTGTCCCAAAATTTCAAATAACTTTATCAAAGTGCAGAAATCTTTGAATTCGAGTCGCCTTTTATTTTGAGCTAACAAAACTCTTTTCTTCCTCTCGAAATGACCCATTGTGTTGTTGTGTTTTCATAATTCTCAATCATCCGATATTATTCATTGATTTTTATCGTTTATCATGCATGACTCATCACCACCTATAAGTCATTCATCATCGTACAATCTAGTGGGTGTTGATTTCATTATGCCTGCGAGATATACAAGTATATTATTAACATACATACTCTCAAGGTGATATTGATCATGTTGAGTCTTTTATGATGATAATTCTCAGACCGATAATTTATTGTCTTTCAATTTATCAGTGTTGTCGGTTACTCTGTGGACTTGTATTTTGAAGAAGAAGATGTTTCCAAACGCCATTTTACAAATTACGATAGAATCTTGATCTACAAACAACTGGAATTGCTCGGATTTCTTTGGCAATCTTTGGAAATATTTGAAATTCCTTGGGATCCCTTGGAAATTGTTGGAAGTTCTTGGAAGTCTGGATATTCTTGGATTTTCTTAGGAGTCCTTGGGTAGTCTTCAGAATTCTTTAGGTATATTATGGAAGAATTCTGATGTATAAACAACTGGAATTATTTCGATTCCTTTGGAATTCTTCGAAAGTCTGTGGGAATCCGCGAAATTCGTTCTTGGAGGTCTTTGGACATTCTCGAATTTCTTCAAGATTCCTTGGGTCTTCCTCGACTAGATTACGATAGAATTCACATCTAAAAATAAGTGGAATTTCTTTGAAGTCTTCGGAATCTCTTATAGGAATCTTTGGAAGTCCTTTGAAATTTCCCAGAATCCCTTTGGAATTTACACCAAGTGTTTTGATATCCTTGGAAATCTTAGGAAATCCTAAGGAAGTTTCGACCGCTTCTGAACATGATATACATTTACTGAATAACGTTTACAGAATGAAATCGAAGCACTCATCCTAGTAATTTTTTTACAGACTCAATAGTGCAACTACCTAGACCCAAACTACCCCCAACGAACGTTCCAACACCTCGGAAGAAAAGGAAACCAGAGAGAAAAAGCTGCTTGGAGCCGCTCGAAAAACAACCTACAGACCTACAGAGGTGCGCAGGCGCGAGTTGACAGATCGGCCGGCACGTTCGCCGGACACGAACCGCATCGACCATGGCGAACGCGCGCGATAATTTTGTGCTCGACATGTGCTCAGTGACGGGGCGTTAGAGAGAGAAAAGAAAAAGGGGGGTGGGGGGTTAAAGTGGAGGGGAAGGGAAGTGCTCGCGCGATTGTGGCTGCCATCGGGAGAAAGGATTCTGGTGCGACGGGAAAGGTGGACTGCTCTATCAGAGGTGAGTGTTTTTCACTCAGAAAATGGAAAAGCAATTTTTTGTCCGGAAAGTTCTCGCTTGCCGGACGATAGTTCTTTGAGAAATTAGCACTTTTCTGGTGAGCGCGTACGGAAATAGATATTTACGTTACTAGTCCGGTAAGTACTGTAAAAGTTTACCGGACGTGTGACGTATAACATTTTATTTCATACTGCTAAAAAACAAAAATGAACAGTGAACAATAAAATATTAATCTTTGTTGACGTGCTACAACAAAAAAATGGGAATGTATCAGCAAGTAGCAACTCCCTAATAAATAATTCATCCAATGGAGCTCCTGGTATCCATATTCATGGGAACGAAAATTTAACGGTTAATATTAATATTAGCAATAAGTAATTTCTGTGTATTGTTTTGCTGTTGAATTTTTAATAAATGTATTCATGCTTTTGACGCATAACTGAGTATTCAATATTTACAATCCGGTAAAATTTCATTACGGGATAGTAGCACGTAATGAAATATTACGTGCGTCTATCCTGTAAAAGTCTATTTTGCGAATTGAAATCAGGTACGTAAAGGTATGTTCTATGATGCAGTATGAAATAAATCAATATTACTCGACGAAATGAAAATAGTACTTGAATGTTTTAAATGCCGTGGTGTAAAAAAAAAAACGTTAGGTTTTGCTAGCTATTATTTTTTTATATTCATCCTTACTGAAGGCTGTTCTGAAGCTCCCACTTTGACCTACTAACGATTTTTTAATTATAGTTTTACGCCAGAAAAAATACGAATTTTTCTAGACCATTTTTCTATCACTAAAAAAAATGGAATAATGTTACATAACGTCGATCTGTTTTTTATTCTTCATGCTAGTATCCTGCTAGTATCTCCTGGCTTTACGTAAACTTGCAATTTTTTAAAAAAGAAAACAAATAACTTGAAGGAAATTTTCATCATTTATTGGCATATTACAAAAAAAAACGAAGTGCAAAGGCGATAGGCTAGGATGAGATCCTTGAAGTAGCCTCATAACAAGTAATCAAATTTTTGAGAAATAAAGTTTTTATTTAATTGATTTTGATAGCTAGCCGAACGCAGCGTTTTTTCCGCAAACAAAGACCAATAAATTTGGCAATAGGGTAATAAATTAGCCTTGAATTATCGCCTAAAAAAGATCCAGGTTAGTTCTGCTAGCTTTTTGGAGGTTTAGAGTCACAGGGTTGAAATTAAAAAAAAAAGACAATAAAAATGTTAAACATGTGAGCCTCACGAAATAAGATGAGTGAAAATCGGGTGTTTCAAACCGAGTGTTTTCCACATCGGTTTTCATCGTGCCAACTCTGAAGAATCACCTTGTAGAATGAACTTGTCGGCGCGAGAAACGCTCTGATTTCGCGACATCGTATTTTCTTTCGATCCAGGAAATGACAGTGTCGTTGAAATTGATAGCGCGGCTATCGAAAGGTATGCGGACTATTCAAAGTCAGCGGATTCGCATAACGGATGCGAGATTCAGCAAAACACGAACGTCGCTGAATCAGCCGTTTCGGTGAAAAATGAATCCGGGATCGCGACCGCTTCAAGATAACTCGGAAATGTGCTGAATCGTTCGATCGCCAATACTTAACGATAACGGTGGGTGGCTTCGTTTCATCTAGGAGGATTTCGAATCGGTAGGCTCCAAGGCCAAACACTGTTGCACGAATCAACAGGTGATTGTACTCGATTAACGAGTGTTTATGCTCCCATACCTGTTGTGAGACTCAACAAGTGATTGTACTATCACATGTTGCACAGATCAACAGGTGATTGTACTCTCATCTGTTGGACGAATCAGCAGTTGATTGTACTCTCACCTTTTACCTTAATCAACAGGTGCATATGCTCTCACGTGCTCTACGAATCAACAGGTGATTGTACTTCAAATTGATATTGTACTATGTACGTTGTAATACGTCAAGTGGGAATAATATCACTCGACTGTGTTTTACCATTAGATGTTCGAAGTGTCAGAGTTTACATGTTCATTGTTGGTAATTATTTGACCTCCCCTCTGAATACCCCATCATAAGATCTGTTGAAAAGTTCTTCACGAAAAAAGTTGTGAAAAATCAACAACTTTTTTATATGTCATGCGATAGACGAAATATAGGTCTAGCTGTCATAGTTCTGAACTGACATTTTTCCTCGCATTTTTCCAAAGGTTGATCAATTATAGTTCAGTTTGCCTTTGTTCATGTTCAATTGTTGATGTTTGACGGTTATTAGTATTGATACACAGAAGAAGAAAATTCCCAAAACCATTGAAAATTGATAAAATGACAATCCATGAAATCAATCGAATTCTTATTATATTAGTTAGAATAATTGAAAGGATAATTAGTTCTTCTCAGAGATACATTTTCATTTATTTTTCGTTCATAGCTCTCATGATGATGAAATAGTCGAGAAGGAGGGATCAAAAATGTAGTAACTGAACCTGTACTCGTCACCTGTTGGCATACCTGTTTGAACACAATCAACAGGTGATAAATCGTACGCCTGCGCGTGAAATCGACCTCCGAACGGACGAGGAGACGGACGGACTAGCTGAGACGCATTGAAAAAAGCTGAAAAATTTGATCGAGAAAAAAAAATGGAAAAAAAAGAGACCTTAAAAAAATCCTTTCTCGTTGTTGCAGGTGACGACGATGACGCGCCGCTGTCGTTGTCCACCGCCTCGCCGTACGTCGTCGCCGGCAGCAGCAGAATGGAGACGGTCTCGGGGGGCGGCGCGTACGGCCACGCCCACCACCAGCACGCCCACCATCAGCTCGACCCCGCCTCCTCCTCCTCCTCCGCGGCGCGCTTCCTCCTCGCGGCGGACGACCGCAGCGATTCCGGCCTGAGCTCGCTCAGATCGCTCAGCGGCGATGAGCGCTCGGGCAGCCGGTCGAGCGCGCTGAGTTGCCCCGACGACGCCGCCGCCCCGCCCTCCACGACGCCCGTCGCTTCCTCGTCGTCCTCCTCCTCTTCCTCCTCCTCCTCGTCCAGTTCGTCTTCCGTCTCGTCGTCGCTTTCGGTCGGGTACGCGCAGGCGCACAACAGGTGGGTGGGCGGTTTTTTCTTTTTCTTCTTCTTCTTTTTTTTTCGAGACGAAAACACGATAGTTTTGTGATTTACAAGAAAAATGGATTTCCATGGAATTCCAAAAAGTTTCTCAAATTCTTCGAAAATTATCGAGATTCCTTAGAAAGTCCTTAAAATTACTTGACATTTTTTTGGAATTTCCTGAATTCCTCAGAAGTCTCTTCAGAGTTCCTTGTTCCGAATCACGGTGAATTCTGTTATGCAAACAACTGAAATTCCCTGGATTTCTTTTGAATTTCTGAAATATCTTGTATTTGGAATGACAAAGAAATCTTTGATATCTCTGGAAATCCTCGAGAATCCTGGGATATCTTTGAAATGTCTTGGAATTCTTCAAATTCTTCGAATTCCTTGTGAAGTGACTGTAGGATTATTCTACAAACAAATTAAGGTACAACTTGATTCATAAAAAATTGTAATTCCTCGAAATATTTAGGAATACTTTGGAATTTCATACATTTGGAATCATACAGTTCGCTAGAATTCCAATGAACAAAGAACTTGTTTTATTCTTCTCCTTGTCACTCCTCGATTTTTCTTTGGATTCCTCACAATTCCTTGGAAGTCTGCGGAGAATTACTTGGATCTTTTCTTCTTCTTCGTCGATTTTCTTTATCATTATCATATTTCGTTCGCAGGTCTCCCTTGTTCATCCCCTCGTCGGCTCCGACGGCGTATCCGACCGCCCTCGCGACCGGCAGACCGCCCCATCCGAACGACCAGTTCGGCACTTTGAACAGCAACAGCGAACCCGTCAGGGTTTGGAGGGACCCCAACCTGTTGCTGGAGGAGCCCCACGTCAGGCACGTGCACAGCGTCCAGCATCAGGTGAGAAAGAACCCCCCTTATGCCATCTCTATGAGTTCGCAATGATTATTGTGACCGAAAATTAATTTTCCAATCGGATATCCTGGAATCCGTGAAACAATTCGAGTAACCGGCAACACTGCACTCGTACTTCCTCTCGATAACGTCCGCAGGCCTCTCTGTTCCAGTCCCTCCTGATGTCGCACACGGGCAGCCCGTCGACGGCCGCCCCCGGGGGCGGCAACGCCAACAACGCCCCCGCCAACCCGTCGCAGCCCGGCTCCGCCTCGCTGGGCGCCTACCCCGCCCCCTCGGCGCTGATGAGTCCGCACGCGGCGGCCGCCCATCATCCGCACCACGCCGCCCTCTACCACCCCGCCCAGTTCTCCGACATGCTGTGGAAGACGACGGCGTCGGCGGCGGCGAACAGCAGGGCGTCGCCGTACATGGGCGTGCCCGCCCACGTGTTGGCCGCCGCCGCCGCCCAGCAGACGGCGGCGCAGCAGGCGCACAACGCGCCCACCGCCGAGGAGATGATGGCCGAGAGGGATCGCGCGGCGATGGCGATGCAGGACAGGGATAGGCAGGAGAGGATGTTTAGGTGAGGTTTTTTTCTTTTCCTAATACCATCATCCCGTGTGACGCGTTTCATGTACCTCGGCGGAACGGATTCACTCAGAAAACTACTATCGGAGGCGTGGCTTCGTCTTACATCAGCTCAAGTAGGCGTGGTTGCATCATACGTGGGCGTGGCTGCATCATACGTGGGCGTGGCTACATATTACATCATTTATAATCAGCGTTGGCTCGCTTTGTCATCTAAAATATGCGTGACTACGTTCTGCGTCATCTCGTCTGGGCGTGATTTACGCGTGAAATAGGTTTAGCTAGATCCACTGCATCTGAAATATGCTTGATCCCTTGGAAAACTCAAGATTTTTTCATTTTCCCATATGGAAAATACTTTGTGGAGCAAAACTGCTCAAAAGAATCGTCTCGAAGGCGTGGCCACTTCCTGAGTCATCTCGAGTGGGTGTGGCTACGACCTCTGTCATCTTGAATAGGCGTGGCAACGTTTTACGTTAGCTGAAAGAGGCGTGATTCCATTGACAATTTGCTCGTTTTTTTCGCAGAGAAAGGCAGAATCAGGAGATCGAGAAGCAGCAGAAGGAAAAAGAAAGGATGGAGAGAGACAAGCAAGAACAAAGAGAAAAATTAGAGAGAGAGAGACAAGAAAAAGAACTGGAACTAGCCTTACACAATCACTTTGAAAAGTCATTGAGGGCGGTTCATCAAAAGGTGAGTCTTGGCTTTCAAATTCGAGGTGATTTTTTTCTCATTTTAGTCTCGCATGATGTTATTTTTTAGTATTTGCTACTCTTGAAGTATCATGATGTAAACACTTGAGCTGATCGAGAATCAACATCAATTCAACTATCATTATTGAATATTCTTCTCTTCTGGATATACATTATTTTTCTTGCTATTTTCCGGTAGAGGGAACAATGGAATCCCACAACGAATAGACCTCCTCAATCGAGGACGTCCAGCATGTCGGAAGACGACAGAAAAAGGGAGGAAATGCATCACAGGGAACAGCAGCAACAGAGGCACATGACTGTTAGAGATAGTAAAGACCACAGAGCTTATTACAGCAATGTGAGTATTCTTCCTCTTGGATGTCTTATTTTCCACTAGAACCTTGCTGATTTTCTGTTTTTTGCAGGTCCAAAGGCCGCCCAGCGTGCCGGGCAAGACGGAGTACCCGCCCCCGCCTGCCCACAGTCGTTTGGGCGGCGGCGCGCCCTCTGTCAAAACCGCCGCCGACAAGATGGCGGCGCAGCAGCACGCCGTCCAACAGCAGCAGCAGGTGTCCAAAAACGAGATGCACGTGTACGGGTACACGACTTCGTCGCCGGGACACCATTTGCAGCAGCAGCAGCAGCAGCAAAACGCCTATTTCGAGCCAAAGATGAAGCAGGAGATGCACAAGGTGCAAAGCCAGCAACAGGGCGGCATCGGTCTGGTCGTTACCAAGGCCATGGATAGGTAAATACAATGAATGACGTGAATTTTATCATTTAATTTTTATTTGTCTCGGAAAATATCGAAATTATTGGTTTATTGACCCATCACAAGTGAGCTTCACCGATACTGACTTTTTCAAGTGGGTGTGGCTTGATTCGTGACTTCAAAAAGTGGGTGTGGCTTGATTCATGACTCTTGCAAGTGGGTGTGACGTGATTTGCGACTTTCAGAAGCGGGTGTGCCTCAATGTGTGACTTCCATAAGTGGGTGTGGCTTGATTTGTGACTCTTATAGGGAGGGCGTGGTTGAATTCGTGACGGTAACTAGAGGGCGTGACCGAATATATTGATGAGTAGGGGGTGACGTCGTACGAATCTCATATCGAACAATCGTTCCCAGTCATAATTTTTCGTTATTCGATTGTTTTCAGAGAGAGCGTTATGGTCGGAGAGATGAAAAATTCGGTGATCGTGAAGCACGACACGAAGAATCCGCATCACTTGGACCAGCCGAGAGTGTCGATGGCGCATTCGTCGAGTCCGAAACTCAGGAACGACATGATGGCGGCGCACTATCAAAGCCAAACCGGCCAACCCAACAAGGGTGAGTTTTCTGATGATTCGAGTGTGTTTCACTTGCATTCGAGGCACTGAAATGTGTCCTCTTGATCTCTGCAGGATACATTATTTCCTCATATTTGCGACTTGAAGAAAAATCATTCAATAAATGTATAATCACCTTTTGTATATTTTTGTTGATTGTGTCGGTAGTCAAATATCTTCTAGTCTCTTTCGCTTTATTTATTTAGAACTGGTAGGTACATATTTTCACAAAGATACATTTTTTTTCGTACAAGATTTGAAATGCACCTTTATCACAGTAACGATGTTGGATGACATAAAAATTTCTGGATAATTGAACATAATAATGGAAATCGTGATATTCCTTGAGAATTCCGTCAGAATAGTTTAATAAACAAGGTATGACTTTGTTGCGTCCGATATTCGAACGCAATTAAGCGATGGACGCAGTAATGATAGCAGAATGTATATATTCCGTATATATTGTAATTTCTATTTGATCTTGTGAATAATAGGTTCATTAAGCTTCATCGACGACGTTTTTCAGGCATGTACGAGTACAGGAGCCCCACGCAATCGCCTCACCATTTGGCGCACGCCCCCAGCCCGCACCATCAGCACCAAGCCGAGGCTCAAAACATGGGCAAGCAGCCGCAGCAGCAGCAGCAGCACCTGAGGCCGCAGCCGCAGCTGTCCAGCCCGCACCAGCACCAGCGCCACAGCCCGCACCAGCACCAGCAGCAGTATCTGCAGCAGCAGCAACAGCTGCAGCAGCAGAAGCAGCAGCAGCAGCAGCATATCGCCAACGAGATGCGGTACAGGAGCGGGGCCGAGGCGCAAGCGATGATTTTCCAGACTGGCGGTGAGTTGGGGAATCATTACAACCTGATCGGACCGGTAATTTTTTCCCGATTCGATAAGATCGTGAAATTCTGAAATTAAAGTGAATAAACAGATTCACACACGCAAAGCAATATTCAATATTCAATGGAACGGCAAAGTTGTGGAATTCATTGCCTTGTGAAATCTCTCCTGATGCTCACAATCTCCAATTCTTTTCCATCCGGATTCATTTATACTTTTTTATTCTTCTCTTCTCGTTTATTGTCTGTTAGATGCAATAATTTATATTTTCCTTGACTTTTCATATTCTCGAAAGAAATATACATTTGAAGTGCCAACATAAATTATATTTTCAAAATATAATTTTGACAAACTTAGTCAGAATTATGAGACACACCTCAGAAGTCTGACAAAGTGTTCGAATATTCTGAGATACAAGTCGGAATCCTGGGATGTACTTTTAAGAATTTTGACATGCTCTTTAGAATCCTGATACACTTTTCAGGATTTCGATGTTGTAGTCATTTCATCATCAGATATGGAAAAAAATACTCTGTCTTCTATTAATTTTCGTCATTCTCTCTTCATAGCCAAATCTAGTTACCCTTACACGACGTCGTCGTACACGCTGTCGACGCCGTCGATCGCCGTCAACGCGCACGCCAACAACGTCGCCAAATCGAAGGTGAGCAGCCCCGCCCCCCACCAGATATTCGGCAAACCGGCGTTGGGCGCGGGCGCGTCGACGGCGCCGGCCGCCCGCCCGCCCCTCCACGACCTCGTCCAGCTGACGGTCAAGCCCACGGCGTACCACCACCACCACCACCACCAGCTGCCGACGTCGCAGTACCACCCGTCGTCGATGGCGTGCCTGCCGCCCCCGCCGGCCGCCCACACGCGCTACGACCGCACGCCCAAGCCGCCCGGAGCGGTCGGCACGCCGCCGCCCTCCGCGCCCGTGCCGCCGTCCGCCCTGCAGGTGCAGACGCAGCCGCTCGACTTGGGCGTGCGCATCGACCACCACGCCGCGCCGAAGAGGAAGTCCAGCACGCCCACGGGCGGCAGCCCCGTGTGTCTCGAGGTGAAGAAGCGCAGGGTCGAGGGGGCGACGACGCCGCCGCCCGTGCCGCCGCCTCCGCCGCCGCGACAGGCGACGCCCGAGGCGGAGAGTCCGAAGACGAGCAGCCCCGCCCCGTCGACGACGCCCGCGCTCAGCGTCACGCCGCCCCAGCAGCAGCAACAGGTGGGCGTGGCGTCGACGGAGGAGGAGTCTCTGCCGGGCACGCCCGCCAAAGCGAATCCGCCCACGCCCGGCGGCGGGGATTCGGAGAAGTCCAACAGTCCCGGACCGCAGAAGATTCATGTGAGTTTTTTGTGTGTGACATTTTTTTCATAACCACATAATGCATTCTAAATGTAATCTTCCATCAGATAATATTCATTTTTTTTTTATGAAAATGATGATTCATTCGTTCGATTTTTGTGGTAGTCGACGCCGAGCGGCGCGAGCTCGGGCAGCACCAGCTACCCGGTGAGGCACCTGAAGAAGGCGTGGCTGCAGAGGCACACCGGCGAGGACGTCGAAGACACGACGGGCGTCGTCGGCTCGGGCAGCTGCGTCACGCTCCCGCTGAACATCAAGAGCGAAAGCGTCGCGACGACGACGACGGCGGCGGCGTCGACACCGGCGGCGACGGCGGCCGTCGCCAAGGAGAATCCCGTGAATTCGATACACTCGGTGGGGTCGATGGCGGTGAACAGCATCAGCAAGACGGCCGGCAAGCATTTCGCCAGCAAGGCTGCCGCCAACAGGTGAGGAATCGGGGGTGTCTAGTCGGTTTTCATGCGCCGCCCATGGCGGCAAGAATCTTATCTTTGTTCTGTGTACGACTGCGACCTCTTTCTTCGAGTTTTTTTTTTCACGTTTTCAACCGATGCGTGACGTTTTGTTCACGCTTCTCAACGTTTTTAACGTTATTAGTATCAAGGCTGTTTCCGACAGTTGAAAAATAATATTCTTTTTACGACTTTAACTGGTCTCAGAGAAAATTGTGGTGTTCATTGCCCAGTAAAGTATTTCCTGATGCTCAGGACATCCGAACTTTTAAGGAAAGTCCCAACACCTTTCTTCTCTTCGGAAATTCCACCGCTGGCTAACACGATGTTCCTCGAACATTCAAGGTTTTCATTTCGTGTTGTCAAAAAATGAATGGAGCTTTTGAAAACAACAAAAATAGTTTTGATTTCCATAACACTACATAAATACAAAAAAAATATTTCTTAGTCGTAAAATGGTGAACTAACCCGACTTTCTACAATTGACAGAAAATAGGTTCAGAATATCCAATTTTAAGCACCTTTCATTTCGGTGTAATTTACTCAGTATTAACTTATGTGTTTCACTATGTAGATGAAATTATATCTAAATAATCATTTGAATCCTGCGATCTAATGACAGCACACTTTTACCTATGTATTCTCTATGCCTTTGTATTTCACGATATTTTTTCCATACGATCTCTCTCTTCTTGGACTCACTGTGTAGATTTATTCTACAAAAATTATTGCATTCACCTGAAATATCGGAAGGTCGTTGTGTTATTTTTTTTTCTCGCTCGGTATAAGGTAGCAATCGGAGTAGGCGATTCCAAATCGCTTACAAACGAATGAATGACCCTATATATATATATATATATATTCTGTATCCCTCTCTTCTCACAATATTTCCCAACATACCTACTTTCGACATATCTTCGTATTTTTATCCCTCTGTATAGTATATTTTCTGTAGGTATATTGAGTAGATCCAAATTGCCTTTGAATAAATAAATGACCCGGTATATTCTGTATCACTTTATATCTCACGATATTTCCCATACTGGCTCACTGTACAAATTCATGCTTCAAGACCTAATATTTTATTTTGACCTATCGTTGTGTTTGATCTCTCTGTATTTTCATCTAAATTGCATATTAGAAAATGAATGAAATCTGAGTCCCCCCGTATCACACGGTAGATTCCATATCCACTCATTTCTTCTTATGCACCCTGTATTGATCAATTCTACAAAAAAATGCATTTATCTAAAATATCTTGTTTCGAAATGTCGTTGTGTTTTCCATCTCTCTGTATAATATTTTTTTTAGGGATATCAACTAGGTTGAAATTACGCATGAATAAATTATGGCCCTGTATATTCTGTATCCCACGATATTTTCCATACTGGCTGCCTCTTTTCTTTTGATCACTGTATAAATTCATGCGAAAAATGCATTCACCTTCAATATCTCATTTCAAAATGTCGGTTGTGTTTTTATCACTTTGTATAATATTTCTTGTAGGTATATCGAGTATATAAGTCCATATATTACCTATGAGCAACTAATAAACGTCCTGTATATTCCTGTAGGTGCGCAGGTAAATCGAAATTCAAGTCTAGTGGCCTGTTAAGTCACCTTTTTTTGCTCGGATTGTTTACGATCCAGCAACGAGCAAAAAAACTGTTATCGACGCGATTCGCTTTTGTTTTCTTCTTCTTCGACGTTTTCGTAACGAATATGCTCGAAAGTTATGCAAATCATTTCGGTTGATTGTGCGTGAACGCCGGTGGTTTTTGATCATTTTTATTGATTTAAATCATATTTATATCGGAAAATTTGATTTTACGCAAGTGTTTATTTATGTTTCGACTGATTTGTGACAAATTTGAAAGATATTTTGTGGTAGTGAGGTGTGGCCGGGCCATGGAAAAAAATGCATTTTGGATATTATCTTCCCTAATGAAATGGTGAGTGCCATAAATCTCTTTGGATTCCTTCCAGTTTAAGCATTTGCTCGGAAAAAATATTGATATACAGGTTGATTCTTATACAGGTGGCACATTGGAAGAAATTTGATGGACCGAAAGCCAAAAAAATACAATATGACTATCTGTTTTGCGATATATTTTTTTTTTTGTAGAGTTGCCACTTTCACTTCTAGGAATCAATAGAACTCGATCACATATCATCCCTTTCTATGCATCGAAACCGTTACTGAGATAAAGGGCGTTGAAGTTTACTTTTTTTTTAACCAATATCTTGAATAATTCGATATTTCTATAGATATAGCTCAGAGATTCTCTAGATATAATGAAGGCACTAGTACGCACGAATTTGGGTGATATAACATTTCGATCCATATATAGGGTGGGTACATATTAATTGTTGCAAAAAAATATTTTAGCACTATTATTTTGTCCATAAGCTCAATTCATTCATTTATCTCCTAACTTTAGAAGGTCTTGAATTTTTTTCAATTATTTTTGATTGGCAGTTAGTTGATAAAATTCAATTTGATGCAATTTTCATTTGATATCCTTTATAATCGTTGAATTGCAATAACTGCGACTTGCTTTCTTGATGCTACTATTGAAGTTGAATTATTTCAACGTTGATTTCATGTGACTCTGTTGTAATTTCTGGATTTTCTGGCATTAATCTCATTTCAATGCTGCGTTCATGTAGTTTTCATTCGTTTTTGTTGCAAATTCCTCATTTTTAGGAAAGTGGAAGTAGTTTTCACTCTGGTTTCATTTGATTTCATAACAACATGATGTACAAAACTGCATTTTTTTGAATGCTGGAGCCAAATTATTCAATGCCATGTTTTGAACACTTTGCTTATTTCAACTCTGCTTCAATATTTTCCAATACAATTTTTCCATGACACCCTGTGAGGACGTTGCTTTGTTGTAATTTCATTTTTTTCATCGTAGTTGCGTTGTTTCAACGTTGTTTTTATATTTGTAATATACTTTGTAGTGATTTCGTAATTTCCAGCAAATGGAAGTCAATTTAAAGCTGTCAATTCGTGATTTTCAGGAAAGTGAAAATAATTTTAGCGTTGCTCTCATCGTGAAATTTCTCAAAAAAAAAACCTATGTGAAGCTGCATTTTTCTGAATGCCAGAGCCTGTTGATTCATTGCCGTGTTTTCAACACTCGCGTTACTCCAACTCCATTTAGTTCGAATACTTTTCGATGACGCCCTGTTTAATTGGTTCGATAGGAAGGCGGCGGCGGTGGCGGCGTCGAAAGACGCTTCTTCGGTGAACGGCGGCGACACGAAAAACAACGACGACTCTTCGAGCAGCGACCAGGAGAGGGGAGGCGGCAGGAAATCGCCGCCCAAGCGGAAGCCGCCCAAAGTGAAGCGCAAAAAAGGGGGGACGGCGGCGAAGAAGGCCGCCCTCCTCGCCGCCGAAGAGAAGAAGCGCAAGAGCGGCTCTCAGGTAAACATCTCGATCACTCTTTACGAACTTTCTTTAGTTTCTATCGAATTATTCTTGATATTTCCATCATTTTCATCGAAGTTACGTTATTTCAACGTTGTTTTTATGCAACTTTGATGTAATTTCCATGCAAATCGACCTAGTTTCAACGTTTTGCTTCGAAAATAATAACGAACGTAGTTTATTTTGGATGAGTGAAAGAAATTTTGCAGTCCGTAGCGGTAGCGAGCGAGAGCGGCAGCGACAGCGACAAAGAGAGCGGCAGCGAAAAAGACAGCGATTCGGGGGCCAGCGCCTCGGCGCCTACCAAAAAATCGACGTCTAGCAGCGGCAACGGCGGCAAGGAGCAGCGCAAGCGCGGCAGGAAACCCAAGGGCGGTTCAAAAAACGATAAAGGTGAGTGTTCTCGTGTGAGAAAGTAACGTTGTTTTCGTGTAATTTTGTCATTTTCTCTAGTAGTGAACGTAATTTTGACGTTGCTATCATGTATCTTTCAAAGTAACGTTATTTCAACGTTGTTTTCATGTAACTTTGTTGTAATTCCGATATTCACAAACAAAAAAACGTTATTTCAACGTTGTTTTCATGTAACTTTGTTGTGATTCCGATATTCACAAACAAAAAAACGTTATTTCAACGTTGTTTTCATGTAACTTTGTTGTGATTCCGATATTCACAAACAAAAAAACGTTATTTCAACGTTGTTTTCATGTAACTTTGTTGTGATTCCGATATTCACAAACAAAAAAACGTTATTTCAACGTTGTTTTCATGTAACTTTGTTGTAATTCCGATATTCACAAACAAAAAAACGTTATTTCAACGTTGTTTTCATGTAACTTTGTTGTGATTCCGATATTCACAAACAAAAAAACGTTATTTCAACGTTGTTTTCATGTAACTTTGTTGTGATTCCGATATTCACAAACAATAAAACGTTATTTCAACGTTGTTTTCATGTAACTTTGTTGTAATTCCGATATTCACAAACAAAAAAACGTTATTTCAACGTTGTTTTCATGTAACTTTGTTGTAATTCCGATATTCACAAACAAAAAAACGTTATTTCAACGTTGTTTTCGTGTTGTTTTTATGTAATTTCGTCGTATTTATACAAGTTTGTCGGTTTTCAGGCGAGGAGCCACGTCCGAAGAAGAGCAAAGAGGACGCGCCGCCGCCCCCGCGTGACCCCTCGCGCAAACCGCCCGTCGGGCAGCTGAAAAAAACCGGCGAGAGTTTCCTGCAGTACGGCACGTGCTTCGAGGTGGCGCCCAAGCTAGCCAAGTGCCGCGAATGTCGATGGACTGTTAACCAGCGGTCGAAGAACGTCCTCAACATCTTTTGCAGGTCAGATATTTTATCGAATAATCGTTGTTAATCTTTATGCAACATTTGCGTTTCGAAAAACAATGTTTCTTTGACTTTTTTAGTGACGTGCAAGTAATGTAACGTTGATTTGATGTAAATTTGACGCAGTTTCGGTTTCTTTAGGAAGGCAAACGTTATTTTAACGTAATTTTCATCACATTTTCATTCAACTTACGTTATTTCAACGTTGTTTTCTTCGTAACTTTGTTTTAATTTCGTTATTAATTTGTCTTTATCCTGTTTTCATGTGATTTCAGTATAATATCGTCATTTTTAGGAAAGTGAACGTGATTCGAATAATTTATAACGTCTTCTTGAAAGTTCATGTTTCATGTCAGTTGTTCTATATGTTCAATTTGTTCAAAAACAAAATCTCAATTTGGTGAGTGAAAAAAAAATTGTCCCTTCTGATGATTTTCCACAAAGGTACCAAGATAGTAACTATTCTGCTCCAATCCTGATATGAAAAACTTATTGAACTAATTGAAACTTTAGTTTTGTGATTAATTTCCATTATAATAGAATCAACATTTTTTTTTTCATCGTAGATTTTATGCTTTTCGGCGACTGAGGTATACGAAAAACGGTCAACTCGCTATCGCCGGCTTTTCCGATCCACACACCGACGCCTTGGAGGTGAGTTTTCCTTTTTTTTTATTTCTTTGAGTAATTTTGTTCGAACCGTTTGCAAAAGTTTAACTATAAACTCCTGGGAAATGAACGGTTTTTTTTTTTAATGATGCTGGTGGTGTTTTCATTCAGGAGGATTTGAAACTGTGGCTCCCCAACGCCGATCATCCTCCAGCGGATTTGGACCTGGAAACGTCTCGATTTCTTTTGAAGCAAGTCGCCGATCACTTTTGCGATTTGTATTTGCAAGAGATGGAGGCCAACACCGAGCACATGTCGGAAGGTAAGCGAAAAAGAAAAATCGATTTCTTCTTGGAAGAGCCAACAAAAACAATATTTCATGGATTGTAAATGAAAAAGGTATTTTTATGACAGATTTCTCGATTTTTTTGCAGACAAAACGGTTGCGTGGAAGCGAGTTGTACAGGGCGTGCGAGAAATGTGTGACGTGTGCGAGACCACCCTGTTCAATTGCCATTGGGCGTGCGGCAAGTGCGGCTTCGTCGTTTGCATAGACTGTTACAAGGTGAGTTGACGAAAAGTGTGGGAAATATGCCGATTTCTAATCGCCAAGTAGGATTTCAAAAGTGTATTTGTTTTCTTTGAATTTTTCGGATTCATGTGATCAAAAAAAGTATCACAGTGGTGAAACAAAATTGTTCATTTCTGAAATTATTGGTGTCGATTATGATCGACCGCTACCCTTGAATGTTTTTTTGATGGATATGTGGTGACGTTTGCAGAGTAGGAAAAAGGGCGCTATGAAGATGTGGGGCGAGCCGGGCAAAGACAGGGACGAATTTTCTTGGTTGTTGTGCACGAATCGGCAGGCGCACGAACAGGAGAAGCTGATGCTCACGCAAATCATAGCGGGGGATTCTCTGAACAAGCTCGGTCGAATGGTGAGTGATTTTTTTTTATGATGGACATCAACTGAGATTTTTTTTTTCAATGAAAAAGTCGATTTAGGATCGATTTCTGTTATTATTCACTTTCACTTCGTTTATTCTCTCATCTTTTCAGTTTGAAATGTGTTCCTCTAAATTTCTGATTTATTTGAATCATTAAAAAAAAAAATTAACCTGCATCAATCTAAAATTGTCCATTTAATTCTGATCTCTCTGATCATATCAACCAGCGTTTTTTTTGTAATTTTTCATTAATTTCCGTATTTATAGTCAATTACACGTCATTTCAACGTTATTTCCATGTAATTTTGTGGTAATTCCGTAATTTTCAGATAAATGGAAGTAACTTCATTGTTGATTTTCTTGGAATTTCGTTATTTCAAGGCAACTTGACGTTATTTTAACGTTGTTTTCATGTTTTTGTAATTTAATTTCGTAATTTCCAAGGTAGTGAATTTTCAATATGATTCATTCTTCAGCTTTTCATGGGATTTTCTCTCTTCGTTTCTAAAAAATAGAGTAGAAGTTATTAAAAATTGTTTCAATATATTTGTAGTAAAAGTCACTGCGCTTGAAATTTCAAAATTTCAAGCGCAGTGACATTTTGGGGCAGATCCTAAATCTGTCCTTACTACAAATATATTGCAATAATTTTCAATAACTTCTACTCTATTTTTTAGAAACGAGGAGAGAAAATCCCATGAAAAGCTGAAAAATGAATGTACCACCTCCTCGAAGAACTTACAGACAGTATTTCAATATGATGTCTGAGCGCGAACTTTTTGACTGATTTTTTCGTGATTTTCGCAGGTGCACGAAACTCGCGATCTGTGGAACATCGAGCAGTACTGCGGCTGTCCCATGATCAAGGAGTACGCGCAAAAAACGAACAATTTGCACGCCAGAGAGTTCGTACGATCGATTTTGGGCGACAAGGTGAACGGCATCAAAAAGGAAATCAAAGACGAGGACGGTAAGTCGATTTTTTTCTCTCTAGAATAACAACTTGATGAGTGAAAATATTTACAGTTTTTGTCAAAGAACGCAAAATTTTCGTCGACAAGACGTGTTGGAATCGAAATGGAAGGGAAAATGATTATGAAAAATTCAATTCAAAAAAATTTAGTTATAAATTTATTTTTCATCCATTTTTTTTTTGTCGAAAAAAAAGTCGCTGAAAACTAACCCTAATCTCGAAATGGTCTGATTTGTGTAACAAATTGGCATTAATCCGTATATTTTTTCCTATTACCGATTCAGACGCCGGTCAAGAAAGGGAGGAGAAAAAAGAGGGCGGCAATTCGAGCAGCGAGGAGGAGGGCAATTTTTCGACGTTGCGCGAGTTGTTGATCAGGCCGTCGCACAAGCCGAACGGCTCGTCGAGGGCCGGCTCGCCGGTCGTAGCCGGCGCCGGCGTCAAGACGGAGAAAAAGAAGATGCCGGCGCCGACGAAGCCCGCCGATCTCGATGACGTCATCTCGAGCGTCATCGAGGACAGCGTACCCTTAAAGGTGAGGATCATTTTCGATTTTTTTCTAGATTTTCTGCAATTTTCTCATCATTTTTGAAAATGAAAATATGATAATTATTTCTATATATTTATAGTGGGGACAGATTTATGATCTGCCTCGAAATGTCACTGCGCTCGATAATTTCACCTTCAGATACTCGAAAAGAGATATTCTTTATTTTTCTGAGACACCTTGTTTTGGAAAAAAAGTTTCATTATAATTTTAATCTTGACTGTTCATTCGACATAGATGCACTTTTTCGTATTGATTTATTCTTCTCACTATTATTTTTTCATAAACAGGATTCTGCACTAATATTGGATTTTCCTCGAGGTTTTCATAACGCCCTCTTTGGGAAAGATAGAGAAAGCATGGATTTTTTCATTACACAGATTGTTTATGCTCACTTTATCTCTCCATAATATTTTTTGTTCATTGACATCTGTCGAAACATAACTGTCACATAATTCTAGGTATGTTTTTGACGGATGCGTGACGCTTTTTCAATGTTTTTTATCATCCTCTTGACAGATGAGTGAAAAGAGGCACTATAAAGTACGGAATATCGTTCCTTGAAAAACTTGAAAATCAATGAAATTGTGAGATTCATAAATTTCCAACCAACGAGGGAATATAATCTCGATCAGTCTTTTTCTGCTTCTTATTTATCAATTTTTTTTTTTTTTTTTGATTAGGTGGAAACTCCTAGCGAGCCGAAGCACGAGCTGAAGCACTTCATCCGACGGTACAATTGGGCGGGCAAGGGCAGAGTGCAGCTGCCCATACGCATAATGACCTTGACCGAGAGCAAGATGCTCTATCCGGACGCGCCGCACAGTTGGCTGTGCGACGGCAAACTGTTGCGACTGAGCGATCCGCTATGCAAGGCCAACTACAAAATATTCCAGGTGAGTTTCGTTCTCTCGAAAAACGCCATGCCGCAATTATCTTAACCTCACTTTTTTTCGGTCTAATCTCGCTCTCTCGTCTTGACCTCATTAGCGTTGATACTTTGCGGGACATTCTACTATACAGAAAATTCAATAGGCCATGGAACTTTATTATTCCGTTCAAATTAATGTAAAAGTTGGTTCGTGTGGGTGTTTGAGAAAAATTCTTTAATCTGTCAGAAGGCAACTTGATTGTTTAAAACATGAAAATATGGTAAATCCCTGCTTTTTCATGAGCTCGAGAATTTTTTCAGATTGAATATTTCAACGAAACTTTTTGAAGAAAATTTCCCAATAATAAGTTTGATAATTTTTTAATTCCAATTAGGTCCTTTCACATTTTCTCCTTCATGATTTGAAACACCTTGCAAGATGGTCATTTAATTATCGTGAATGCAGAAATTGAAATTTTGGTAATTGATCAGTTTTCTAAAGAAAAACAAACGCTCACTGATTTCTTTGAATGTTTTGAAAAACCTTTGATCACTTTTCGAAATGACCTAATTATTTCGAAAGAAATGAGTCGACACTCACTTCTGATATGACAGTTGACAGTTTAAGTTATTTCAATTGTTTAAGAGATTATGCTTGTTCCATTCACTCGATTTTTTTTTTGATTTCATTGTTCAACTTGAATCTTCGATGAGTGTTTTGTTTAGTTTTCGTGTTGGCATTTTACGATGAGAAAAAAAAATCGTTAGAGTAGGAAAGAAAATGATCATTGTTTTTTTCGTCGCAGGACCAATGGAAACGAGGTCAACCGGTGATCGTCTCTGACGTCACTCGCAACGCCGACCCCGATTTGTGGCACCCCGAGGCGTTCGCTCGCGACTTTGGCGACGAGAAGAACGATCTAGTCAATTGCATGACGGGCAACCTGGTGCCCAACCAGCCGATGCGCAAGTTCTGGGAGGGGTTCGATCACTTTAGCAAACGGCTCAAGGTACAGAAAAATTCCATCAAGAATTATCAATTCCCAGGAAAACCTTCTCGAATAGTGTCTGTAATGTAATTTTTCTAGATTTTTTTGTTGGACTTTATTTCCTTGTTTTTTGAAATGAAAATAGAAAGATTCATGATCTGTTCCAAAATGTCATTGTTCTCTAGAAATATCAACCTTCAGCATCTTCAGATACTTATGAGAGATGACACCTTCATTTTTTTTAATAAAAATATGGAAATACAAGTATATTTGATTAAAATCATAATTTTTTATTGTTAATAATAATGCTTTCTTTTTGACTATTTTTGTTACTATTCAGTATCGAAAGATTGAGAAGCCGAAAGAAAGGGGAAGTAGGAATATTTGACCTTGTAAACTTTGACATTGCAAAATGTGAATTCATACAAACAAATTTTCTGGATCTGATTTTGTTGTATAAAGTAAAGATATGTTGTTTTATTCATTTTGTCAAAAATGGATTGAAATTATCAAATTTAACTTTTACTGACGTCAATTCACTCTATAACTATTATCAGAAATTGTTCCATAATGGAGCTCAAAAATATACACGATCACACCATTTTAATTGTATCAATTTTATCTTTCGATTTGGACACATTTTTTTTCTCTATACAATTTTTCATTTATGTGCATTTATGTTCAACCTATTATAAAGAGTAATGTTTCTTCAGTAATCAATCAATCGAGCAATGATAAGTTTCAGCAGTTTTATTGATAAAAACGAATTTTACGAAGAAAAATAAGATTCATCTGCAATGCTCAATTTTTCAACACTGTGATGAAGGCCTTAGAGAGAATAGATTTGGATTGCTTGAACCTTGAACAAAAACAAGTTTCCTTTTGTTTATTATCGGTGAAATGTCGCCTTTCCGAGGAATAGAATAACGAACAAATTGATTTTTTCATTCTCAACAGAAAGGATCATGATTAATTTTTTATTTTCTCGAAAACAAAGTAGTATCTTTTTTTAATTTGAGGTTCAAGCCACCGAAACATATTTTATTTGCCCTTTTTCCATACAGGATGCCCTTTAGGGGCGCCCGTATCTCCGTGAAGAGTGTGAAAAGTATAGGAAAGATTTCCGATGATTAAACCACCCAGTCCTCCATTTGGATCTCAATGTTTGTGGCGCTTGTTTCTTGCAGGACGACCGCGGGCAGCCGATGCTCCTGAAACTGAAAGACTGGCCGCCCGGCGAGGACTTTGCCGAGATGCTGCCCTCGCGCTTTGCCGACCTGATGCGCGTGCTGCCCTTGGCCGAGTACACGCACCGCTCGGGCCGCCTCAATCTGGCCAGCCGGCTGCCCGAGTGCTTCGTCCGCCCCGATCTCGGCCCCAAAATGTACAACGCGTACGGATCCGCCCTGCATCCGAACAAGGGCACCACCAATTTGCATTTGGACATCAGCGATGCCGTCAACGTTATGGTGTAAGTTTGGGCATTTTTTTTTTTGTTGTCTCTGTACTATGTATACTCGTAGAAAAAGTGTGGTATGGAACGCGGATTTTTACTAAAATCGTTACTAAAGGACGTTCATAATATTTGATTGCTTTTTGTTGTTCCTACAAAGTGTTTGAAGAGATTTGGTGCAGTGATTTCTTCGCATTTCCAGAGATTTTTATCATCTGACGGAAACTTACAGTCAACTCTTATGTTATTCAATGTTTTCCATGGCTGAGTGACGCTTTTTTCAGTCTATTTCACGTTTTTTCAATAGAACCGTGTCGGTATTTATATGCTTTCACATGGTTTTGTCAGATGCGTGATGCTTTTTCAATGTTTTTTTCATTCTCCACGGATAATTGACACTTTCCCTTGTTCTCCAAGGGTGCGTGACGATTCTTCTTATTTATGACGGATGCGCGACGCTTTCTTTCATTGCTTCTTCATGTCATACATGAATGCGCGACGATTATCCATTCTTCTTAGTCTTTACGGGTGCGTGACGCTTTTTCAATGATTTTTTACATCGAATTTTCAAATAGTTTTTCTATCCAGGTGTGGAATTTTTCGCAACGAGTCGAAACAAGTCATATTGTCTCGTATGATGATGAATTTCTTGTTGATGAGAAATTCGATTCCGGTTTTTTTATCGATGATGCTGGTCACTCGAAACCCTTTACTATTTTTTGCTGTTCCTACAAATTCCATTTTTTCTATTGAAAAATAAAGATAATCGATCAGATACGTTGTACTTTCATTTCAGGTACGTGGGTATCCCGAAAGATGGCGACACCGACGAGCACATAAAAGAGGCTTTCCGGGCGATCGACGAGGCCGGTTGCGACATTTTGACGAGGCGGAGGGTGCGCGACAAGGGCGAACTGCCCGGCGCCCTGTGGCACATTTATAACGCCAGGGACGCCGACAAGATTCGAGATTTGCTCAACAAGGTGCGTGTATATTGAAACGGTGTTGCGTTACGCCATCGTGGTGTTTCTTTCATGAATTTTCATCCATCACAATCTCTTTTCGCAGTATAATTCATTTTGAGCATCTCTTATGATTTTACTGTTACTTTATGACGCCGATTTTGAGATTTTTTTTTGCTAATTATTAGATAAGAAGGTGACGAATGCCATAGCGTGATAGGAAAACGGATGATTTTTTTGATGAATGCGATATATTATTTTAATCTGTGCACTACCTCTAGGCAAAAGGTAACAAGTGCCTTAATGTGAATAGAAAACAGAACTTACACTAGTGAATTCAGTGTATTGTCCATTAAATCATCTCCAACAATTAATTGATAGTGATGACTCACCATTTTCTTCGATTAATACAAATCAATTTTGCTCTGAGTTACTGCTTTCAATGATTTCAAAATGTCACTTGTTACTTTTCGCGTCAATTCTTCTATGTAACCATCTTTTTGCGAATTCTTACGTGACGAGCGCCAGTCACAGCGTGGATAGAAAAAAAAAAAACAGAGTTTTGTTACTTCTAATGGCTCTTCTTCGACGAACAAAAAAGACACGATCGACGATAATTTCAGTTCCGTTCACTTGTCACCACTTTGGCATAGCATAAATGTTGAACGTTTTTCGTGCGTCCGAAAGGTGGTGGTGGAGAAGGGCGGCAGACTGGAGCCGCACCACGACCCCATCCACGACCAGAGCTGCTACCTGGACGGGCCTTTGCGCGAACGCCTCTACAAAGAGTACGGCGTCGAGGGGTACGCGATCGTCCAATGCAAGGGCGACGCCGTCTTCATTCCCGCCGGGGCGCCGCACCAGGTCCGGAATCTGCACAATTGCATCAAGGTGAGAGTCCGCAAGTGGACGATATTTTCGTCTTTTAGTGACTTTTTCAAATTTGTGATTTAAAAAGTCGACATATTTTGATTTTTATCGATAGTTAATAATAATAATAATAATAATAATAAACGTCTTTATTATTTTCAATAAAAGCACAAAAACAAATAATTTAACTTGAACTCAAATACTTTTGAAAATAAAAGGCGGAGTTTATTTTCAGTTGTACATTACTGCACAACAAAAAAATATTCTTCCACTCAACCCTTTTTTTTGCCTTTTTTGTAGTAACGATTTTTCAAAACATGTCACAAGTGCCAAAATTCAATAATATCTCTTACTATCAAAATTTTGGGCAATTGGACTCTCTCTCTCTGAGTTATTTGTCTTGGAAGTTTTAGAAACGTCGCAAGTGCAAAAAAACCAATATATTCTTTCTTTCATCACTATTTTTCAACATTTGAACAATGTTTTTGTGCCATAAGTCGAAAATCTTGGTGATTTTGATGATGGCATTTAGGTTTTATTTATTTGAGATATTTTGTCTTTTTCATAGCTTTTAGTAGTTTATATAGTTTTGACAAAGGGACTCAGATTGGAACTGTTGTTTCAAAAAATTCATAAGTACAACAATTCTATAGTATTTCTTTAAATTCTTTGTTTTTTTTTTTTTTAACATTTATGCCTTTTTGTTCCAATATTTTGCTATTGAAAGAAAAACTCAAAAATTCGATATAATATTGGTGTTCATTCATAGTATTCGCACATTTTTGAGTTGCTTGTTGTCTTTTGAGCAGTTCTCTATCAGAATTGTCTTTCGAGTACCTCTTTTAGTCTTGGAACTAATATCTTAAATGATGTTGCAAGAGCCAGAATTCGATAAATTTCATATAGTTTCAACAGCTCAACTTTATTTTGAGTTGTTTGATGTCTTTTTGGCAGTTTTACCGTTTTTGTTTATTTTTAAAAACATTACCAAAAATCTTGATTTCTATCGATAGTATCGTTACCTGGACCATCCTTCTAGTGCCCGCTCGCCTTCTCGACTACTATTCTTCACTCGTGTAACGTTTTTTTTTTTTTCTATTTTCTCGCGTCAAGGTGGCCGAGGACTTCGTCTCGCCGGAAAACGTGTCTCACTGCTTCCACCTGACGCAAGAGTTTCGCGACCTCACCGACACCCATTCGAATCACGAGGACAAGCTGCAGATCAAGAACATCATCTATCACGCCGTCAAGGACGCGCTGTCGGCGCTCGAGGCGATCGTCGAGCGTCGCGACGCCGCCGACAAGGAGGACGAGAGGGACAGCGAGAGCGGCGGCAGCGTCGCCTCAAACGACGCGGATAATTCGGGCAAGTCGGATTCCAATAACGATGAAGGCGCTTGAGTTCGTTTTTTTTTTTTCGGATTCGGTTGGAAGTGAACGGAAACTGTCTGGAAGAAAATTACGTACGGGGAAATTGCTGCAACGATTCGCGTTATTTTCTGTTTTTTTTTTTTGGTTTCTCGGCGGATTGGGAAATTTTCTATTTGCGTTGATTAGCTTTCCGATCGAATTTCACTGTCACCCAGTTTTTCAATTGAATGGCATAGAATTTTATTGTTTTTTAAAATTTCAATAGGTTTTTGGAATATCGAAATTTCATTAGAAACTAATAATTCAAGTGAATCATAGAAGAAACAAATTAGATTCTCCATGTTACTACTCTTTTCTGAATTGTAGTTTTCAAAAGAGCTAATTGTATTTCCAATTGGTCATTCAGATTTCAAAAAACATCATTTTTTCATTATGAAATTGTTGTATTTCAAAGTATATAATTTTTATTCAAAAATTCCTCATCATACTTTGAAAATGGTGAATGTTGTATTCCAGAATTGATGATTTCGAAATACATAATAATAATTTTTGAACCCGAATCAACTAATTTGAAATACAATAAGATTGACGATTTTGAAAAACATTCCACACGTTTCTAAATTAAATTGTCTAATTTGAAATACACTTGATACATTTAAAGAGGTGTATTTGTAAATGTCTAAATTCAATTTTTTTTTATTCTGTTTTAATTACATATTCATCATTTTGATTTTATCTCATCTGTTGTGAATTTTCAAGATTTTCATTTGTTGGTTTTAGTTGATCATTTTGAATATTCTCGAAATATTTATGATGGTATTTTTAAATGAATTTCCAATTTTAGTTGACAAGTTTGCATTTGTTAATTTTACATGATCATTTCGAATGTTCCAAATGTTGATAATGGTATTTGCATTGAAGTTTTCTTATTTATCATCATTATCGATATGGAAAATACTTTGATTTTTTCAAAAAGAAATTCTCTTGGATATTTGGTGTGGTGTTTTTCGATTCAGCAACAATAATAATTTATTATCGAAAAAACTCGATGGAAAAAAATGCTTTCGTTGCAGCAGCAATTTTCATTTTCGAAAATCGTTCTGAAAGAATCTTTGATGGTTCGTGTGATATAAATAAGTTGGACGTGAGTCGTTGTAGGGGGGGGGGGGGAAGGAGGGAGAGTTTTCTACATTCCTGAGACGACGTTTTCTTTTGCTTTCCTTTGTCGTTTTTCTTTTCGTCTCGCCGTATTGTATGTACATAGAAAAAAAAAATGTACAAAAAGAAAAGAAAAATGAAATAGTGGTGGCTCGATGAAAATGCTGAATATATGCACGGTTTAACTTCCTGTATATTAAATATTATATATCTATCTGTGTAGGTAGATGACAGAGTTTGTACAAAGCGTACGATTTTTCCTGTTTTATTTCGTTTCAACTATCGCTACGCTGTTGCCGCTTGTTTATATTTTGACGTTTTTTCCCCCAGATCGTTGTCGATGTTGTCGGTCTAGCTTTTGACGATCGACATGAAAAAAAAAAATATTGGATGTGAATAATATTTAAACGTGCACCGTGCCGGCTTTTTTGACAGGCCCGCTCGCTCGAATAGCGCCGGGAAATGTTTTCCGCCTAGCGGAAAACCTTTTCTCGCGATATCCGCATACATTTATATAAAGTATTTTTCTCTGAATGGTGTTTGGGACATTTCAAGTTTCCACTGTGTATCGTTGTAAATGTCGTCGTGTTTCGAACCGTTTCACTGTGCCTGTAAAAAGTTTACGAAGATAATGTTGTATTTTCCGCTATTTGCACAGTATTCGATGTTTGATGATGAAACACGAAAAAAGTGCGTTTGTTTGTATGTAGAATGTCTGTGGCGACAAAAAGAAAAAAAAATACGGGACGAGTAGATGAAACTCTCCTCAAGTGCTATTTCAAAGTGCCAATCTGTCGTGTTAAAGTTGCAAAAAGAAACTTTTTTCTTACTGATTGTTTGTTGAATGGAAAATTAGAAATTCGAACGAAATGATCTCGATTTATGTATAAAGTAATATTGCGTTTCCTTTTTTTTTTTGATAATGTCGATAGGGATTATTATTTGATGAAAATGCGCTGCCGGAAACTTGAGGTGTCTTTATCCGACCTGTTGGTGTTAGCCTCCGGGACGTTTAGACGTCGAATGGGCGTTTCTCACTGTAGAAAAACTATCATTAATATTTAATTTTTTTCCTCTCAGCGAAAAATCGGATCCAATCTCGGTTCACATCAAAGAAGGCTCGGTGGACTTTTATGAGTCTTTTGTAGTAACGTAACAATTTTAAGAATGTAAATATATAGTTTGCTGTTGAAAATATGAGGATTTCATGTGAGAAATGCCTGTGTGAGGTCTAGGCATACCGGGTGAGTTGTTCATGAATTTGTGTGAGTCGGCAAGTCGGTCGTTCTATTTTTTGACGTCCGTCGTCTCGACGCGTCGTTTTTGCGATAGGTGAGACCGATTTTTATTTTTCTGCTGAAATGTGTTGAAATATCATATAATGATTTACGGTTATCATTGTTGTTTTTGATGGTTTGTCGAGAGACAGTAGAATTTCTCATTTGATTTTTTTTATGTTCGAAAAAATTGATAAAATATTGTTTTGAGTTGGCAGATTGATAACATAGCAGGGTTGCCATCGTTCTGGGAAGCTTGGATATATCAGGAAACTCCGAGAAAGCCATGAAAATTTCAACTGGTTTTCGCTCGTCTGTTTTCAGAAATCAACTTGACGAAAAACTATTTGATTTTTCTTACTTGGCCGTTATTTTCAGAATTAATTTCCTTCAGTTGTATGTAAATTGAAATCTTCACATATTTGGTTATTATTTTATCACGTTTTGTAGAAAAATTTTCAGTCAGGGACTTTAGAATATTCCAATCGTTGGCAACCTTGATTAAGAATGTTTTCTTCGTTCTCTGTTTCCTTTTGAATATTCAGATATTCAGTCATCAATTGATCTCCTATAGAATATTCAGGTGGGAGGAAAGAATATAGAAAGAAGATAGAAAACGAATAGGCAAAGTAAACTTCAATTCGGTCAGCTCATTTATGCATAACAAATATCCAAACAAATTAGGGAAAAAGTTTGAATTGTTCAAATTACAGCAGACAAATAAATATCGGCCCCACTTAGTCTTCTACTGGCGGCACTTGCTCGCAAAAGCGACACGAGGAGGTTTCGAGCTGCACAATCAACATCATGTCAGACCACCGACTCGTCGACAATTTATAATAGGGTGTGTCGGGAGAGTCCCGAATCCAATACGACGGGTCGGAGAGTGAGTAGTCACTCACTACTACTCTTTCGACGCACGGAGGCAACTCGTCCGTTTGCGTCGGAAAAAAGTGCTCACTCTCAAGACTCTTTTTATTCGATTCGGGACCCTCTCGATTTAGGTGTGTGTGTCGGAGTGTCCCGACCGATGGGAGGAGGGTCGGAGAGTTAGTGCTCCTCGTGCGCCGGGGTAGTACTCGCTCTCCTACCCTTCTATTCGATCGGGACACTCTCCGGCATGTGTCGGAGCGTGTGTCGTCTCGTCCTCCGGACAGGTCGGATGGAACACTCCTCCGACACATGGACGGGACAGGGGGGGAGATTTCCTCCTCCTGTCTTGTCCGTGTGTCGGATTGTCGGAGTAGTTCACTCCGAACTGTCCCAACGAATGGGAGGGACACTCTCCGACGCATGTCAGGAGGTCGACACTATCAGGTCGGAGGGGGACACTCCGACAGGTAAATACTAGGTAGGATAGGATAAGAAGTAAATGAGGAGACCCTGTGTACATTGTATATTATTTCAATAGATTTTTGTACAGTAATGTTCTTTTGTACTATATATTAGAATAAATATAAAGGCTAATGTTTATTATATATTTGTTTCATTCCATGCTCTCGCCGTCTCCTTCTCCTCCCCTCGCCTCCTTCTCCCCTCGCCTCCTACCTCCCCTTGCTTCCTACCTCCCCTCGTCGCCTCCTCCTCCCCCTACCTCCTACCCCCCCTTGCCTCGCCATGACGATTCTTCCGTTCTCCACCGTCGACCGATCGGGTTGTCGAATCGTCTCTTCTCTTCTCTCGGTCGATCTCTCCCCTTGTACGTCGAAGACGGTGTGAGATTCAACGAGACCGAAGACGGATCGCCTCCTCGCTCTCCTTCCTTCCTTGGAGGAAGAAGAAGAAGAAGAAGAGCGAGGAGACCCGCCGCCGTCGGACTCGACGAATCTCCCCGTCTTCGCCGCCGCCCGCGAAGAGATCGACCGAGAGAGAGAGAGGAGACAAGCCGACCGACCCGGTCGATCGACGATGGCGGAAGAATCGCCACGCCACGACGATCGATTTCGCCTGCCACAAACGACAGCCGGCCCACCACCGACCTTGCGGGAGAAACGCGGAGATCGAACGACGTCGTCGTCGAAGACGTCATCCGTCCTCGACGTTTTCTCCCCCAACAACGTGGCCCGTTGTCGTTGTGGCCGGAGAACAACCGGCGGACTTCTTGTCCCATCTCCCGATCGGAAATGGGCCACCTAAACACAAAAAAATACAATTAATACAAGATGAGATCAAAAAAGAATCAGAGCCGTCATCAGGAAATTGATCACCCCATATATTTCTTTCCATCATCGGTTGGGATTCATCATGAAGAATTAAACGACACCAAATTTGATGTGTATCGCCAAATACTAAAGAGATTTATAGCCCATTTATTTTTCGGTATGCTGCATGAGTGTGACAAAGAGGTTTTGCTAACCCCTTTGTCATTTGTCACTCACGCACTATACAGAAAAAATAAATGGGCCACGTCTCCGTAGCATTCGAAGAAAACACCATCAAACCTGATATCGTCGAATTCCTCATGATGAATCCGAACCGACGATCGAAAGAAACACAGGGTGATCATTTTTTTAGAAAAATCGAGAAGTAAAGATGAAATTTACACCAAATGAAATCATGACGAAATTAAGTGAAGATGTCAATTAGTATGCTGTTCCTGATAATGGTGCTGTTTCCTTTTCGTCTGACCCCCACCCAATCACCATTTTCGACATAAAAATGGCCGCTCACATTGGACATTATACTACAGGGCGAGACGAGTTCGAAATGTCAGAAATTCGAGACTAAAAAAGAAAAGAGTGCATTTCATGACGAGACCGTTCTAGAGATTGCTATGATAAATACTCAATATTCAATTATACAGGGGGGGCGCCTCAAAGTGTGCTCCCATTGGTGGGGAACGGAGAAAACTTTTGACAGATGTCGTAGGATCACGATAGTCACATGTTCGAATTATTTTTCATTATATCATACAGTTTGTCTCAACTCAAGAGTGGCATTCTTAATTCATCACTAGAGTATGTGAAAAAAAAAGTTCCATTCGAAGAAAAATACCACATTTCATTGAGCCACACTGTAAAATGAAAAACAATTCAAACATATATTCTTCGTAAACTTCTTTGACACCCATCACAAAGTTCTATTCGTACCCTCATAAGGCACAGCAAATCTCTTGCTTTGCCAAATTCTCTGGCACACCCTGTATACCTGTTAAAACTCCAGATGAAGCGGGAAATCAATTAGATATTGAAAAACAGTCACACAGATCAACTGTGAATTGATCTCATTGTGAAATGCACTAAAAATGTAGCATCAATTGAAAAAGTCCCTCTGAGGTTATCATTTGAATGAAATCGATGAAAAAAAAAATCGAATAATAATGACATGCACCTGAAAATGTACTAATGAAATATCCTGTATATTCCATTGCATCAAAGACGTACACAGAGATTCATTATAAATGGCCTCACCACCTGTAACTTGATTATTTATGAAAAAACGTCAAATCATAATTCATACATTGTACCGAAATGGACAAAGAAACATAAGGTTGTAGTTAGTTTTTCCAAATGTACCACCCTCAGTTCCTATACGTAGAAGAAATATATTATAGGTTGTTCCATAAGGATAAAAGCATAGTTAGATTATTTAATACAACCAAGTTATTTGAATTCTCAGGTTAGGTCAGAAACAATCGAGTTACAGGGGGGGGACATATGTGATGAATCACCCTGTACAAGGAAAATCATTAATTTGATATTCTCTGTTATAGACAAGTCGAACAAATTCCACCCAGTACAAATTTGAATACCAAAAATTTAAATTTCAAAATGTAAATGCTAAATGCAAAAGAAAATTGTTAATGAAATACCCTGTCAATTACTGAGTGCCATTTTTATACCGAAAATGCTATGAAACAACTTGAAATCAGAAAATACGATACATTTTTCTATTATCATCATCTTCGGAAAAACAATACAGGGCGATTTACAATTTGAACTTCGAACAATAACCATTATGTGAAACAATGCTGAATACACTACAGGGTTTGCTAAAAAAAAAAAATTTCAATATTCATTACAGTAAAGACAAATTTTGCAGTTGTTCCTGATGCAAATTCCAGTCCGTTATTCTCTGTTCAGATAGAAATTTCCATTGGGAATGAAACGATAACGAGGGTTGATGGGGTGTTGTCGAAAAACTACGGAGATATTGTGGATTCTCTCACCGATATGTCTAATGGGTGTGACAGAGAGAATGAGAATTAATCTGCCAGAACATTTTTCTCAGTCACACTCACAGGACATATTGATGAAAGAATCCGAAACATCTCCGCACTTTTTCGACAACACCCCATCAAAACTAGCATCGATTCATCCATAATGAAAATATCAAATTCATTTCAGAAGTATTTTTTTACATTGAAACAACAAAAATGAACAAGAGAGACTTTCATTTATAATTGTAATTTTATGTTAATTTGATAACCAGAAAACTGCGAGTCGCCCTGTATATCAATTAATCATTTTTATGTGTTTGCTGCACATGACGATAGAAAAAATGTACCAACAACAATGAAACACCAAAGATTTACGTGCGATTCCGAAATTGGCAGGCCTCCCAATTATCATCACCTCATCAAAACACACAGGATGTTCGAAACGAGCAAGCTACTTGACGTTGGGAAGTTGTAATGCAAAGAATTGAAAAGTAAGTATAAAATGACAAAATAAATTCTAGAAATTTGCTTGTGTCTTTTTTTTTTCTTCAATGATTACAACAAAGTCATGCCGACATGATGATGGGAGGAAAATTCTAATAAAATGTGAAAACAACTCAAACCTGTACAATGTCACTCCATGAACATTTGTATTAGTCAAATAATAAACAAGATGATATACATGACGGCTAATACCAACAAAAATTGAATCCGCACAATGAGTCGAAGACAAGCGCAGATCTGAGAGGAATATGTGCGAGTTCAATACTGAACTTTATCTACAACTGCTCAAAGAACAAAGCCAATTAGACGAAATTAAATTACTGTATTACAGTGACAACAGTATTTTTTGACAAAACAAGATATTTATTGGTTATATTACACTAATTGAAATGGTTTATGAAGTGTATCAATGTTCATTCCAAATTTTTTTTTTCAATTATATCAACAAAAAGCATTCTAAGAATGAAAAATTAATGTAAAAATATCTGAAATATTGACAGATTGCTGAGCACACAAAAACTACTATAGAATGTTATCAGGAAAAAAGTTGACTGTCAGGACTGATTATTAATACTATTGTCTGATATCAGAAATTCATAAATTAAAAAAAAAGTCAAATTGAAAAAGTGTGCTTGAGAAAACGAGTTCAAAGTCAAGAGAAGACTAAAATGGCCGATCGTCAAATAATAAATCATTTTTGCTATGAACCTTTTCAGTGGATCATTTGCAATATTGCCAGCTTTTTGCAAATGGCTGAGGAAACAGCCCCAAAACAACAAGTGATTTTTGACTTGACAAACCAACCACTAACTTTGATCGCCTGAGGTTGAATTCGTACTCAGCCGAGAAATTAATGAATTTCAGACAATTCGCTCATTTGTTATTGATGCAATAATAACAACAAATGTGCTTGTGAACCTGACAGGGCAAAAATTTGTGAAGTGATGTGTAACGGAAGAAAATCCGCTTTCAGAATCGCCGTCGTGCACGTGAAAAAATCAATATAATGAATATTAGAAAGCATCCGCTTCACTTTTTCAGAAATTGATTCACATGGACTTTGCGTTTTGAGTATAAAAATATTCATTCAAGAATGTTAAATGTTCTGAGAAAATTTCAGAAGATCGAGTAGCTCGATAATGAAAAAAAGTATTGATTCCCCACAATCTGTACCTATGCCAGGCTTCGTCAATGGAATATTTTCCATAGTTTTTTTTAATTACAAACATATAATTACAATTGTTGTTGATTGTTACCAACTGAACAGTTAAACCAAAGTTATTTTGACCGCCTGCGCCTGTGAATCAATTTTGGAAAGTTTTGCGGATGAAGAAAAAGAAGAATAATAATTAGATTCAACGCCACCGCCATCTTTTTCACTCACCGCCCGGTTTTCCTCAATTTTCCGCTGCCACCTGACTCTTTTCGATCCTCCACCGCCGCCTCTGCCTCAGCTCAGCTTCTGATCCACTGGCAGCGACATCTCGATTACTGAAAAATAAGTCAAACATCAAAACAAGAGGGTTGAAAATATCATGCAGAAAGAAAGATATGAGAATCTTTACAGACTCAGTTTTCATACAATGCTTACTGAATCATTTTTCCTTTAGACAACCAACTAGTACGATGAAGCATTTTTAAAGCCAACATTTGTCATCTATTGAAAACTGAGACTTGAAAGGGCGTGACAGATTTTACAGGTATAGGAAATACTTCAAAGACAAAATTAAAAAAAAAAAGAGATCCAAAAACGTCAAAAACAAAAGCGAATCGCGTCGATAACAAATTTTTTTCGCTCTAACTCGAACATGAACAATCTGTTGGCAATGAATAGAGCACCAACCTGTAGTCTCCCAAATCCTTTTTTCTTCACTGTCTGAGTCTCCACCACACTTTGTGCTGCAACTTCGATGAGGTCCTCCTACAGAAAAACCCAACAAAATTAATCCCTTGTAATCAAAACCACCGCCATCAATCAATCCTACCTAATAATCAGCCATATATCAGCTTTCAGCTCTTTTGAATCGCCACAATCAACTCATAACTTCCTTCGACACGGTATCAGAGATCTAGATGATCTCAAAAAGGCAGATGCTCCTAGTTGATGTCCTGGAGTAGATGATATAATGGGTGTCACATCTTCGTCCTCCTCCTGTCCTCCAAGTTTTTTTTTTCATACCGGTGCTACTCCTCGAAAGGCTTCAAGCGCACCCGGTGGTCGATTTTGCCTGTAAGAGATCGAAAATTCGAGTTGCGTTACTTCGTAATATGCCTCAACGACTAACACACATGATTTCATTGAAAAACATTTGACATTATTAACATAAATAAGTGAAAAAATGCAGTGTCATAAAAGAGGATCACGAAAAAGAAATTTACAGACGAAACTGACGGAACGACAAACACGCGGTTAACCATAGAACATCAAGATTAGTTACCTCTGGCAGATTGTGTCTGAGCTTGCGTCGTAATGCAAAAATGCACAAAGGAGAGTCTGTGATTAGTCAAAAGGCACTTGAAATTCATAATAAATTAACGTTTCAATAAACATGATGGAAACATTACCATCCTAGAGAATTCCTTTCTGTTGACATTCAGAAATTTACTATTAACACTGTTCAGGGAAAATATCATGATAATAAATGTTCGAGAAGAATTTGGTTAGATATTACTTGCAAATACATAATGTGCTACTTATTGTATGAGGATCATATTGGTATCATCGTTCATCATTCATCATCATCCAAGCAAATCGTTCAACAAAAGGATTCAACAAAAGCTTTTCAGGACTCACCATTACATCAGAGAGAAAAGGGAATATCCAAAATGCATTTTCCAACTACCACAAAGAATCGTTACAATTTCTCACAAATCAATCGAAAAATAAAGAAACACTCGCGTATAATTGCGTTAGTAAAATATTTTTGATATAACCATGATATCAATCAATAAAAATGATCAAAGAATACCGGCTTTCACACACCATCAACCGAAATGATTTGGATAACTTTCGAGTATATTCGTTGCGAAAACGTCGAAGAAGAAAACAAAAGCGAATCGCGTCGATAACAGTTTTTTTGCTCGTTGCTGGATCGTAAACAATCCGAGCAAAAAAAGGTGACTTAACAGGTCACTAGATTTCAATTTCGATTGCAATGTAGACCTCTGCATGAATATACGTACGTACAAAAAATATACAGAGAGATAAAAACACAACGACATTCCGAAATAAGATATTCTTCTTAGAAGATTTAGAGATAATTTTTTCGTAAAATGAATCTCTATACAGTGTGTCTATAAAAATAGAGCCAATAGATATACGGAAAAATCGTGAGATACAGAGAGGAATCCAGAATATATATAGGGTTATTCATACAAGTAATATTACTCAATATAACCTACACAAAATATTATACAAAGAGATACAAACACATCATCAACGACCATTCAAAATAAGATATTTTAGATGAATGATCTTTTCTGTAGAAAGAATCTATACAGTGTGCATAAAAAAAGAAAGGCATGTCAGTATAGAAAAATATCTTGAAATACAGAGGGATGCAGGATAATATATCAGGTTCGTCGATCATTTACAATAATACGCAAGTTAGATCTACACCTAATATACCAACAAGAGATATGAAGAGATATATCAAACACAGCGATATACCGCTATATGTCGAAATAATATGATATCATGTGAATCATGTCTTTAGAATGCATTCATACAGTGAGTCCAAGAAAAAATAGAGCCAGGGACATCCTGTATTATATGATTTCTATGGTCACCGCTCAAACAGGTAGAGAACAGGTTCATATATTCTTTTTGATTTCAACGATTTTAACCTTGCCACACACAGAACTGTCAACGTCAGTATCGATAATTTTGATATTTCATCCAGCGTGCAAAATGGAAGACGACTTCTTTTTCGTCGACGGCGAAGACTACGGTTTGGAGTACTCCGAGGAGAGCACCTCCGAGCCCGACGTGGACCTGGAAAACCAATACTACCTCGCCAAGACCTTGAAAGAAGAACATTCGGAAACGTCCGTGGCGGCGTTCCAGAAAGTTCTGGAGCTGCAAGGCGAACACAAGGGCGAGTGGGGCTTCAAAGCGCTCAAACAGCTCGTGAAAATCCATTTCCAGCTCAAGAATTACGCGGAGACCATGAGAAGATACAAAGAACTGCTAGGTTAGTATGTTTCGTAACGGTCATGCGATGTGTGTATATCTATCTTCGTTTATAGCAGGCGACTGAGGAGGATAGAATTACATCAATTATCACCATTCGAAATCAGCACCTTCAGTTCTTTCATCGACGAGGCCGAATTTCGAATTTGCCGCTAACACTACTTACGAATTGTGATTTGTGTTCTATGACTATCGATTAACCAGTGTTGCCAACAGGCATGTGATGACAAGATTGCCAAAAAAAATTAGATTGGCCGACCGACCATATGATTACCGGTTACAAATCCTTGTACAATATTTCGCACTGCAAACGTCATTTTTGTCATCTTTCAATATCGTTGAATTCCTTTTGTTCAACCTCAACTTAATATATCATCTAGAAAAAAGCAGAGTGATAATATACTAATTACTGCCCTTTCGATACAGGATACATAAATACTGCGGTGACGAAAAATCATGGCGAAAAATCTATCAATTCCATACTGGATTACACTTCAACTTCCAAAGACATCGAGCTGCTGAAAAACTTTTACGAAGCCACTTTATCGGCTCTGAAAAACGCCAAAAACGACAGACTGTGGTTCAAAACCAACACTAAATTGGGTAAGGTGTATCTGGAGAGAGGAGAGTTCGCCAAAGTGGCCAACATTATCAAACAACTGAAACAGACATGTAACCCTCATGCTCAAGAACTCGATCCCCATAAAGGTACAGTATAAATTCTAGTTTTCCTTCTGCGTTGTTGACAGCAGTCACTTGTTGCTTTTGTCTTTGTTGACAGCAGTCACTTTTGACACCTACCTGTTGACTCTGTCATTTTGACAGTTGTCACTATAGACGAGAAACAATGTTTCTATGCAACACTCGTTTGAAATTGCTCCAGGAACTCAACTTTTGGAAATCTACGCCTTGGAAATTCAAATGTATACCGAACAAAAAAACAACAAGCAGCTGAAGGAATTGTACGAACGCAGCTTAAAGGTGCGATCGGCGATACCGCATCCTTTGATCATGAGTATCATCAGAGAGTGCGGTGGTAAGATGCATCTGAGATCTGGAGATTACGAAAAAGTAAGTCCAATTCACGGTTCTTTCCATGAATAGCTTGAAATGGAGTAGGATTATCACAGAACATAATCTTGAAAGAGGCTATCTTCTTCCTCTTGGAAAATTTGTCGAAAGGAAATTATACTACGAACAAAATTGCGTTTCACAGGCTTTCACAGATTTCTTCGAAGCGTTCAAGAACTACGACGAAGCGGGGAATCCAAGACGATTGAACTGTCTGAAATACCTGATACTGACGACAATGTTGCTGAAATCTGCCATAAATCCGTTCGATTCCCAAGAAGCCAAACCGTACAAGAACGAACCAGATATAAAAGCAATGATAGATCTGATTCAGGCTTTCCAAAACAACAATATGAAAGATTTCGAAAATATCTTCCAGGTAAGTTGAGTCTCGACAACTCCTTTTCGAGTTTTGGTTTGGTGGCAGTGGCACTTTCGCCTTCATACCTGATCACCGCGCTGTCTATAAGCGCGTTTATAGCACGAATCTTTCGAACCTCTTCTTGAAGGAAAACAAGGAATCTCTGATGGCCGATCCCTTCGTTCACGAACACATCGCAGATCTGCTGAAACACGTCAGGACCAAGGTCCTGCTGATCCTCATCAAGCCCTACAGGAACGTCAAGCTGGCATTCATCAGCGAAGAATTGGGAATCAGCGTGGAGGAAACGGAATTGCTGTTGGTCTCTTGCATCCTGGACGGTCAGATCAAGGGGAGGATAGATCAGGTGAAAGAGGCGTTGGTGATGGATTACTCCGTTCCTGATCAGAAATACGTGGCCTTGGAGAAGCTTTCCGATCAGATCAACAAGTTGACGCTCTCAATCGGTGCGTAATCGCAAGACAGACCGCAATGTTTCAGTTGTCGTGTTATTCGTTTATTCTCACGTCATTTTTGTAATAATTTTTCGAATAAAGCATTTATAAGAAGTGCATCTTCAACTTCCGAAACTTGAATAGATATAAGTGACTAAAGAGTTGGCCAAAATTCGAGCAAGAAATCACCGAAAAATCGTAATCTAAGTCGCTCAAATACTGTGTATTTTGAATTTTATAGACACCCTGTATCAAACTTTGTTTCAGTGCCCATTGCTGCAGTAGTTAATATTGTTTGAATCCGCCCCTGTACTAAACCTCAAGAACTGTCAAACACTTTAAAAACTGGCTAGAAGTTGTGTCATCTCAGGCGATGAAACATAAGAGAAAAACCGAGAACCTAACCTATAATTCGAACGTCAAAATTGCACGACTTTTATACATTATTTGTTATCATATGAATTTATAACGAATAAAAATGCTTCTTGCGGAACATTCAGTAGCCAGACGAATACTCTGCAGTTGCCTCAGAAAATACAGTCGAACTGTCAAGTTTAAAACCGATCCGGGAATAAATAAACGTGGAAAAATCCTGGATGCCAACGATATAGATGAAGAAATGGATCTGGACGATCTAGAAACAGATTTCATGAACGTTCAACAAAGCCACAAAGATCACGTGAGGGAAATGGAGGCCCGTAAGGAGAAACTTAAATATATGATAGTGAAACAGAAATACTTCAAGGAGAAATTCCCGAATTTCTTGACATGGCAAGATAAGCAGCAAATCAAGTATTTGCACGATAAGGATCCTGAAGAGTGGACAGTAGAGAAACTAAGCGAAAGTTTCCCAGCATTACCAGAAACAATCATGGTGAGTGGACAAATTCTCACAAATATGTAATCAAATTGAACGTTGTCATTTCAGAAAATCTTGAGATCAAACTACACGAAATCAGACAGCAAGATTGTTAATCATGATGTATCTGTTGAAAAAAACTGGAACAGCTTCTCAAAAGGAGAAATGCCTGATTTGCCTGAAGATTTGGTAGCCCACCTAAACAAATTCACAAAAAGAAATATAATAAGCAACCCAGTGTCAGTACCACCATCAACAAAAAAAGAAATTGTAGTTCAGGCCAGTGTGTCAACAGAATTCTCAGAAATAATAACCAGCTACCAGATACTGAAAAACAAGAATCATAAGACGGCACATGAAGTGGTGGACCCCAAAACTAAACCAAGATTCCCAAATTTACCTGATAGCTCTAAACACGTAGACACTTATTTAATGATTGACAAGAAGGATATGAAGAACAGGAAAAATATAACATTGGAACACCTGCAGAATAAAATTGAAAGCAAAGCTTTAGAAGGTAATTTGCTATCAGAGGAGGAACAATTAATCCTCAAAGGAACTAAAATGCCAAAAGAAGTTGAAGCTAATTTGACTCACACAAATAAAGAGGACACGAATATTATAACGAATAAATTTGGTACAACCAGAGTTGGTTTAGTGGTGAAAACAGAAAGAGACTACAATCATCTCTTTTATCCAGAGAAGATTAAGATACCAAGAAACAAAGTGAAAAAAGGCTATACTTATCGACTGAATGATTGTTATTATGATTATGATGGGGAATTTTTATACAGAGTTCCAGGAATGGGTTGAAAATTGTGTTTTAAAGATTTTGTATTTATTTAAAAACAATATCAATTTAAAAATGACTAGCATAAGCTGTATTATGTACAACATTGTAAATACTACTAATTGGTTAATGAATGATAATAATGCAGTTGCCCTTGTTCAAAAATTGATGAAAAACAAACAAACAATAGAGGTCTAAAACAATCAACAAGTTGAAACCAAATAGTTACAGTAATACTTAAAATACTGTTCCAAGCTCAATAGCAACAAATGAAATGCAAGTGTTTTGCATTATTTAGAATAAAACACGTATTTTTATGTTGAAGTTTGTTACATCTTGGGATAAAAATCTCTGACAATATACCAAATAATGTGTACTGCTTTTTTTTTAATCTCTCCCCTACTCATTTGAAATTTGGCTGACATATTGTATATTTGTTTCATTTCTTGTACCCAAAATTTAATTGTGTTGATCTCTATTCTCTATTCTCTATGATTTCAAATGAACACGATACAGGGAATACACTTATGGTGAATCATTCAGTGTCTACTAAGAATCCTTTCCATCATACTGGAGGTATCAAATTCGACATCCCAATCTCGAGTGTTTCATTTTGAAATAACAGTCTCACGATTTGGTGTTAAATTACCTGATAACAAATAAATATCAGGATCAACCTTTCAGAGACATTCACAATCAACCACTAAAGATTTACTTCAATCTTTTTCACTCTAAATGGATGCCTTGTATCCACGAACTCAAATCTGTAGCATCCTCACAGTCTACAACAATCTCTTTTGGAGTCTCCGAAGACATCACCAGTTGAGCGGCTGTCCTGCCGCTCAAATAAGCCCCGTGCACTGTCGAATAAAAGTTGCTGTGGGCGTGCTCTCCAGCAAACATAAGAATAGGCTGAAAGACAACGGGAAATTTTTGCGGAATTATTTTTTATATTCATATATTTTTTTTATTGCATTTATTTTTGTAGGGCGTCAGCATTTTGACGATTTATTGATATCTCTAGAAGAAGAAAATACCAAGAAATTAAAAAATGGGCAATCGAATTATGTCTGAGAAGAGTCCAAAGAATTTCAATTAATTCACAAGAATTCTAGGTGATTCAAAAGAAGGATAACCCTAATGACAAAAAAAGATCCTTGAATCAATTCTACCTCGAGGAAATAATAATCTCAAAGAAGTCCAAGAAATTTTGAAGAACAACAAAAAACTTTGAATTCTCACCTCTGATTCATGTTCATCAATATAAATTGGTTGTGCTAGATATTCTATATCTATTTGTGAAGAACCCACTGCAATAGATGTGTATGAACCCCTTGTATATGGTTGGCTATGCCAAGTAGTACTAAAAAACGACAAAAATATCTTAAATAAGATTTATTTCAGTCCAACTTTCGGGAAACTAGTGGTAAATAAGTACTTACCAAACACATTTCTTTGGTTTTGGTATGAAGGGATCATTCAAAAATTTCCTTAAGATCGTTGTGCAGGCATCTATTATCACGTTATTAGGCAAAGTCTCCATATATTCAGCTTCCCTTCCCGATATCCAACCCAAAATTAATGTATCCGATATTTTGGAAAAAGAGTAAATTTTCTTGTACCAATTCTCGGAAATGTCAGAGGCTTTACTTTTATCCGTCTCCCACAAGAGAAGCACCTCATTTATAGTGGGATGCAAAAACGGCCTATCATACTCTAATATTATCTTATCTACAGTCCCAAAAAGTAACCTGAAATTGATCATTTCTTCAGAAAAAAAAAAATAATTTGTGTAAACATATCTCAAACAAAAGCCCTTTATAAGGATTGAGCCATAAATGAATGAATTCATGAATGCATTCCAAGGTTATTTCTATCTAATCTAACTTATATTTACCTATCAATAGCTTCCATTTTATATTCAGGTAATGGTGGTTGAAAAATGCTGCTGGCACTGTTTTTGAGCACACCCAGTGGCAGAGTACAAATAACTTGGTCACCAAGAAACTTTTTCCCATTATCACAGATTATCTCCACGTTAGACCTTGTGAGTGATTTTTCACAGCTAGACTCTCTACTCGAATGTTTTGAAGACGAAGGTGACTCAATAACAGTCCTATCTGAATCATCAGAGTCACTGTCATTCGAATTCGATCTACTACCCTGAAACCAAGTAAATGAATTAAAAGCAAGTAGAATGAAAAATTCAACTTACTTTTTTGCAAAACCACTTCACGTGTTTAACAGGATGTTTGGTCAACAGATTCTCTTCTGGAATAGTATTTTTCAACGGTTCTAGAATCGAACTGTAACCCTTGGGAAGAATTATATTACCCCCTTGTAGTTCAGTGTAACTTCCCAGCTCAATCAAATCGATTTCACTCATGTTATCACAACCCGAAATGCAGGTCTCCCTTCTCAATAAACATTCAAACAGCAACTCACGTAGACGTCTCTCACTATTATCCTTGATTTTGTCGAGATACAAACTTATCTCCAGCCTCAAATGGTCACCCACACTGTCGATACCCTCTGGTGGTGAATACTGAGATATAAAATACTCTTCGCATCGGCTCAAAAAACACGAATAAGCCTCGTAAATTTCCTGCAGCGTGGCGAATGGCACTTGTTTCCCTTGTTCAGTAGCAGCGACCAGTTTATGGGGCTTAGGATACGCCATAATGTCCACTAATCCGTGTTGCATCGCCAATTCGTAGACGGGATTACCCAAGACACCGTGTATCCAGTTGGCACCGAGTTCGACCTTCTCGTTGCCCATGGGTATTTGAACGATTCGCCCCCCGATCCTTCCTCGGGCCTCCAACACTTTGAAATCGGTGAAACCGTTCTTGGTTAGATGATAAGCAGCTGATAGACCTGCCATTCCGGCTCCCACAATGATAACTTTGGTCTTTTGGGTGCTGCTGTCAGTGTCTTGGGCCCCATTCTCGTCCATCCTATTCGCTTTCGATGTTGAATAACATTTGCCGATCGAGGGGGGCCCTTTATGTCGAAATTTGGTGAATCTCCAAAACTTCCGAGATGACAGCATGAAGTTTGCTGACAAAGATGGCAGCTGAAAGTTCCGAGGTCGACCGAACGGTCATAGGCGTACGGAGATAATTTTCTCAGATATAAATGATTTTTGACTATAATCATAGATTCGTTATTAAGATTGCTACGTCACTGATATATAGATTTCTTTTTGGAAAATACTCAGCTATCGTCGTCACATCTAGTCACGGTTTATAGAAACGTCACATCAGTAGCTCCGAAGAAGTGACAGACTGTCAAGATATCGAAGTTGGTAACATGTAAGCATTTACTGTTTTTTTTCTTCAAGTTTCCAACTCTGTTTATTCATTGCAGTTGCAGTCGCAGATCTGACAGCAGCAGTTAATTGTTGGTTATGGTTGGTATCAGATTGATTGTTTTTTTGTGAACTAACGAAATCGAGATTGTTTTTGGAATAAAAATACTAAAATAGAAAGTGCTATTTTAATATCATCGAAATACTTCTTCATTCAACGAACGTTTGTTGAATACGAGACTACTGTGAAAAGAAAAAAACGGCAGAGAAAAGGTGAGTGTATAATTTTTAATTAATATCTATTGAATATTTGAATTTTTTTCAACTTCTATTGCCTCCCCATTATTTACAAATAGTGGCATATTTCAAAAAATACACATTATCACTGTTAAATTGAGAGATATCTTACATTAAATGAGTTTTCATGAAGTTCCATACCTATGCAAATCCATCATTTATGAAATTATTATTATTATTTATTTCCTATTTTTCATAGAATGCGCACACTGAATTAAGAAAAGTATATTGTGTATTTGTGGGATAATTTAAATAAAAAAAATAAGGCACTTCTCTCACAAAAATATTTTGAAGTTATAGGTACCTATACCTTATGTTTTACCGAGATAATGACGTAAGTGTTGACTAATCGGTATTTATATAATGTAAATTAGACGAAAAGTGAAAGAACCTGTTAGATCGAGTGTTATATCATTCAATAATTTATAATCAACTTTTTAATCTTCTTCAATTTTACATTGATATATTTTAAACAATTTTACGTCTATCACCCCCTGTATTGCTATCAATTGATCGTTGCTATAGTAGATATTGAATTTCAGGAGAAATTATCTCTCGAAAATATTGATTCATTCTTTTCAATCACGGAAGGTACAAAATGGTACAAATCTATTGACTATACCTACATAAGAGAATAACAGTCAATTGACCTAGAAAACAACAAGGAATATTCATTTTATCTTATTAAAACCGAATGTTATAAAGAATATAAAATATTTTTTTTCTATCAATTGTGGAGAAATTCTCATGAGTGTATTTTTCATGCATACCAAGAACTCTGAATGAAAATACCAAATTCAAAAGTTGCTATTAGAAATATCTCTGAAATGAAAAATGATATCAAGTAATACAAAATTCGACAATCGACCTTGTTTAGGGGTTTGGACATTTATTGATATCTCCATTAATTTCCGAGATATTCACGCTACTGGTAATTGACAAAGTGCATATTAATGATTGAAAAAATATACATATTTCCTACGCTATATAATTACGCCTCATATTACATTTAAATTGGCATCGTATAATGTATCATTCTAATGATGACTAATGGAAGGATTCTAAAAATAATTCCATCTTATTCACTTCTGATCACTCTGAAACTTGAATATTGCAAATTTTTCGTAACTTCATCTATACGATTCTGCCGATCAATCTAAAAATAACTTTTATCACTTCTCTGAATGATAAATCGCAATAATTATTGGTCTGGTTCATTTAAACGGTTACAGTCGTCCTAAAAAGGATCTTTACAGAAACCGTTATTGTATACATGGCGTTCAAACAGTTCATTCCCAATAATTCAACAAGCTTCAGAAATGTATGGACCTGAGAAAAATGGTTATGGTTTCAGCTAGATTTTTAAATGACACACCTTATTAGTTTATTAGAACGACGTTTTAGAATCTCCCTCTATACATATATGGATGAATGTTTCACTTGAATATTCCTCCGTTATTGAACCACACCTACTTCCGTTTCCTCAAAGAATATACAAAACGTTTTCCACATGACGAGCTCCAATTTCTATTTTTTTTTTTTGTCATACGCAGTTGTAAATCGATTACTCCTTAGTGATTTTAGATAATCATCACATCAAAAATCAAAGCGAAGCTGACAGGGTTCGCATTTTATTTTTTTTCAGGAAAATGACTGAAAATAATGATCAAGAGCAAGTCGTCATGACACCGAAATGTAAAACGAACAATTCGACCACGCTGATTATAGAACGGAGGAAAATAAATAAGACGAATGATAAGATGCATATAGCAGGTGGGGAACATACAGGGATTATAATAAATAAAGAAGCGATAACAGGTAAGTATCGTCTGTAAGTTTTTCGAGGAGGTGGTACATTCATTTTCCAGCTTTTTGTGGGATTTTCTCTCCTCGTTTCTAAAAAATAGAGTAGAAGTTATTAAAAATTATTTCGATATATTTGTAGTGAGGACAGATTTTGTGATCTGCCCCAAAATGTCACTGCACTAGGAATTGACCCTTTAGATACCTCTAAGAGGAATTCTCTATTTGTCAGTGACACCTTGTTTTTGTAAAATTTGGAAGTACAAATATATTTAATGAGAATAAAACCTCTACTTATCTTGGTGGACGTTTCGGAAACGAATTTGCTCCCGTTCTAAACACAATTAAAATATTTTTTTCTTCGCAGAATTTTTTCAATATGTTGTCGGTTTTGACACAGAAGTGTGACACTAAAAAGTATCAAAACCGACAACATATTGAAAAAATTCTGCGAAGAGAAAAATATTTCAATTGTTTTGAGAACGGAAGCAGATTCGTTCCCGAAACGTCCACCATGATAAGTAGAAGTTTTATTATTATTAAATATATTTGTATGTCCAAATTTTTCAAAAACAAGATGTCACTGACCAATAGAGAATTTCTCTTTTCAAGTATCAAGCGCAGTGACATTTTGGGGCATATCACAAAATCTGTCGTCCTTACTACAAATATATTGAAATAGTTTTTAATAACTTCTTCTTCATTTTCTAGAAACGAGAAGAGAAAATCCCACAAAAAGCTGGAAAACGAAGGTAATAAGCATCGTTTCGAAAAAGTCTGAGATATTCCCTCAATATTTCTTTTAGAAAACGGCACGTTCGTGCCTGCTCAGCTGTCTTTGGAATTCAGGGTATTCTTGGTGAATAAGGAAACCAACAAACACACCCAAGAAGCTAGAACTATAAGATTCTGGTTCAGGGAATCAAAAACAGCGGACGAATGTGACGGAGGTCAGGCAGGCACTGCCCAAGATTTTTTCAGAGAATTGGTCAGTCCGCAGGAGTTCCCCAGAGGTTAGTTTTGGTATTTAGGCATAACTTTTTAAATAACGTTTTGTTGAATTTTCTGAAATGAGGGTACTTTACTCTTGTATAATTTTTTTATATTTTGACCTACCCTGTATGCTGTTTGAGTGCATCTAATATGATTTTCGCACATGCACCAACTTTTGGCATTTTCTTAGTTTTGATTTTGCAATTAAATTTCGAAAATTCCGATTGTATACTTATAAAATGACAGTGTATAGTATTATTTATCGATAGTGAAAAAAAATCCTTTTCGAAATTATGTATCTATTACGAAGCAAAACTGTGATAATGAGGATTTTTAATTCTTTTCAGTGTTTATTAATAAATTGTGTTTTATGATTGAAATTTTCCAAATTCTTCTACTCCTAAGTGTGTTTCTCGATAAAATTCTGTATCTTGGATAATAAACAAATATTCTCTCTCTCTCTCTCTCTCTCTCCCTATACTTTAGTCTGTTTGGAAAGTAGGGAGAGCAATAAATCTATTATCAAAATGCAAATATGTCACAAAACCAAGAAAAGCATGACCTCAATAATCATATTATTTTCACAAGGGCGAATTGAGGAAAAGATCCGAAAAAGTCCCGAAATAAATAAGACGATATCGTAATGTTCGTTCTGCAATTTTTCCACATTATTCTATCTGCCATTGAAGTCGATGAAATATCACATCTCAAACCAAAAACCACAAGTGAATCAGGTCAATTCCATAAAAAAAATACAGGTCGAAAACATTCAAATTATCAGCGTGTTGAAAACTTTAGAAGAAACATAATTCATTGTCAAGACCACATAGTGAAAGCTAGATACAACGCATGCATCGTATCTCCTATGTTGAATCGTTGAAGTGTGTTGCGCAGTTTGAAAATACATGAAATGCTACTTTCCCTCACTACAACTACTTACCTACATATACGGGTATACGTCACCTTATAAACTAGATGAATTATTTTAAATTGATTTGGTTTGTCGTCTCAATGTCATTTGTCTATTCATAGACCAGGAAAACACGGTAGAAGATAATTTATAGTAAATAAACATGGAAATGAAACATCAATCACACGATAGTTTGTTTTTCATACTAAATAAATGTTAATTGTCAAATTAGAGTGTTCGAGTTTCTTATTTAAATCGATTTTTTATAAGTATATCAAACATTCTTTCAGCGTAGTTTCTTATTATAATATGCTAAATTGTTCCAGAAATTCAGTACATACCTTTAAATATCACCCTGTATTGTGCTGACTATACAATATTAATACTGTTAGATAACTAAAAAGTAACGGGATATTATCTTGCAACTCGTCTACAGATTTTATATGTTGCAAATATTTAGACAGGAAGAGCAATGTTTCATTATCTAGTGAAAGAAATACTGAGAATCATTTTATCTTTGTGAAACCGACAATTCTCAGAGTGGAATCAAACATTTCATAAATTCCTACCATCTTTGGAGCATATTCCTCAAATGCAACCACATGTGGAAAATACTAATTTACTCCAGATACACAATTCAATGAAAAAAAAAAAAATCAAAATATATTCGAAATGGGCCAATCATATTCATATTATCATTATTTAGCATAGAATTCAATTGTGAAGATGAACACAAAAGTATTGATTTACCTTCATTTATAAACCAGAGTTAATTCATATCTTTTTTAATATTACAGTTGAATTGATTATACTCGAACAAAATTTTTTCATGTGTACTCATGTTTCAGATTATGTTGGTTTCATCAAAAAAATAATGAAACTGATGCAGCACAACTTCAATTCGATTGTAAAACTAGAAGTAGAACTTAGGCAACTAGAAGAACCTGTTGCAATGCCTCCTAGACCACGTAAGTATAAATTAATCATACTGTATGGTGTTAACAAAGTGGGTATCCATATTCTTTCATGAAAGCAAAGTCTGAGGACTTCGAATAATATAACCGATTTATTAAATGTGTCAAATAATGTTTTTCAATCCATATTCATGGAAAGTTTTGTTATAGCTCGACCTGGTTATTGTTACATTCATTTAAGGCCTATTTTCAATACTCAAGGTTTGTTAGGTTTGTGTTGTGTGATGAATAAATAACTGTATTAATTTTTTTTTTTTGGAAGTTTGAATTCAATCTAACACAGTTTTCTTAACCACTGTTTTGATGTTATTTTTCATTTCATTCCGTAAATAATTGCACAATATCTCGAATAAGATCTTCAAGAATTCAAAAATATACTGATGTTCTCACAAAGATTTATTTATGAGGTTCTGTCAATTCTGTCCTGAATGATAGAGGTGTATTCTTAGCAGAGTGACATTGTTTACATGCCATTTTTTTCCTAGTTTCAGCTGACGAAAATTCACTGGGACATATTGTAATTTTGACTGTGGAAATGTTGCTCGAAATAATTGAATCATCATATCCAAATCCCATAACTGTCAAGGATGTTGCCAGGTAAGAGGTTGATACAATAAATTTACTACTACAAGTTCATGAAAAAAATATTTTGGCCTTTGTCGACTATTATCATTAAAAATATATCTCATATTCCCCATAAATATTTCCTTGGATATTAAGAAAGTGCTGAACTAATTTTTTTGTATTTTCGCGACTGAAAATTTTACTTTCAGGGAAAACGGTTGGGATGAGGAAGAGGTGGCCCAGTGCCTTTCAGCCCTTCAATCTAGACAGCTGGTCAAAGCCATGGATCATGGTGCTTTTACTCGCCAACAGTCGCATGACTCTCACCAGGTATATTTTTTAATTTTTGGAGATTATTTGAGTGATATTACTGATTACATTATAGCTGATAACATTTTCACTGGGTTCGGTTGTTTTTGTCATCATAACACCTCGAAGAAAGTTGTGAATGTTGAGTAGTTCTTCTTTCTTTAGGCACTTGAGACTATTTGATTTTCACCAGATATTCAACAAAAATAGATAAAATGTGTGTAAATTAGTACTTATGACACTTTAACGTTCTTCCAATTAACATTACATGAAATTATTTTATTTGCACTTTTGATATCATGTTCTTAGAATATTCATAATGTTTCAGATCACCGTTGTCAAACAAATGCCAACTATGGCAAGTTCTAAACAACCAACGATTGCCATCATAACCGCTCAATATTGTGAAAAAATGGCAGTTGACGCAATGATCGAGAATAAAGAGACTTTCGTTAGATACACCACTGTTGGTAAGTGTTTTGTTTTCAACGTATCAAGTGTCATTATTGCGACAATTTTCGTTGGAGAGCCGCAAGGATCAATGTTTGGGCCCTTCTTGAAACCAATCCACAGTTGTGGAATGAATTGCAAAAAAATTTTTGTTGTATTGAAAAATGATAGAGAAGTAAGGTTTCATTCTTCATTTTATAACAATGTTATTTAATATATAAAATGACGACAAATTTGAAGCTTTCAGAAAGGGTAAAGTATATTCAGATGAAAATCTTCTTGCAACCAGTGTGAATAATTGTTGTCAGTTTTCATGTTGCTGGGGGTGATTTTTTGTGTGATTTGAAATAACTGGAATATTTTAAAAATACCAAAGTTTTAATAAATCTCAATAAGGTTAAAGCTGGTTATACAAAGCAGTTCTTGTAAATGAATATTTCAATCAATCACTATCTGAATCGCTACTGCTGCTTGTTGCATCACTGGATTCTTCACTATCTGTCGAACTGTCATCACTATCCCTAACCGACAAGTCAGCCATTTTCTCTTCCAAAGAGTAACACTGCTCCACCTGGTCCAAATTGAGCCCCAAATCTTGTTTCTCAATGGTTAAAGTGTGAACCTCATCGAGGAATTCCTTCCATTTCGTTTTGTCACATTTCATAATAAAACTGACATAGTCTTTGATGAACAGAGTGTTCAAAATGTATCTGCTACAATCCCCACCTATGAATATTCTATGGATATCAATCAAACACTTGATTATATACTTTTCTCCAAGTCTTAGTAAGCTCTTTAAATCCTCTAGTACTCTCACAGCAACAGCGTAGTTTCTATATAGAGGATATATAACGCTTCTACGGAAAGCAGTTGTGAGCACGTCTTTAGGAGTTTCGAAAGCATCCAACCAACACAGAGTGCTAGCTAACTTAGCTATGGTCCAGCCAGATTCACAATTTCTTTCATAGGAAACTGATCTGCCATCATAACAATAGGCAAATAATATATCTATCAACCCACTGAAGGCATATTTGGTTTGCAAACTGGTTAAATTGTACACGTTGTTTTGCAAATCTTTAAGAAAATCCAATTCACTAGCACTGAAACTTATATCATCTGCACTGAAGTTGTCCCAAGGTGTTTTCTGGTGTAATATTTCCGCAATTTGGCCATCTTCATCAATCAAGTCACACAAATAATACTCCATATCAAACTTTCCTTGCTCATACTGCAGCCTGAGCTTCCTTCTCTCCACTAAATTCACCTCACAGGGGTTTATCTCAAACACATCACTGAATTCGGAACTGATACTCACGAATTTCTTGTGACCTTGCAAGGCAAACCCAAAACCATCTTGGAGATTCTCGTTTATCAAAACCTCATCTTCCGTGGATAGTTCAGAGTTGATTATGGTTATCTTCCCTGTGGTACCTTCATAGCTAGCGTCGACTTTGGTGACCAGGAACTTTGTTATGTATTCCAAATCTTCGAAATGTTCGCCTGGAACGGCTTTTTGATAGCTGAATTTGAACTCCCCCGTGTCCGCATCGAAGGAACTTTTGTAGGCATCGTCGATCAGACTGCCTGGCAGAGACAATCTCAAATAGTAGGGTTTGCAGACGAACATGAACAGATTGTCTACCACCTCTACGTCCAATTCTCTCAGGCTGCAATAGGGAGCTCTTATTTGGATCGTGAGCGTTTTTTCATCCTGGCACAAACTGAATCTCGGCGTTATCATCTTTGTTTACGATCTCAAACTAGTCGTGTGGAATAATATTTTTGTTTGGTGCGACGATATTTAAAGGTTAGGGTGCGGTGTGAAGTTAGCTGTCGAAGCTACCGATGTGAAGTTAGCTGTCGAAGTCGTTTGCTTGGATGTCACACCAGTGGCGGCGATTTTTATTTCTAATTCAACGAATCGATCGAGATTTAAATTGGGATTACTCATTCGAGAAATATTTGCGGTTTGGTACCGATGAGTGGAAAACATCTCAGATATAGTAGTGAAATTGTTCATATCATTACTAATTACCATACAGGGTGATCGTAAATTTCAAAGTGTATGTTTGTTTGGAAATAATCGAAACAACTTTATTTGATCACGTCCTCGATTTTTTGATTTCCTAACAATTCACGTGAAATACACAGGTCCTACTAGTCCAAGCGGAGATTACGGGAAACCACGATTTGGTAAGATGCTTTTTAAGGATAAAACGCAAAGCTTCACCAAATGGGAAGGGAATTTTATGCACAAAATCACTTTTCACCAAAAATTTATGTTTGTTTATACACATTATTTGTGTTTTGTACATAATATGTGAAGAATGTGAAAGCAAAATCATGCTTTTGGAATCACCAGCACTCTCTTTTATGACAATGTTCGGACAGCAAAGGGGACTAACCAAATCTATTCATGTGAAAAATACTCCAAAGGTTATAGAGTAGGGCTTCTCTGATCAATACAAATAATTCTGATGATAATTTCAATTTTCTGTTCAGGTTTTTACTGACATAAATGAGCATTAAGAGAACCCTACATTCACCAATCATTAAAAAAAGACACCACTCACGAAGCATGAAATCTACTAAGTTGGCTACCCTGAACTAAGATAACTGTTCTTTCAAAAGAGACAGAATCCCCCAATCTGTCAGATGCCAGTTTTTGACAAGTGACATTGTAACATGAGCTGTGCCAGATTCAAACGAAATGAAACTTATCGTACATTATTGAAAGCTATGAAAACTATGAATCGTTGGTGGTAGAACCCTTTGCTGTCTCGTCCACACACCGAATGTGAACGAAACTCAATCACGAAACCACCCAGTACTATAGCTATAGTCCGGCAAAAATATAAGAAAAAAAAATGGCAGTCTATAATGTCAGATTAATCGATATTTCTTGGTAAACATAAAAGAAACATCGCATGACATGTTTTAATTTTTCGAAATCATGTTGATTCCCGCGCTTATAATTATTATGACGTTCCACAAAACTATTGCCTATGCTTCGATGAAAAATATTGTGAAATGATCAGCCAAGTGAGTAAACAACAGATCGTTTGCGATAGTAGAACTACGCCAGCGTTGCCAAATCCACCTCCTCCCCGGCTCGCAGAGTCGGCTGTGGCCACCCTCTTTTTCAACATTCCCATCTTTCGTTTTTCAGGGGAATCCAACGTATACACCCTGGGCACCATAGGGGCGCACAAGATAGTGTGCACGAAACTACCCTCGGTCGGCCACACCAGGGAGGCCATGACAGCGGCCGGAAACACTACCACCAGGTTGCTGGGCACGTTCCAGAAGGTCGACCACGTGTTCCTGGTGGGGGTAGGAGGCGGCGTGCCCCATTACACCGACTACAACAGGCACGTGCGGCTGGGGGACGTGGTGGTATCGTGTCCCCTCAAAAACAAGTGAGTGCAGTGCCCTCTGGTGAGCATATGTGACGTTGCGAATTTCGGAAATGTACAACGATCCGGTTGAGTCAATTCTACATCTAGTCTCATTTATATAACTGTGAGATACTCAACATCAAAATGCTATATTTTATCTTTATGCTCAAAAATGACAGATTTAGAATTCCTGTCGCTCTCATATATACTAGGTGGCCCAATGAGAATGAAACAAGGCCGATTTGACATAGTTATCGTTCTCAGAAGAAAAAACGCTCGATCCGGTCAATTTTTAGCTCGAAGGGGAAATATTTTGCGCATGTTTTCAACTTTTTCATTTCAAACCCCTCGGAGGGGTGAGCTCCAACCCTTAAATCTCAAATGGGATAAGGGGTCGAGTGATACATCATTGTGAAGGAAATCTAAATCTCTTACCAACGCTTCGTTGTTTTTGGAAATCAATGCAGTAGTTCTCGAGAAAACACGTTTATGAAAATAATCGGCTAGTGATGGACAGAGTAATGCTTTTTTCCCTTTCATCACTATTTCTCATTTTGTTGTTAGAACAATGTCCATCTAAGAAGTGCCTTTTGTGTTTAATCTAAATCCTGCCTTATCCAACATTACATAAAGAATCATTTATTTTAATGCCAGTTCCTTGATCTCTCAGTAAAATGCATACCTTGTTTCGTTTTCTTTGGGCAACCATGTATATGGCACAAGATAAGTAAGTAGTAACAAACTATCAGTTCCTTTCTATCGAAAAGATAGGAATCGAAGATACGTCGAAAGTCTAGCACCAACATGCTTTATAACATCATATCTATGATTGCTATTCACAACTCTCGTTAAATAATATACTATCATCATCGATATTTGAAAAAAAAACCATTAGATTGAATTCCGAACGAAGATTCTCCAACCGATATTTTGCACTCTCATCATTTTTCCCCGATTCCAGCAACGTCTACTTGTACTGCGAATCCGCCAAACAAACCTCCGACGGCTCCCCCGCCTTCGACGTGAAACCCTACGCCCCCCCCGACCCCGTCCTCCAGCGAATCGCGCTACAGCTGAAACAGACGGGCGACGCCGGCGCCACGACGCCCGTCTGGCTGGAGCACCTGCGCGACGCCCGACGTCTGTTGGCCGCGCAATGCGAGACGCCGTTCGACGCGCCCGACGCCGCCACGGACAAGCTGTATATGAGCATCGGGCAGTCGGACGTCATCGAGGTGGCGCATCCTGTAGCGCAAGACGGTTCTGTCAAGAGGTGAGCAGGATTTTTCTTCTTTTTCTTTTTTTTCGGTACTGATTTTAATGAAAACCTAAAGAAATGTTGATAGTTCCCGAATGGTCGCCATAATACAAATGAAATATCATAAAATATTGAAGAAAATTCATCCAAGGCCATCAAAAAGTAAGAGAATTTCTATAAAGACCCAGGAAACATCGTCAAGTCACAAAAATATTGAAGAAACCATAATGAAATCTGAATATTTCCATGAAATCGTTCAGAATGTAGGACAATATCAATGAAATCCTGAGAAAAACTGAAGAAATCTCGATGAAATATTATTGAAATCAACAGAAGTCTTATGAGGTCATAAATATAAAAGAAACATTTGGAAATCTCAAAAAATGTAGATTTGTAGTGAAATCTCAACATTTCAATGATATAATTCAAATCAAAGAATGAAATCCTGAACAAAACTGAAGAAATCTTGATGAAATTTCGATAATGAAATTTTGGAAAAATCAACCTTTTTTTTTCAAATGGTTTTTGTAAATGTAAGGTGAATGAAATCAAATAAAATATTGAAGAATTTGTGATGGAAGAAATCCAAAGATACTAAGAGAAATTCTGAAGCCTTAAAGAAATCACATAAATCTTAATGAAATCCCAGAAAACATTTTGAAATTTCATGAAATATTGTAAAATTTGTTATGAAATCTTGAAATATAGAACAACATCAATCAAATCAACAGTAGATAAAAAATCTATTGAATAAGCCATCAAAAATACAGGAACAGGAAACACAATGAAATTCTAGGACTTTTTGATGGAATTATTAAGAATTTAGAGCAATCTTGATGAAATTCTAATGAAAATAACCAAACCTGGGTCAAAAAATATCAATGGGTGCTCAACTTCCAACAACAATTCACTTGATATTTGAGACGTCATGAAAACCAAAAAAGAATCTATGTATATGTGAAGATATTATAATTTTGGTTTTTGTTTTTCTGAATGAAAAGAACATCGAGGAGAGTGAAAATAAGAAGATATCATTCTGTAAGACCAGTAGTCGATAGTTTCAGAAAAACACCGAGGCCTGTCACACCTAAAACAATCTTGAAGAAGAGATCCATGAGGTGTGAAATTCGCAAAAATAAAAATGTCAAGCTTCTTAATGTCTGTGGCACACATTGGGTATAAACTGAAATATTATATGTTCGTGTTGTAGTCACAGCTTTATATTAGTGTATTGACTTTAAAGCAATCTTATTTCGTCTCCATTTTTATTCATTTTGAATTTGCACATCACTTGTTACATTTGTCAATTCCACGTAGACAGTTCGAGTTTGACTCACCTTGTAAACACCAGATTTTCAATAGCAGACACGCCATTTCAAGCAAAAAATATGCAGTTCTCAACACACTTTCATTTTGATATCTACCTTTCTGTATCTTCTATCTACCGTACGTACGAAAAGAAAGTTTAGAAAAAAAGGTGGCTGTTGCCAAAATTATGTTCTGCGATTGAAAAAACTCAAAAACCGAAAGGAAAACGAGAATTCTATGGTCGAAAGATATCACTAGTACCACAGTATCACTATTCTGCTTCAATCCTGACAAGAAAAAATTAAATTTCTATATTTTTTTCTAAAATAATGCTGCCTCAAGTTAAATGGACCACCTAGTAGACATGAACTGTCACTTCGAATCAGTCATTATGCAACTGTAAAACAATAATCCCATATTATTTCGTCGCAAAATCAATTGAACGTGATGAGAAAACATGGTTGGTAGACTTGAAAGAACAAGGTTGGTAGACTTGAAAGAACAAGGTTGGTAGAACTGAATCAACTGTTACCACCTGTCGCATAGAGTACCAAAGTACAAAAGATACGTTCTCCGATTGAATATATGAAAAATCCTCCATTTGAAACGAAAAATTCCTTCTCAGGCTAGAAGGCTGCCCGAAACTGCACCTTTCTCCCATCGCCTCGGGCAGACAGATCGTCAAGGAGGACCGCCTGAGGCAGCAGTTTGCCAATCAAGTCGGCGCTTTGGCGTTCGACTGCGAATTCGACGCCGTCATCGAATCCGTCCTAGGCAATTGCAAGGACAGCTTCATATGCATCCGAGGCATATCGGACTACAAGGTGAGCGGAACAACGTTGGTCGTTTTTTGAGGTTATATCGAGTTACCGGTTGTCATCTGAGGTTAGGATATCCGTTGAAATTTCAGGTTAGGATACCAGTTACTATTTGAGGTTATGTTAGAATGCCTGTTGCTTCTTTTGGTTACATTTTTATCCGAAGAGAAAATCATCTGTTCCATCGAATCAAACCAGTTATTTTTCTTTTAAGGACGGAACGAGGCGCAAAGAATGGCAGCCTTACGCTGCTTTGGCGGCTGCCGGTGTGATGAAAGCTATCATCTGTAGAATGGACCCACCGACGAATGTTTGAGTAGTTTATTACTATGGAGCTCACGAAAATGTATGTCCGATCTTAGGTGTGTCTTTTAAATTCGGGACAGAGTTGAGTTAGACAAAGATCTACATTGTTGAAGATGATCGATACTAATCTATGCACATCATCTCTAACGGTAGATATTTTATATTTGACCACAGCACTTTGAAGAATCGACCTAATTTAATCAACGAAATTAATTCAAGACACAAACCCTTGAAGAAATGTCATTTTCAATACCAATAGATGGTAAGGAAATAGTTGAGAGGACCAACTGCCATATACAATTATTATCATCAAAATTATTATATAAATAAGAAATTCATCTGCATAAATTCACAGGGTCGTTCAGATCATCCTTTTTGTGGTTATGAAATCAGATTATTGATTTCTAAGTGGAATAGTTCTTCACAAATTGTTTTGTGACATGGCCATATATGAAGGAAAATTTTGAACAACCTGTACAATATGTTTACCCTGCTTGATGCTGTGATGTAAACATTGCTCATGCTCATATTTAAATCTGGAGGCATTTCTTTATAGAGTAAGCTGTTTTCGATTTTCTTTAGTAAAAATTTGTGTTTTCAAACGATTTTAGTATTAGGAGTAGTAGATAGTGAAATTTTACGAAAGTTACCAAAACTTAGTGATAAATAGGGTAGCACTATTGAAAATCAAACTACGTTCAGATAAGACTGAAACTGTTGAGAAAAATTTGAAAAATATCAAACTGCCAAATTATTGTCAAAATTCATTCAATCATAATTTTTTGACGACATTCCAATCATTTATATTTAGTTTGGTTTTTGAACTTGCCATAATCATTAGATTTTCTTGATTGTTTGTGTACAGGGTGGCAAAAAAGATTGGGCGTTTCTGACAAATCATATAACAGACTATTCTGAAAATTTGATAGTGGCTGTAAGTTAACATGACCCTATATAGAATATCATTTCATGAATTTTCGCCTACCCAACAACCTCGCCTAATATTTCCCTAAAACTATAACTGTATGCGGCCGTTTTGTAAATAAAAATTATATTTCAATCAATTTTTCGCAAACATTAATTCTCAAAAAATGCTGATAGTTTTGGAATTTCGGAAGCTGAGGCGATGAAATTTGTAAAGAAGACAGGCGACCACACAAGACTTCTCGTCCTGTTACCAAATTCCAGTTACCTCATACAGGATATTTCAAAAATGCAGATATTTTGTTGACTTGAAAAAATGAATCAACAAAATATTTGCAATTTTCAACAACTCTGTATGAATCAATCATAATTCGACTCACGTATGAGACGCCTTGGCTATGAATTTTATTGCCTCAATATTTGATAGCCCAAATTACTTAGCATTTTTGGAGATTCATGTTTTGCTAAATAAATGGAATAAGATTCTTTCATCTCTGAAACAGTCACAGTCAGGTTCAGGAAAAATATTTAATGATGTCAACACAGTGATGAGAACTCATGGAATGATATGCTATACAGAGTGTTTGAGTTGGAGTGACAAATTTTTCTACTTTGTCAATTTATGCATAACACTAACACCCATCTTGAGAAGCCCTGTATAACATTATATTGTGTGTTTTCTACTTTTGCGTACGATTTTCTATTTATTATAATTGTTCTTCATGTAAATAAGAGTTAATATATTTATTTCATTTGACAGAAGAATAAATTCTATCACCACTATTTTGGAGACTTATTTACAATCAACCTCTTACTAAATTTCAGTTTGAAAAATTCGAGCTCAGACGAAAACCATGCAAATCACTTACCATATCAGTTTCTTGAATTTCCAACAGATTTTTCAGATTGATGTTGAGTCAACGACGGATCTATTTAAAAAAACCACATAGTCAGTGATGAAAAATCAAATTTGGGAGAAGAATAAATTACATTTATATTAAAAACAATTGTATTTTGAATTAATCAGATTGATTTCAAAAACAGTTTCATTTCCAAACTAGTCATTTTTCTTTCCAAATATCACAGAACTCTACGTTCTATATATATTTCTGTGCCAAATATATACTGAGGTGTTATGTAATATTCAATCACCCAGTAGTTACTGCATATACTAGGTATGGATTGGTTTTGAAATGGAGATGTCAAGTGCTGATATTGAAATGATGAATTTTGAAAATAAATCAACTAATTTGGAATACAATTGATAATTTTGAAAAACATTTCGAAATTTTATTGACTAATTTGAAACACAATTCATACTTTTCAAAATCAACATGATGCACTTCAAACAACAAAATTGGAGAAGGTGTAGACACAAGAAAGAAATTGACATCAGCTACAGTTTTCATTTTTTGTCAGATTCCCATGTAGTGAAAATAATGAAGATTATAGGAAAGGTTCTGAAAAAAAAAATAAATATGGAGAAACTTTTATTTTTTCAAGACAAGACATTTATACTAGCCATACTGAACTCAAACACTAATTATCTCACACACAATGAATATTTCATTAAAAAAAAATCATTTTTTTTTGAAAATCAAAAGATAACTTCTGAAGTCTCTCCCCTGTTGACTTTTGAAATTGCTGCAAATTTCCTCACAACCAAATCAAAAGTCATCAGGAGGGAGATTCTCAAGTACATCTACTGTATGATTAATTGGGACAACTACAAACATACTTACATGGTGGATTCAATTGTTACGTTCAATGTTTGTAACGATTCCTTGATGTTTAATCATTATCTGTCAATTATAAATTATGTACTACATCTTAGAAATATACTTTCAGAATGAAATTTATGTTTTCCGAAGCAACTAATAAAAAATTTAGCCAGGACTCAACCAAACATTCAAGTTCAGAATTTTACTATCAATTTTCCATGTTTACAAAATTGCTCTGAAATCAAGCATTCAAAGAGGGAATTGAATTACATAAAATAGTATCAACTAAGATATAAAACATCTACATATGGTCAGACTTAGCTATAAATAATCATAATTTTCAACTGTAGACCTGTAATTCACAAAATCAAATATCAAAACAAGCATTGATACCATTTGTACCAAAAAATCTTGTGAAATATTTTACCACAGAATATAGACAAAAAATTACAATATCAACAGTCTGATGGATTCAGATGCAAAATTTAAAAAAATCTGTAATTAGAATATTAACGTTTTTGTCTTCATTGCATGGTAATTTTTTCACTAGAAACTATAAAATGTTATATCAACCAACCTAACAAGGAGGTTCCTGTACTGACTTTAACATACCAAGAAATATTGAATATCGAATCAGAAAATCATAAAATAGTTACCAAAGTTAATGACCGAAAATACTAAAAAAAATTGCCACCATGTCTTAGAAACGACGTCTCTTAGTAGGATAATCATCCCCACCACCACGACGATTCTCACTCACCCAGTGCCCCCTGTTGTCAGACCCCCCTCTAGAACTATTCCTACCCTCAAAACGACTACCAGAGTCTTGCTCATACATGCTCATAAAAGATTTCGGATCAATGGGAGCACCTTCTTCTACGTTCAAGTTGCTTCCGTAACCAGTCGGTTGATCATAAGCTTGCTCCTGCTGCTCCAACAAAGAATCCAAATTGTGCGCCTGCATAAACAAGTTATTCTCCTGTTGACGTCTGCGTTGCTCGTCTTGCTGATGCAACAAACGGCTCTCCATGTCCCTCATTTGCTTCTCCGTTCTCAGCTTCTCTTCTTCCACTAAACGCTGTTTCATTTCCAGTTCCCTCTTCTGACGATCCTTGTCCATTTCTCTAGCTCTCAGCTGCTCTCGCAACACTTCAGTTTCGTGTTCGTACTTAGCGTACTCCATTTGAGCCTCCAACTTCTCCTTCTCCAGCTCCAACTCCTTTCTGAGAGACTCTTCTTTTTGGGTGTGCAGATCAAACAGTTGTTTCCAACGCATTCCGTACTCGTGCTCAAACGACCCATGATTAGCGAATCTGGGGCCTTGGTCGCGCTCCTTGTGGAACTCCATGTTCTTCTTGGGCACGTTCTTCTCCGGGTAACCGTCGTTGTCGTCTACCACGTCGTACGCTTCCACTATGCATGGTCTGAGCGATCCGGTTAGGAAGAAACAGCTCTCGCTGCATCTCCTGATGGCTTGCAGAGCGGCACCTTTCCGCGCGAAATCGACCAGAGCTTCTCCTGTCGGTCTGCCTCTTTCATCGATCGTTACCACTGCTCTTTCGATCTCGCCGAAGACAGAGAAAGCGTAGTGCAACAGCTCGTTGGACACCATCGGTGAGAGATTCTTAACTTTGACACTACCAGAATTGGGAGCGAACCTGATTTTCACGTTCCTGGACTTGAACACAGTGCCGTCCAGCTCTCGTTTAGCTTTTTCGGCGTTACAATGATAATCCAGCTTGATGAACCCGAAGTTCTTCTGCGTATTAACGAACAACTCGGAAGTTTCTCCATAAGGCTTGAACAACTCGTTGAGATCATCCTCTGTAACTTCCCCGATATTTCCGATGTACAAACGGTTCCTACCGTTGAACTTCTTCTCGGCCATGTCGATCGGGGGCAAGTCGAACGTGGGGCCGCTCAGCTGCTGCACGCGCTCGTTGAAGTAGTCTTCGGGGCCTCGCATGCCGTACCTGCCTCGGTTGTCTCCTTGGCCCACTCGCTCGGGCCTCTCTCGCTCGTTGTCTCCCATGTCTTGGCCCTCCTGCTGGTGGTGGTGGTGATCCTGCCTACCGCTTCTGCCACCTCTGCCACCACCACCGCCGCCTCGTCTGTTGTCGAAGTTTCTGCCGTCGCCCCGATGGTTTCCAGTACCACCGCGATTTCCGCGACCGCCAAATCTGCCGCCTCTGCCGAATCTATCGCCTCCGCCTTCGGCGTTTCTATCGAATTGGTTCGACTTGTCCGGAGCGGCCCCGCCATTGTCGTTGGTCGAAGATTCGACTTTCACGTTAGTGGTGTCCGGCTTGTTTTGCTCCTCCATGGTCGGACAAGGAATGCGTTTGCTCACTGATAACTTCAGATGGAAACAACAACGATACGGACTTATTTAGTTAAGAGAGGACGAGATCGACATAGAAGATCAACGAAACCGACGCTTGCCTACGGAATTAATGGAAGATACAGTCAAAAAACAGCAAAATATGTCGACGTCCTTGTCATGTGTCACGGCTTCGTGCTAGCGATGTGAAGTTGGCGGTCAAAGTTAGCAGTCAAGATAAACTATCAACAGTGGCGCCGACATAATTTTTACTGTTGGACGGATAACAATGGATTGACAATGAACGTGGCGCTAAGATAACTCATCACTATTGGCATCTGACCAACGGAATTTCTCCAACCAACAGCCATAACACACATGAACATAACACGAATGTAGAATATTTATCACAGCTGAACTTTCCATTCTGTAATATGTTATGAAACTCTTGCAAACTCGTCATAAATGTATAATTCAACTCCAAACATAGGAATGATACTACAGGACAGGTCTAACGATTCAGCAAGAATTTCAAGTCATGTGTCATCAATTTCAGCGACAACACCATACATTATTATCAACAGTTTGGTAATAGAGAAATGAGTGAAACATTACGCCACTGTCTCCTCGGCTGTTTTCGTTTCCTCTCGTTCTCTCTGTCAATGGCAGAATTTTCGTGATTTCTTCACAGATCTCATATAATATATTCTGACTTCTATGGCTTCTTTGTATGTTGAGGTTAAGTTGTCAAACTTGAAAATATTTACAAGCAAATCCGGATAATCCTGTTGAAACCGTCGATTAACTTTCTCATTCACGATGGTGGTGAGACAGTACCAACAAGAACTAGAGTATCTAGAAAAATTAACGCCATACAGCTGGCGAATCAAGAAAGGTTTCCAGCCGAACATGAACGTCGAGGGGATATTCTACGTGAACCAAACCCTCGAAAAATTGATGTTGGACGAACTGCGCAACGCCTGCAGACCCGGGATGGTCGGAGGCTTCCTGCCAGGAGTCAAACAAATAGCCAACGTAGCAGCTTTGCCTGGAATCGTCGGTAAATCCGTAGGATTGCCAGACGTACATTCCGGTTACGGTTTTGCTATCGGTAACATGGCCGCATTCGACATGAACAACCCCGATTCCATCGTCTCACCAGGAGGAGTAGGTTTCGACATCAACTGTGGTGTTCGATTGTTGAGGACTAATCTCTTCGAGAAAGACGTCTTGCCAGTGAAGGAAGAGTTAGCTCAGAGTTTATTCGACCATATTCCTGTCGGAGTAGGCTCTAAAGGTATCATCCCTATGAATGCCAGAGATTTAGAAGAAGCCCTAGAAATGGGAATGGACTGGTCTCTCAGAGAGGGTTACATCTGGGCTGAAGATAAAGAGCACTGCGAAGAATACGGTAGGATGTTGAACGCCGATCCTTCGAAAGTCAGTATGAGAGCTAAAAAAAGGGGCCTGCCCCAGCTGGGTACTCTAGGTGCAGGAAACCACTATGCAGAAATACAAATCGTCGATGAAATTTATGACAAATCGGCAGCTTCGAAAATGGGCATCGAAGAAAAAGGACAAGTTTGCGTGATGATCCACTCGGGCAGTAGAGGTTTCGGCCATCAAGTAGCTACAGACGCCCTGGTGCAAATGGAAAAAGCCATGAAAAGGGACAACATCGAAACCAACGACAGACAGCTGGCTTGCGCGAGAATCAACAGCCAAGAGGGACAGGATTACTTGAAAGCGATGGCTGCAGCTGCTAACTTTGCTTGGGTCAATCGAAGTTCCATGACCTTCCTAAGCAGACAGGCTTTTGCTAAGAAATTCGGCATGACACCCGACGATCTAGACATGCACGTTATCTACGATGTGTCGCACAACATTGCCAAAGTGGAAGAACACATGGTGGATGGAAAACCAAAGACTTTGCTGGTACACAGAAAAGGGTCAACTCGAGCGTTTCCCCCACATCATCCTTTGATACCGGTGGATTACCAGTTGACGGGGCAACCGGTTCTCATCGGAGGTACCATGGGCACCTGCAGCTACGTCCTGACTGGTACAGAACAAGGGATGATGGAGACCTTTGGTTCGACTTGTCATGGCGCTGGTAGAGCTTTGTCTAGGGCGAAATCCAGGAGGAATTTGGATTATCAAGATGTTCTCAGGAAGTTGGACCACATGGGAATCTCGATTAGAGTAGCCTCGCCTAAATTGGTGATGGAAGAGGCTCCTGAATCGTACAAGAATGTAACTGACGTTGTGAATACCTGCCATGCTGCTGGGATTTCGAAGAAGTGTATCAAGTTGAGACCGATAGCTGTGATAAAAGGATGATTCTCATGAATTTTGTATTTCGGTAGAATTTTCCACGAAAATCGTACATTATTTATACATGCTCATACTTAATTACATACTTGTGATTCCTTGAAATAAATCAAATTAAATATTGAACTTTTGAATAATTTCACTTACCCAGAAAATCTCAATTTCAAATACATCAACAAAAAAATAAATTTCAACTAAATAACTGACCTGAACTGACCATGAACAACTAGAGTTTAGACAAGAGTCTCGAGACAGTTCCAATTTAGTTGTAGCTCTTCAAGCATCAATGGAATACACTAAAAAGTACTTCAGAATTTTGTACACATTAATTACCTCAGAGATAAATGTCTCTTTCTTTATCTGAGTCAATTATTGATTTTCGAATACCTATGAACAGTGGGATGGGTTGATGGATTTGAAATCCAATAAAATATCAAAACTGCCGCATTTTTGTGTCATGGCTTTTCGAGAATTTAGTAACCAAAAACGAATGTCAAGTCGCAATCCAGTTGAATGATTGAAACTTGTGAAATATTGTAACGGATTCTGAATGATAAATTGTTTTTGTTACATTTGGTATTTGTTTATGATGATATTCATGAAAATATACATGACTGTATGAAGTATATGATAAAAACGCCCAAGAGTCATGATCTAGATCATTTTAGAAAGTTTTTGTACTTTTATCAAACATATTTCACTTTTGAACAGTTGTTCAATGAGAGGACAGGCAAGATAGTACTGAAGAAGGAAACATGCTATACTTGAATGATTTACCTTTGAATTGTATGTTTCTTCTGTCGTCTATCGAATTTCCGGCCACTGAAGGTGAAGAAAATCACATTCCAATTGTAAACACCTGAAAACATTGTGGTTCTTGAGATGCAGTGTTTGCAAACGATAAATCTTTTTTGAAATCTACTAATTTTCTTTTCACTCACCCAGAAAGTACAAATTTCAAATGCGTTCACAAGAAAAACTTGAATTTCATTTTTCTCCTTCTAGAATTTCGAACACAGAACAGAGAATTGGAAGATTCAACCACAGAACAATAACTAATATGTGATTTAACCATGGATAACACGGATTTGACCACAGACAATTAGAGTTTTGTGGTTATGTCGCGACAGCTTCTACTTGGCAATGTATACACAGCATGATAATATAACTCAGTTATAGTATCATGTATACACAGTATGATTTCTAAATCCTGAGATTTTTAATGCTGGCATAGCTTCAAGGATAAATTGAGCTCATTGCCATTGGATTTATTTCAGAAACAATTCAAAGAAGTCATGATCCGAGCATTTTCCAAGGATTTTCTAACAATGAAGTTATTCAACAAGGAGACAAACGCAAAATAATACTAATGAGTCAATAGAAGGAAACATGTTCTATTTTGATACTTTACCTTTGAACGGGATCTTCTACTGTCTCTCCAGCATTTCGAATAATGAAGAAAAACACACTCCAATTGGAAACACCTGAAAATAATTTAGTGTTTGAGACTGCAGGTGTACAGAAATGTGAATATTCTTGGAACTTCAATTCATTCTTATGGAAATTCACCATTTCTAGAATATTTTATTTATTTTTCAATACGCTCGCATATACAGGGTGTTGCATTACAAATTTTAGAAAGTGATAAGTACTCATGAAAATAACTCTAATCAGATTTATTTTATATATCAATGAAAAATTCCATAAATTCATGCTGCCAACAAAAAAACTACTATGATTGCGAATCTTGTAAGAGTGGTGTACCAGATACTTCTGCTGCAGTAACATATTCTTTTCATTTTGACATTGAAATCATCCCATGTTATCACTACAATGACACCCTGCATGAGTCAGTTTGTTGGAAATTTGGGAAAGTGATTTGGAGTGTAAATTTATTCAGAAATAACCTCCGTTCTCCTCAGACTGAAAAATATAAAATGGGTAGTAATCAACAAACTAGTAATGAAAGCTTAAGTAAAAAACGACATATGTCAGCAACAACGTTTATTTCCCATTGTCCTTACATATAAAAATACAACTCATTTCTGTCCACTCTGATTGCTCGACTTGCTGTCCCTCATGCTAGCAGACCTGCGTCTCTTGACCATCTCCCTGCGAGCCTTTGACTCCTTCTTGCGCTGGGCCAACAGCTTGGCATACTGATCGCTCTCCTCCTTGCGCTTCAGACAACGCTTCTTCTTCAAAGCCAGACGATGACGTTTGCGCTGCAGCACCATGGGCGTGATCAAACGCTGGATCTTGGGGGCCTTGAAGCGCTGCTTCTTGCCCTCCTTACCCTCTTTGGGCTCCAGCGGACGCTTCACCACGTATTGGCGCACGTCGTCCTCCTTGGTCAAGTTGAACAGCTTGCGGATCCTCGAAGCTCTCTTGGGCCCCAGCCTGCGGGGCACCGTCTTGTCGGTCAGCCCGGGGATCTCCTGTTCCCCCTTGCGGACGATCACCAGAGCCAGCACGCTGAGGTTGCCGTCGACGATGCACCCGCGCACGGACTTGCGTTTTCTCTCGCCAGTACGCCTGGGTCTGTAGCAGGAGTGCCCCTTGGACAGGAGCAGGCGGACTCGCGAGTTCGTGAGCACGCCCTGCTTCATGGGGAAACCTTGCTTGTCGTTCCCGCCGGCGATTTTCAGGATGTAACCCTTCCATTCGTCGCCGAGAAGGTCGGCTTCGACCTCTTGGCCCATGCGTTTCTCGTAGAAGATACGGATTTTGTGTTCGTCGACTACTTCGAACAGTTTCTGGCAGCCGGTGGCCGGATACGACACGTTCAACTTCATTTTCGCTCACTACTTCGACTATACGAATGAAAGAATTCTAATGCGACGAGTTTTTATATCAACACCACACAATAACGAGAACTAAATTATCGTCAACGTGCACATGGAACTGCCATGTTTTAAAAGAAGTAATTCAGGCGACTGTGTTACCGATAGTGAAGGAAATGGACACACCGCGCCATCTAGGCAGATATATCGATAACTTACTGTTCCGTGCACAAATTTACAGTCCCCTACGCAATCAGCGGTCGAAACGGAACTGACGTAACACACCAGTGAACTATAATAACTTTATGAGTTCGAAAATGGGTATATTCGACTGATTGGGTTATTTGAAATGTGAACTCGATCATTAAATCCGTTTTACACGATACAAGAAATGGATCGATTTCTGTATGAAACAGTAAGACTGCAACACAACACAATAAAAATTTGACATAATTCTGATTTAAGTTATACTACTGCGATTTGGTATAGAAACTGATCCATTTTCTGTACCGTATCACGCAGATTCAGACTTTTCCAGGAACCTAACTAGAGTCAACTCTTTCACTCAAGTTCCAGATCACTGGTGAAGGAATTCGTACTCAAATTCAAAACACCTAAAAACATTATTGTTTTTGTTTTTGAGATACAGTGTTTGCGAACTATGCATCTTCTGTGTAATCTAATGATTCCGTTTCTACTCACCCAGAAAGTACCAATTTCAAATGCACTCACAAAAAAACTTTAATTTTAACTTTCTAGCATAGATGATTTTCTATTCATAGAATTTCAAACACAGAACTGAGAAAAGGAAGATTCAACACGGATTTAGACAAGTACATTTGCGGTTCTGTCGCGGCTGTTTCTACTTGGATGTGTCAGAGTATAATGACAGATCAAACTGTGGCTGTGCCTACACAAAAAGGAGAGATAAGTTACTTTGAAAGGTTGCCCACCATTTTTTCGATTGAGGCACTATATGATTTCGAAATTGTGTATTTTATCTGACTGCTGTGAGTTTATCGAAGTGTGAACTTGTTCATCAGGCCTCTTCGGAAACGTAACTCGAGTCAACTCATTCACTAAAATTCATGATTCTGAATCTGTTGAACGTCATTTGTGAATGAGTCGACTGGTTAGATTTCCAAAAAGGCCTAATGTTTGTTTATCATTTCATTGGTCAAAGCAATGTTTCACAGATAATAAAGTCAGAATTTCTGAAGCAGAGAACTGATAAAACCACTCAAAATAGCCACTGATCCATCTAATAAACATCGCAGCTCAGCTGTGCATTGACAGATGACCATATTGACCCCACATCCGAATGACGTATTATAGTGTTGTTGTTATTAAGAATCCCATTACAAATTGTTGGAAAATCGCTAATACTCATAATGAATAGTTCACAAGGAATTCATTGACCAAAATCACGATGGACGAGTCTCTGGGTGCACAGTATGCCATCCAAATAGCAGTTCACACTTTGAGAGATAGGTGCAAGAATTTGCAACAAAGGATAGTCTCCCTGGAAGAAGAGAATGTCGCTCTTCGCAGCAAGTGTACTCAGATCGAGGAGAACGAGCAGCATTCCTTCTCCGAAATGGATAAACTGAGAGTGGAAATAGCTGAGTCAACTGAGCAACGTGATCAATTACAAGATAAGCTTAGAATGGTGTCAGTAGAAAACCAAGACCTTTGGGGCAAACTGGGGAAACTCATCGAGGTCAACAAGCGATTGAGGGATCAACTCAATAAAATAAATGACACTGTGAATCAACACATAGCACCAACTCATACGGCTCTGATAAGATCCAAAACTTTCACTCAACATGAGCCCCAAACCAAGTTCCCCCAAAGAACTATAGATATTAATGAGCAGATTAGTTTGGAATTGGAGAATATTTCATTGAAACTTAGTGATAATTTTTCTAAACAGAAAACCGAACTTGAAAAGATGTGTATGGAAATAGACGAATTGCAATGTGACAAAGGTATTATTACAGAGAATTTTGGTTTCTGTTTTGATGACCAGTTAGAAGAAGATTTATTTGGGGATTTGAATGATGCTCTTGAAGACTTGAGAGTACTCAAAGAAGAAGTTTTAGTTCAGAGGCAAGCATTAGAAGAAAACCTCAGAAATGTGAGGAGACTACAAAATGACAAAGGTATAACTTAAAGTTCCTCTGGAAGCAAAATACCAAAAATCATTGAGTCATGTTTATTTTCAGCTCTATTCAGTTGTGAATCTTGTGACATGAGAAGAATTCATCAGTGTGAAAAAGGTACTTCTACAGGTGATATTCCTAAAACTGGTGTTGATAAATTTACCGAAGCACCATGCAAAGAAAAAGATGTTGAATCAAGTTTCAAACAGAAGCAGCCTACAGACATTGAAAGAATTTGTCCAATTTGTTGTAAAAAATTCAAAAAAGAGACTGACTTTACTGAATTCCAGCAACATGTTGAAAACCACTTTACTGGTGATAGCTTATCTCACGAATTATAGTAGTAACAGATTTTTATGGTGATAATGTTTTTTGTATTTTCCTTGTATCCGAAAATCTTGCATGGTGATAGATTTTTATGAGACTCGAGACTAAGTGATATATTGATTTCTTTATATTTTTTTTGTAAATAAACAGTCTGAAAAATAATCAGTCCATTTTTCCACTAATGTACCACGGACTCATTTTTTAGTCTACGCCAGAGTGGAGTCGTAGACACTCCGTGACTTCCACTGTACGCAAGCTACACTGGTGTACACCGATAAGAAATAAGAAACACGAACGCTCTTTTCACTGCGGTCATTGAAAGCTAACCTAAGATTATGATAACATGTTTTCCAAGTAAATAAAATATCGAATTTGCACTATAGATACTCTTTAGGGTAGTTGAACATTTAAGTTGGCTTATTGCTGAAGGTATCAATTCATCAGTTATAATGGTTCGCCATAAAAACAGGTTAGTTATTCTGAAAAATTAGTTTGTGCATACTTTGATTCAAATACATTGCAGGTACATACTTATCAAAGTAAACGAAGTCGGTCAAGAATATACTACTCTACTGAAGTTGAAAGAACCATCTTTGTACAAGGCAATCATGAAGGCGGTAGAAACATGTCATGGAGACTATGGACTAGCTGCTATAAGAGCAGGTTTTGTAGCCAAATACATAAACGAGCACACAAAAACGGCCATCGTAAGGTGCAGAAGAGGCCCCCACAAGCTCGTTACCAGTACCATACCCCTCATCAAGACAATGGAAGATAAATTGGTGTTACTCGATATAATGTATGTGGGTGCAACTCTTAGACATTGTTTGGAATTTCTCAAAAAGTACCAACAGAGGAAATTCAATGAATATTGTGTCTTATTGAATAGTGAGGAAGAAAAAGTTGCTCTGAGGGAGATGATAATGAATCTTGAAAAACTCTCAGGCCAATTTCTTTGACTTGATGATTGATGAGAACCAATCAAGTGGTATTTCTTATGGAGAGAGAGGTGAGACATGGTAATTGTGAATCTATCAAGATTACAGATCAATCAAGAATATTTGTATATTCATCCAAACTGATGTTGAAGAATAATATTGTTATTATTACTGATTTGTTGAGAGCTGAATAAAATATATATGACATCCTGTATATGACTAATTGTGTTGTTTGTTGATGACATGTTTTTAATATGATCAGTACCTTGTTCAGCAATGGCTATTGCTGTAATCGGGATGTTGAACTTGTATATAAAGACTTCTTGGGATTTCCTTACCTCGATTCTGAAAATAAGAATAGAAATTATTATAATTATTTATTGTGATTTAATCGAGGAAGTGATATATCAATTTTTCTAGATTTTATTGGATCATCTCTCCTCCTTATCTCTAAAAATAAAATTCGAAATGATTATTATTTTAATGAATTTTTGAATTTAAATAGAAAATTTCACTTGCAAGTATCTGGAGGATAACCTACAGACAGTGCTCATGCATGTTTTGCAATTTCCGGAAGTGTACAGAATGTTTCTCAATAAGTAATATAATTATAATAAAAAAATCGAATCGTAACAAAACAAGCTGACAAATAATCATTCAAGGTTTCCAAGACAACCGGAATAACCTCGCTCAGAACAGTAACAATGCGAAATAATGTTGCAACTGATAGGTATTATCTGATTCACCCTGTAGTTGTATCAGTGCTTCATGGACGGTGACAGGCAAAACAATATTTTCATCCGAAAGGATATAACAGAGGCAGGATAGAAATACGCATGTCTGCAGGATTTAATATCCTCCACAGTGTTGCCACATTTCCTAGCATTATTTCCTACCGTAACTGTACTTTCCTAAGGAATTGTTTGGGAAATGTAGGAATAGTTGTGATGTAAGTAGGTCCTGTCTGCCCATATGAATTGATAAAGTTGATGATGGTTGCAGAGAGAGATGAAACGTCAGATGGCGAATGTGAAGGCATCACCACGTATGTTGTTCGTTTTGATCTGGCTAGGAAAAAAAACGGAATGTTCAATCTTTATTTTTTCTAAACGGCATTTTGTCGAGAACCAAATCTCACAACAACACGTTTGATTTTCTCCAGATATTCCGGGATTATATTTGTTATCATCGTTGTTGTGTATTTTGTCTATTTTCAATTTGGTGTATTGTTTTATCGAGTGTTGAGTTGTACAATCGACAACCTCTTCTACACTCCTACAAACTCACGTTGACAAGTCGAGTGAAAAAATATCCCTAGTTTGAGGATTTTCCACCACACCTGACAACGCCGCCGATGGAATTTCGTGCGAAGAGACCGAAAACGACAGCAGAAGACAGTGTTCCCATCACGGTCGATGCCAGTTGACTGCGCGTTAAAATCTCCGAAACAAAACACGTATAATCTCCGACGAAAGGACAATAAAATGATACACTCATCTGCCAAAGAATACAGCTGTGATCTTAGTTCGTATGACTGGGAGTTACGATGCTCATAAAACCGATAACATGGTGTGTCGTGATCGTGTTAACCTCCATCGGGAATGTTGCGACAGCTCCGATAGACCCACTACGACATTTGAAAGGTAACCGAAATACAAACAATCCAACGCGATATACGATCGATTCCCGGAAAAAACGGAACGTCGTTCGCAAATGCTCGAAAAGAAAAGAAGCAACACGTACCAGCAGAAGATTTCGCGTGATAACGCTGGAAAATGTCGTTCTTTCTGGCGACTCACCGACGTGGGTACCAGGTACCTTTATGGGTACCTCTTAGAGTCAGGTGCGGGACATCACAGATTTTACGAGAAGAAATTCCTTATATTATTTCTAACATTACCTATATGTTATTTCTTTACAATAATTTCGATTTGGTCGTTAAGTATTATAAACACACACATAATGCCCTCTATAACTGAAAATAATATTGTTTCTATATCTTATTCCCTCTTGTTCAACTTATTCATACACCAATACTCTTATACAACCTTGATCAAGATTGGTGTTGCAGAATCAAAAAAGGTTTTTTTTTATAGTTCCATCATTTTATTCAAGCAGCGCATGTTCAGTGGTGAAAGTGAAATAAATTTAGGGGAAAAAATGGGCTCCATGAGATTGAATATAATAATAATTGAATCACCAGAACGACTCTTAACCACCGTAGACACCAAGCAATTTTTTTGAGTTTCGTAATGAATGAACTGATGGGCAAATCTAAAGTGATACACAACTGTTGACTCACTTATCATTATAATTGTCAATATATTAAAATTGTCATCAATAATACAATTGAAATAGAGAAAATGAACCATAATGTGAACTATTATAGCTATATACCTACATATACACAGATTTCATCGATAGTAGTATATTTTATTTTTTGACCATGTTATGTACATAAAACTTTTATGGCAAGTCGCATAGGCAATATGACTTCAAAGTCAAGAATATAAAATGATAATAATGATAAAATATTTTATCACTACAAGTATTATATAAATTTCAGCTGAAAATCAATATACTGACTTACAATTGATCAGCGAAAATATTAAAAATTCGAACAATACAAGTTAAAAAAAAAAAAAAACACAACAAATAAAGACAATTAGTGCATATATATTGCATATATATTGGTAGGAATGTGATATGTATAGCTGGTGTTAGTTTAAACAATTAACTTCACTGTCAGATCAGTGTCATGTTATAAAAGGTACTCATACAAGAAGATATTTTACTAAAAAATGGGAATGTCGAGAGAGTGTGAAATGTTGCAAGCAGCAATTAAGGATCAGGAGGAAACTTTAATGTGTCTTGGTCGAGGTCTCCATGTATGGGTTTCTATTTCGATTCATCATCAAAAAGACGAAATGAATCAACATATCTTTGCAAACCGTGTTTTCGCTCATATATTACATAACACTTTGGGCGAACTGTGTGTAAAGAGAAGCTTTCTGCGATTGTTTTTTGTATGTAATCCCCAACTTACTCTAGTGGTCGTAGAAAAATAACTCTCCTATCATTGTCAGAGAATATTATGTGATACTCTCAAGTTTGATCAGAACCAACTTGGTAATAACTGTATAATAGATTGAGGTTACAAAAATCAACTTCATCAATTTGTGACTCGATTTGTGAGCCTTTTCAACGCAGGAATTTTCACTCTGTCAATATATTTTTTGTTTTGAAGCCTCATCTTTTCCGAACATTTCTACTTTTGATTCGTCACAATATCTTTTTTTCAAAAATAGGTACGGAACATTTCCAATACTTTTGTGCTCCTCATATTCATGATTTTTCTCTCTGAATCCTTTTTGATTCCTTCACTTCTTTTTCGGTCATGTTATCACAGTGTTTTTCTTGAGGAATCATTGTTCCTTATTTCATGAAGACGTTGTTCTCATGAGGTTCAACTAGACTTTTGAGTTTCTTGATATCAGGAAAGGCCACTATTCGTTTTTTCTAAAGCTGTTTCGACGCGGGCATAATTTTTATCGTCGTTGGGTCAGTTTCCGATCCGATATAATTTCAATTATCAAAAAAGTTTCATATGTATCAATCCCAAAACACGATTCGATTCCGTCCAATCGGTATTCCAATACCTTTATTCCGAAACTATTCAAAAGTTGCCACTGACACAGCTATTATTTGATATATTTTCACTGGAAACTCTCAAATTTGACACGTACTGTATATGACGTAGACATTACATAATTGGTGAATGAAAATTCCATCAGTAATATTTCTCTCGCCTTTTCTTCATTGATGCTGATGCTGATGAACTTGTGTGTGAATCGAATGAGTTCAACGTTCATATTGCATTCAAACCGTGTTAATTTAATTAAATTGTGAAAAAAAAATCGATTTCCCATACGGACACTATACCGTTCGTACCGTTACACATACGGTGTTCATTTAGATTCGATATTGAGAGGAAGGATTCTCCAGAGGTCTTCCTCAAATAAACGAATACCAAATTGGGGTATTTAATTTTGTATTTAATTTTGTGATTGATTGTATAATTAATCAGGCAGAGATCGTTCTTAGTTATCGATTCACTCTGTATATTGTTGAGTTTGCCGGAGGCACTCCTCCATTAGTAACCTGTCAATTTACCTAATTGCAAATTAGCATGATAATTGAATTCCCAGGTAGGTATAGCATAAAGTTCACTGATACTTCAGGGTATGTTATGTTCGATGTTATGGGAAACAACCCTTTGATTTCGCTTCGATCATCGAAAGAGAAACCGTATACAAGGCATAGAACATAGATTCCGTGGATTACACGATAGAAATCGCTGGGAAACAATGCGATGAGTTGACAGAAATAATGATATTTCTGAGGAACACAACACAGCACTGTCGAATAAACTATCAGAGGGATTTTATTGTCTCTTTCGACACCAGATCTACGTCTATACTAGGAAGAACAGATCGAGATTCAACACTGAAGTCCGATAATTAAATTGCTTAGCCAACTATTCCACTTATAGCGATGCGAAGTCCGCATTGGTAATGAAAAACGAATCTTATGAGAGTTTGTCTGTGAAAAGCCTCGGGAAACTTTCCATAGCGACGGAAATTTCCGTTTTCCGGGTTGAGCAATTCGTCAACTCGCAAGTCTAGAAACTTATAATAACGAGACGGAGAAAAAAGTCGGAACACATTTTAATGGCCATTTCAAAGCTCAGATTTATTCTTGTGTTTGGCACGGAGGCGTATCTTCTCCTTCTTGTTTTGTCTGGCCGGAAGGTAGACGTAAGTTTCCACGAGGTAGCTCATTTTGCCTGCAGCATTAGCATCATTTATATCACCTCAAAATGTGAATAATATCTGGCATTTTCCGCCATTTTTCATTATGATTACACTATACATTATAGTAACTTTCTAACCAAATTCACACGACCAAATTATCATGAAATTAGCTCGGAAAATAGTATATTACGTATCTAGAGGGAACAGTGATATATTTCATCGGCGAGTGCGAAAATATAAGATTTTTTGATCAAAATACAGCAGTCAGGAACGAGACAACCCGACCGGAAAACCTTTAGATAGTTTGAGAGAAAATAAATATGTCAATTTCATTAAAATAAATGTGTGCGCCTATGAATCGTTCGGCAATGTTCGGATATTGCAGCTATCATCTTTGGCAACCAACTTCACTCAATTGAGTCAACGTCAACTGCGTGTTGTTTGTCATTGTCATGAATGATAATGTTTCCTGAGTATTTTTTACAATTCGATATGAATAGTGTGAAGGATTAATGATATCCACAGGGATCAAAGACATAAAAAAGAGGAGATGATGGTCACATTACCAGACGCATCTCGAATAAGAAATTCGAGTAGTGGTTTCAATAATTTCCGTAAGTTTAGGATGCAAAATCAAATATTTACTGCGTGTTTAAATAAATTGGAAATGAATAAATATAACGTGACTCTCTGTTTTTGATGCGATGACATTCTGCCACCTGAGCTCTATAAAGCACCCCTCGAAGATGCACCATAAAATCACTCGATAAATCAGCGTGTGCCATGAATAATCCCCTTCGACGTTCGAGAGGCTCCAGTGGCTAGAAACGATAAAAGAACTGACAAATGTGCCTTTCAGATATACGAGGATGGTGTTGACAAAATGCATATATAATCCGGACAAGAAAACAATAAAAAGTGTTATGATATGATCTGGAATCTACGGAAATATTCCTGATATGTAACATAGAAGAGAATATAAAAATGTTTCGCTTTAGGAAATTGTGGCTGATTTTTGATTGAGGGAGTTGAGGATTGTTCATCCTCCAAAAAACGCTTTCATTATAAATACACAGAGATTTTTCAGTTCCCCAGATGTCTTTCGGGCAATTTTCATTCCCCTGTTGATGAATGGATGCTAAAAGAAAAGCCTTAATTTCATCGGAAAGCTGCTCCGTTGGTTTTCCTTCGATTTTCCTCTCCGCCTTTCGAACGAAGTCAACTGTGGACACGTCTCGTCAATTTCAATTACTTTGGAACGATATTTCATCATTGAGAATTTTCAACCAACCGTCTATAGATTTATTTTACTCAGGTAATATCTACGAGAACTTTAGTCATTAGCGGATGTCAAGAAATTCCTTCTAGAAAATAGCGCCTTCAACATTGTTTTTTTATTTAGAAAGTAGCCCATTCCATTATGGCAATATGAAAGTCGAAAGTGAGAAGTACTAGCGTTGTAATATTTGAAAAACGCACGCAACGAACTTGTAACAATTCATAGGCGCACACATTTATTTTCATGAAAGGTATTGTCTATCAAACCATCTAAAGGGTCTCCGCTCGGGTTGACTAGAAACTGTATCAGTCAACAATGAGAGAAACTTTGTATAACTTTCGAATTCGAATAATATTGATTTCAAATTTTTATGGTCGTAGAGAAATAGTGCACATAACTCGTTACGAAATATGTCACTTTCCACACTAGTTTGCCATACACTATTTCGTGCTAAACATGCCGTTGATCCATCCAGCAGTTATTTCGAATTCACTCAACAAACTTCCGGTTTTTTCCCACTCATCCACCGGATTTTTGATAATCGAATTCGATGTCTTCGGGGCACGGACTGATCTTCCCTGTGCCAGGACAGTTAGTCAAAGTCGAAAAGTGAGGTAATAAATTACCGTTGAATTAGATTACGGAGGGTATTAAAAGCCATGCGAACTGCGTCGACACGCTAGAGACCCGTTTCTCAATCACCCCTGATGAGTTTCCCCTCCCGCGAGTAGAAAAAAGTTTTCCCCAAACGTGTGGCTGATCCATAATGCTGTTGGATCCGAATGAAAACATCGAATCTAGTTGTAGATGATCTTTCTATTTGAACTAAGAGTGATACACTATACTTTATTTATCACGACATACGCCAATTAAATATGTCAGTCACATTCATGGTTGCTCATAGGGACAACAATACCCAATTGAACGAAGTTTTTTAATCAGGTATCGTTTCAGTTGAACATAGTTTACTTGTGAAAATTATGAAATTGGTAGCTTGATAAATACAGGGTGAGTCAAAAATGTATACCGAGCTTTCGGGGGGTGATAGAACATTAAAAATAAGTGTAGTTTGATGATTAAACTCATGGCCCAAAATGCATATTGAGGGAGATATATCCTTCCAAAGTTGATAAAATTAAAATAATTTCTCCGCATAACTTCTGAACGATGAAAGCCACCCGATTGAAATTTTGTGCATGAATGTTTGTTGTCAAAATACATTTTTTCGTCACACTTCCACATTTCTGATATTGTTATAAAGGGTGTTTTCAGAGGGTGAGTCATGATTTTTTGTAGAAAACTTTTTTCCCTGTATTATTTTCGGTGAAAAAACAAGAGCATTCGATGGAGCGAAGAAAATTACATGAAAAAGGTACTCTTATCCAAATACAAAAAATTGAGCCGTTCGTGAGATATTTGAGTTTTTGTAGTTACATGATATCAGCAGATTGATTTTATTCATCGCGAGATTCATCGGTATAACGATATTTTAGCAGGCCATGATGAATAATATGATGCAAGGTGGATATAGGATGGTGAAATAACTCTTCAATTGTTTCTTTCCAAAACATGTAGACCTGTCAAACGACCTCACTAAGGCCGCACCACTTGAGTATAGGATGGCGATACGATCGTCGATCCGGTGAAGTCAAATCCGCTTTTACTGATAATGACGGATACCTGACAGTGATGGATAGCTAACAGTTCAGTTTTTACATTTATGTTGAATTTCAAATCCACATCGTGTTTCCAGCATTTCCAAGATAACCTTCGAGATCGGCATAGGTGACGCCACCTAGTTTCGATCTTGGGAAGCCTTAGTAAGGTATTGAAATCCGACAAAATCAAGTAGGCGAAGGTCTACAACTTTTTCTAGTGGCTGGGTATAGGGAGTTGAGACACCAGTCTTTATTTACATCATGATATGATGAATAATTTTGACGTTCATGTCATCAACATTGTCGAGTCAACATTGTTGTAGTCGATTTGTTCGTCTGGTTTTTTTTCTGTGTCATTTATCACTGCGATTATCAACTGAGATTTTAAGAAATATGGCATCAGGTTATTCGTTCTCTGAACAAACTGATATGCTTCTAATGCTTGGCGAGTGCTTCGGAAATGCAAATGCAAATAGGAAGGGATTTAAAAAAAAATCACATGAGGCATTTCTCAGATGAACATCGTTCTAGCTACAAAATGAGAAATAGTGATAGTATATACACACTTGTAAGTGTTGAAATATTCAATAATGATCCTCTGAGCACATTTTCGCAGTACGAAAACCCTTTGGATTGAATAATAAAACGTTAAAAAAATACACTTCACATCCCGATGAAAACAACTTGCTCGAGTTCACCTCCATCATGGTTAGTTTTCGTAACTAAAATCCTTTGATTGCTACACATTGTATCCTGTCCCTGCGCTCAGCTAATTAGTTATGAACGTCACGTGTATTTGACACTTCGGACACTGCTTTGGATACGAAATCCGTTGCCGCAATCTAAACGACAAAGGAAGGAGCAATCGTATCCAGTGGTGTGCATGAATATGATCCCTCTAAAAACCTTCTGAAAACAACACGAAGAACTGTACTGGAATACACAAGGTGTGAATATTTCGAGGGCGTATTGTAAATAAGATATTTTCTTCGACTAATTATGTGTCCTAAAATGCACCTCCTTTTAGCTACAGCTAAAGTTAGGATCAAAAAATGATTATCTGAAATTGAGATTATAATATCTGATTAAATCTTCTGAAAATTGGCATGTCCCTGTTTTTGCAGGCCCTCTATTTCTCCTTTTCTTCGGAAATTAATTAACCCAGTTTTGGGGGAGTTGGAGGGGGGTCTTGCAATCCTTTCATGCCAGAAAATCGTAATCAACTAAAAGGAAGTGATTTCGCAGTATCAAACTAACATAATAATCGATCTTATGACAAATGTTGGAAATGCCCTCCCCTCTGGCTGTGATACTGGCTGTGTTATTTGAAGAAAAAAACTGTTTTTGAACTGAATTTCAAGGCGATAATTTCATACTGCTGATATTATATTCCATGTGTGAACTTGATTTGTAATAGTTGACAAAAAATATAAAACTAAAAACGCGAAATTATATAAGGGTGAACCCGTACCCGTGCGCCCTTCATTTTCTACTTTGCTCTTCGTAGCTTTGGGTAGATTTGAATGGGGATGCAGATAGAGAGGGTGGCAAGTGGTGTGCATATACCCGACAAAAGTGCTCTAATTTAAATAAGTTTGTGAACCCCAGGAGGGATGTTTGTCGAGCATGGAATATTGCTTTTGCTTCACACCATTCGGCGTGATGATACACCAGAAAGATTCCGTGCATACAGGTGGCACAAATAATGAACGAACACGTTCAGAAAATTCACTGGATTATAGTTTTTTCGTTTTGAAAAATTCGCACATCATTTTAAAATTCTCAATTGCACAAATTCGACATTTTTTTTCTGGATATATCCCAAGGTATTCCGATTTTTCAAAATTCAATTATGTTGAGCCTTCCGTTGTCTATTTCCCTCTAAAATAATTCCGAGTACGTTCCTTAGGTCATTATACTCACTCTCTATCAACGTATAACAAAAAAAAATGGAAATTTTGAGATTTTCGAGGTATTTCAATTATCCGGATCCCTTAGAAATGTACGCCACTGGAGTTATTATATTTGTTGGTGAAGAAACTATAGCAAATACACCCTTTCTTCCACCGTAACCAGATCCTCGATAAACGCACAATCGACCCATAAAAAGTTAAAATCTCACACAAATATCGATTTTTAACTTTATCCGACAATAATATCTCTTTTCCGTTTTTCATCCACCAAATTCAACTCTGCCAAAGGGTTCTTGAAGAACCACAAAACATCAACATACCACCACAAACTCATTTCTATTTTTTCCCACTTTTATGTCCAAAATTCGAATTTGCCAAAAACGTACCCCCAATTTACACCCCTATAACTACCCCTCTGTGCGTAGTGGACCCCAAAAACCCACCCCCCAGAAGAAGCACTGGTGTATCCTATTCTCAATTAGCTCAATATCCAATTTGAATTTTCCAAAAAATATGTGATGTTACATCATCGAGCGCTTTCGTGACGAGATCTTCGAAATGACACCAAAAACACCCACCTAGAACTTCGTAAACACTGGGAAATTTTGCAAGCGTTACAGAAAATGCTACCGTTACACATGCGAAACGTTTTTTCAATTTAATTTCCAATGTTGATATGGAATTTTGAATGTTTAAATTCGAATTCAATTTTTTTTTCTACAATGAACTGTATTCTGTTGTTTATAAGGCCACAGTGTATGCATCATGCTGATACATTCATTGCATACAACTCTTCGATCTGTTATTTATAGCCGTCAGAACGTGCCTCAGTTCACAATGAATTTCGAATTTCCACCAATTTCCATAGGGAAATCAACTGATAGAGTGCTCTGGACACTGATGGCTGGGAAACGCATCAAACTTCTATGCCAACTAACATTTTCGCTTACTACCTTCGGACAATATTTCACGATAAACTGCCAATGAAATTTCGTACGGTTGATACGTGAGCAGATTTGCAGTACTTTTTCCTTCGAACTGGGACACCCTGTATACATACACAATACATTTCTGTCAATCCTTAGTATTCAAACTATGGCATTAGGAGATAACGTTGGATGTGTATGAAACGTGGATTTTATTGGAATACGTTCTCCATAGTTCTCTTCCTGGTTTTACTCGATTTCTATTATTCATGAAATGATCGACAGGACTTTGGAAGTTATCACACTGGCTTCAATATCTCTCCACACTTGCAATTCAAAACCAGACTTCAAAGTTTCATAAATTCCCTGGTAAACCGCGCTAGATGAAATTTCACGGTTTCATCACGAGTATATGCTGGATCGGTGTGTTTAGTTCTCGAAAGTCGGTTTCAGGATTTCACATGGGAATATATTAGCGACTTTCGAACTATTGGCGAATGCGCATATCGCGCGCACACCATTTGTTGAAATCAGTATTTCATTTTCATTTATTTCATCCACACTCATCTTGAAATTGAGATTTTATCTGGACTTATGAGCGAGTGTTTATCTTGCGAAAGCAAGTTGAAATACGACAGCAGCCATGAAAGCAATTGTTTTTGATCCAATAGAATCGAACAACGAATTTCCAAAAATGACATTTAGGAAACTCATCTATTGCAATGAACCTAAGCAGTAGATTTTTATAGCAGACTTTAAATCACGCAAATTTGTTTGTTTACATTGTTTGATGTATTTCGTTGTTTATTTTTTACTCTAATCGTTGACATGCTTTGTCGATAAGACATGTTTTTCTTAGCCGCAATCAAAGATATTTCTCTGTCTTTTTGAAGAATCGATTGATTAACTTTCGGTTCTCCAAATAAGACTTACTTTCCAGACGTTGATTTCTAACATAATTTTCCGAGTAGGCACATGGAAGAACAGCAAATACAAGACGTAATTTTTTCTGTGGGCTCCACCGGTCGATTCGTCAATTTATTCATGCATTCGGGCCTGTGTCAACACGACCCCACCAAATCGAGTGACAGTATCGATTCAGGGAGCTATACAGGCTGATCGAAGTAGACGATGAAAGAGAGAATCGCAATCAGAACAGAGTAAATGCGTGAGAAGAATATGAGCGGTATTGTCGGTTCGTTTTCTCCGGCCGAATTTTCCGCATCTCGAAAGATCGATAACGAATAGAACTCGTTCTCGAGAATTTGAAATTCGAGGAAAAGCATAAAAAATACTGGCGGAAAACTACCGGAAGGAAATATCGGAAGAACTATTTGAGGATCATGTCAACAGAAAGAAAAAAACAACCACGACCACTCGCAGAAAGCTTCTCCTTACACACAGTTTGCCCAAAGTGTTTCCACGATTGAATTAAAATTGTTGACAATGTTTTGGGGTCGTAGAAAAAGTATAGTAAACAACTCCAGTTGTAATGCAATTATTCGTGATTTTTGGTTAGATCAACTGTATTCAGTCAAACATCTCATTCATTATTATCATTATTATTATTCAAGCTGAATAGTTTGGTTTGAATAGCCCGCTTCGTATAGATGAAAGACGATGAAAAGGCCGACTGGATAGTGAAAGGTCAACTTTGGCAATGATTAACGAGAAACGTGAGCAATGTTATTTGTCGGACACTAATGGCGCCATTTTTTATTTTTCCTTTCAATTTTCGACGTGGGTTTACAGTCCTTCTCTATGAGAATGATGCGACATTATTATTCCTGAATATACAGGCTGTTCATGATGATTATTATCCACATTATGGATTTTTTCAGGACATTTTTTCTAGTAGAAAATAAAAAAAATCACACGTTTCAAATGATTCGTTGAAAATGCAAGTAGATTCCTTGAGTTTTGATATTATCTTCTTTGTCTAAGAATTTTTATCCAAGATATCTGAGTTGAATTGTGCATGAATCGATATCTTAGTCTTGGGGTTGAAATTATCCTACTTTTCATTTCTATTTCTAGACAAAAAAGGCAATCTCAAAAAAAAAACTTGAGAGATAATCCAAAACCCGCACTTAGAAAACGATGGGAACTAAAAAATGAGGGAGATTGGGAGAACAATTTGTATAAAACTGGAAAGAACTCCACTCAAGCATCACTTATTTTGTTCGTTTCTTAATGTGTTGAATGTCCCATTTTTACGACTTTAGACCGAATTCAAAGTCAAAGAAAGACTGGAGCACCCATTAATAACGTATATGTGAGTAAATTGTCGCCGAATTTTCTGCCGATGTTTTATTATCGCCACCCGGAGGAACTTGGGGCAACACAATGCCTCGATTTTACATAACAAAGAAAAGGATACCAGTAGAATGTTGATTTTCCCCATCGTCGCTTTGTATCGATCTATTTCCGGCCTTCATTCTGTTTGTTATTTACTACAAAACCGATGGGCCTTATATATCAAGTGAAAAACCCGGAGAAAAACAGTAGTCGGTGAAGTAGCTGAAGCCTTATTGACAAATTGCCTTTTGAAAAGACAAGTCGAGAAGTAATAGAGGGATGTTCAACTCTTCTCTCTCTCAGAAGGAAGCCATAAAAAATATCGAAGAAAGTTTGGAGGTCTCAACCATCAGGAAAGCCGTCATCGGGCAAAGGATTTCGCAACTTCTGACCAGGGTATGTTGTATGTATGTACTCCAGGACAGGTCGAACTTGAACTTTGTAGACCGTCTTCTTGTTTCTGTTACATTCAAGTCTTTCAAAAGCAACCATACGTATATATCTGTGTCCCACGATTCGTTCAGCAGTAACCAATTTTTTCAACACCAAAGACCATTCGAGTCCCCTGATGAATCAAGTTTCCTAGATACCTTGGTCTAAGAATCGTTACCAAGGTGAGCAACTACTAGGCGTTCCTAATGCCATTCTCTGAGACTTTTAGAACGTCCCCGAAGTGGCGATGAGCGCAAAGGCGCAGTGATTTCAAGATAGCCACTTCTCGGTCGTGCGTTCGATTCCCACTGCCTACAGAAATGCGAAAAAAAAAATGTGACTAAGTGTAGTTCGACTGAGACCTTCGATCATTGAACAGACTAGATAAGTAATCCACACCCCTGGCAATACAGTTTGTTTGGAAGCAACATCTACAGTATCTATCTTTGTCTAAACAAGGATAGCATGAGCTGATTCTCCCAGCACCAGTGCCGTGTTGTCAGAGGGGTCGAATTTATTATTAATTCATGATGAAACCAAATTGAAAATCCGTAACAATTTCAGTGGTACTTTTCAGCATTTCTTGGTGGGAAAATGAATAATGACGAGACACTGTCGCAGCTGACCTATGGGTATAATCAATATAATCTAATCAATTCAATTTAAATTCATTTTTATCCATTCCATTTGGGAAAATGCTTCAAAATCTCGAATGATACGACAATGGTAACTCACCTATGAAATGACGTGTTTTGATCGCCGGTTCAAATTGTCTTTAACACACCTCACAACGTCTCACCATTATATCAAATCACCAAAACAGGAAATAAACTAAGTTTCTGATGAATTCTGAGTACACAAAACTAAACACAAGTTGAATAATATCGATAAATCAAAACGTAAATAATGACAGATACCAAACAAAGCAATAATCGCCGTCGACTGTCAATATCAGATTGCGGTGTTGCAACGTTGAGCAAAAAGTATTCACGATACCCATGCTGGTCCTCGAGCCCCCAAGAAAGAAAAATTGCTAAGTCTCAGAATAATGTAGCAATGTTCTATCAATCAGAACTGATTCATAATCGTCATGACCCAAATTTATTATTATATTTGTGCATTGAACTACATGAATTCATAAAGGACTTTAAATATTATGGACTATTTATCACTTTTTGATGATTGGCGACACTGGCGACGATTGGGTACTAATATTATGATAATTCTGGGAATTCATGTTAGCTTCAGAATATTTGTTTTGTGATCCTTCTAGTGGGTTTGTTGTTCGGAGACTGAGACAGTGGTGTCCCATATAAATCAACAATACTCTTCTTGTGACTGGCCGAATGACGAAATGTCCAAGCCAAAAAAAAAGTCTTTGCCCATTTGCAAGATACAAATAGTAAGCAGTGTCAATACTACATTCAATTCGATTTCGATTCAATTGGTAAATAATGACAATGTGATGTTTTTTATAGCCTCACAGCAAATATCTCTCACATCATCTCGAAGACTTTCCGAAATCGCATACGCCAGACTAATATTTATTTTTCTTCTGGACACGTATTAGAGTTCACGGAGTCGTATTGTTCAGAACATCGTTGATATTTCGCGACCTAATTACCTCGAATTAAATTCCAGTATTGTTAGACGACCTTAATTCATTAAATCAACTGAGAAGGAATGAAGGAGTCTCGAATAGAGGCCTTTTGTTTAGGATAATGGGGAGCACTTCAACGTTTTCCGAGAGGATAATAAGATATTCGGGAGAATGACTTTCACAAAATGAGAACGGTTTCGAAACTGATACCTGTTTTTTTCTTTACTTTCGACGACGAGAACAGGAAAATTGTAATGTTCGTGATCGTGTGAGCCGGCAGCGATATTCAGCTGCTTCTATTGTTTCACTTCTCTAATCCCAGATTGCGTAAATTCAACTTCTGCCACAACGGTGCGAAGCCTTAGCTCCTCCGAAACTTCGAAATATAACCGATTACTATTCAGGACAAGCTTTATAAAATCGATATGTTTGGACCCTTTATGCGAGTTTCGGAAGTCTCCCCTCCGAGTTCGACAACTTTTCGAAGACATTAAAACATCAAGCAAACAAACTGTGAAGGAAAATCTTTTCCGAGTCGGACGAGTCAATCACCCATCGGAAAATTCCGAGAGGAAAAATTCGACATTCGAAGTTTCGTCGGTCAGGAGCCTTTCTTAAACTTACAAACAAGAAAAATCGGAGATGCAGATAGGGTTGTTGTCTTTGCGCAGTGTGCCGCCATGTGAGACTTTCGAATGAGATACCACCTTTGTGTTTTCTCCACATTCCTACCCATAGCTCTGAGGATTATAGTACACTTCATATCGCCTATCCTCTTCAGCCAGAGTTGCAAGACGGATCGATATTTCGAACGAATTCTGTAATGAGGATCTGAAAATCCACTTCAATGCAACAAGAACTCGAGGCAGATCATACAATGCGCAATATGATGATATCATTTCCTATAAAGTCGTAAATATCAATGGTCGTTATCGCCACCAACAGCGCTAAGATCAATGCAATATTTTCTTCTATTCTATTGATTCTCAAAGTTCGACAGGTTGAAGCTGTTACACCCTGTGAAAGCCAAATCGGAAGTAAGCATCTAGTTATCTTTATTTCTTCGAAATTGTTCAGTTCTCAGTGAGGAAAAATGAGCTTGAAAAGCATTTTTCACTCTCTCACTAAACGCTTTTTGCGAAGAACAGACAAATGACTTGTAAAAATCGAGGAAAAAAGTGTAAAGCCGATAAGATCCAAACCGACACATCATTAGGTGCTGATAAAAATGTCAGGTTAGAATCGATTTTTCTTCCATCAGCCGTAGCTTACCGTTATAAATGGATTTCCACAGAATCATGAAAATTGATGAACGTACTCGAAGCGAATTCTCGATAGTTAAGAACAGAGCCACTGTGATGGGGGCGAAATACTATGCTGTCCCTACGACCCTGAGATTGTTCAATACAGCTAGAGATACAGTTCAATACTCCTTTTCAAAAAATGCATGGTAGTGGAATCGAAATCCAAAATTCATCACAGTAAAAATCGGTTGAACTTGACTCTACGTCAAAGATAGAAGTTGAGTTGGAAGTCGATGTTCAACAAAATGTACCCTCTCAAATGAGAGGCTTGCGTGAGGTATATTCTGTAACTTAGACCTCCGATTTTAGTAGCGCGTCACCAAAGGAACAACTTGGCACTCGATAATTATGACCACTCTGGGAATGATTCGAAGAAAAAGTATAGTACAGAAAGGTCGTTTCTCGCTCGTATCCTGTCTACCAAGTGTTTTTCGTTTCAGATTTCAATTTGAATTCCTGGATCAAGCATTATGAGGCTGCGCGTTACGATCCAAGTGCACTAGTGTCACAGCACAAGAGGTATCGGCGCAGTTCGGGCCGCAATCGGATACTTCCGCTACGACTCGACATCAGAGGCCACAACCAGTAAGTTACTTGTTTTTATTGAGAAGAGGCTATTTCTCTTTATTATTCTCCACAAGTAATTATTGAGATAGTCAATTTTGCTGTTACAGCGATCTTGATGATCCAATAATCATCAGATTCGTTGATTTCCCCGAAGTATTCGGAAGCGCCATCTCAACTCTTGTTGACTTAATTCAAATTCACGAACCATCCCTTGCCGGATACGTTTACTACCCTCTAGTTATACAATAACGCATCCAAAATGCGAAATACAAGCGGGAAAGTACATAATTAGCTCGTGCAAAATTCATAACGACTTTTTCCCCTGTTTAGACAAGGAGTTATGGGAGTTACCCGAGTCGACATGTCACTTTATCTGCTTCGGGTAGTCGGTGAACAAAAACAGAGAACGTAAATATCAGTCAACGCTCGCACGGGTGTTTATAAACAACGTTGAGCATTAAAGGTCACACTAACTTTGACTATTATCAACTTGACAATCAATAAATTTGCCACTTATTTCCATAGGTTTAGCTATAATGCTTTAGAAGCATTCAGAATTTCTAAGAGCAGTAGATGAATACTCCTAACCTTTGGGAAAATGATTGAATCCACTAGCTTCCTTCTTTCTTCGAGATGCGTCTGGTAATGTGACCATCACCTCCTCCCTTTTATGTCTTTGATCCTTGTGGATATCATGAATCCTTTACACTATTCATATCGAATTAATAAAAATACTCAGAAAACATTATCATTCATGACAATGACAAACGACACACAGTTGACGTTGACTCAATTGAGTGAAGTTGGTTGCCAAAGATGATAGCTGCAATATCCGAGCATTGCCGAACAATTCATAGGCGTAGACATTTATTTTAATGAAATTTACATAGATATTGTCTCTCAAACCATTGCTTGTTCCTGACTGCTGTATTTGTATGATCGATGAGCGAAACTTTCAATACCTTTCGGATTCGAGTAGGCGTGAAATTCCAGTGAATGATATTGGACAGTTGGGGAAACTCGGAATAATAATGATTGAAATATTTATGGTCGTAGGAAGAATAGCCATCATCTCACGTATTTATGTGAGAGTGTGCACATGGTTAGGACCATAAAAAACAACAAGGTCTCTCAAGAAGGGCACTTTGTCGTAAACATTAGAATCCCCTGATCGTTAGATCATTCCGCTTGACCGCTCGATTCGTCTCTAATGGAAAGAACGAATCACAATTCCAAATTTATAGGTTATATCCTCTCGGAGTGAATAAGCGGTCCGAATCGACCGTATCAAGAGATCTTCGAGATGGGATGCGGCTGCGTTTTTCCTCGAACCGCACTGAATTATATATCGAACAAATCGAAGTTAACGAAACCCGGGATCTTTATACAGGGTGATTTATTGGGTGGTCCACTGAATTTCAGTATGAGGATCATGTGACGACTGCGGAAGCTATTGCAATTTTTCTTGAAAGTTTGGAGGTCGTAAGAATTCCACAACTTTGCCGTATTATTGATCAGGCATAAAGGACCAGCCTGAGCGTGAAGGTAACTTGGTGATTTCAGTCGGAAGTGCTTCTTTTGGCAGAAAAAGCACAAAGTTGACTTTGACGCGCGATATCTCCGAAACGGTTAAACTTACAGATGAGATCAACCCACCAATCGATTTTTCAGACATTTTTCTATTAAAATGAAAAAATACAGCACGATCAGGCAAAAAATAAGAATTTTCGTTTATGGTTGAAAATTCCATGTACAATTTTCTCGACTATCAGCATGGTCGATTTTTCCAAAGTTCTAAAAAATGGTTTTAAAATTCTGAAAAAAATCACACAGACTATTTCGGATACGTAGAGAACGAAACTGTAATCGAAATAACCCAATCCATGGAGGTAACTTGATGATTTCAATCGGAAGTGCTTATTTTGGCAGAAAAAGCACAAAGTTGACTTTGACGCGCGATATTTCCGAAACGGTTAAACTTACAGATGAGATCGACCCACCAATCGATTTTTCAGACATATTTCTATAAGAATGAAAAAATTCAGCACAATCAGACGAAAAATGAAAATTTTCGTTTATGGTCGAAAATTCCATGTACAATCTTTTCGACTATCAGTATGGTCGATTTTTCCAAAATTATAAAAATTATTTGAAAATTCTGAAAAAAATCACATAGACTATTCCGGATACGTAGAAAACGAAACTGTTATCGAAATAACTCAATTCGTGAAGGTAACTTGGTGATTTCAATCGGAAGTGCTTATTTCGTCAGAAAAAGCACAAAGTTGACTTTGCCGCAACATATCTCCGAAACGGTTAAACTTACAGATGAGATCGACTCACCAATCGATTTTTCAGACATTTTTCTATAAGAATGAAAAAATTCAGCACAATCAGACGAAAATTTTCGTTTATGGTCGAAAATTCCATGTACAATCTTTTCGACTATCAGTAAGGTCGATTTTTCCAAAATTCTGGAAGTTGTTTTAAAATTTTGAAAAAAATCACATAGACTATTTCGGATACGTAAAAAACGAAACTGTTATCGAAATAACCCAATTCGTGAAGGTAACTTGGTAATTCCAATCCGAACTGCTTATTTTGGCATAAATAGCACGAAGTTGACTTTGACGCAACATATCTCCGAAACGGTTAGACTTACAGATGAGATCGACCCACCAATCAAATTTTCAAATATCTTTCAGAATTTTGGAAAAATCGACCATACCGATAGTCGAAAAAAATGTACATGGAATTTTCGATCATGAACGAAAATTCATACTTTCCGTCACGTATTGCATTGCAGATAAAATCAACGTTGTACGTAGTGGCTTAATCAACAATTCGAGATACTCCGGACCACACAATCATTCATCGAAATTGTGGTAGCAATGAAGTATCTAACTGCCGTTGTGGCAAGGTCGGATTATCTGAATTTTCCGGAACTAATTTGTCGTTCTGGATCGGCTCACAATGTTGGCACCATGCCAGAAACTGCCCGATAATGAGTGATCATGTGATGGAATTCAAAACAGATAATCTACATTTGGTTCCAGAATATTCGGATCAATTCAACTCCTTCATACATCATCGAAAATGTTCGTGTCTCTTATTTTCTCATGGTTGATTTCGAATGAATTTAAGACTGTTGGGGTTCAGAATTTCGAGTACGCAGAGTCCAAATTTATCTCTGCTATAACTCAAAAAGCCGAATCTATTCAGGTTGAGTCATGGCATGGGGTATCATTTCTTGGAAGAGATAAACCGAGTTTATTTTCGATTGGAATAGACGATATATTTGAGTACAAAATCCGAAATGCATCGAGAGTTATTGGATATATAGAAAATATTGTACGAGGCGATACATTTCATCAGAAATACAACCTCTCCTCTACAATCTGTGGTGAACATATTGATGTTTGCTTTGGAAATTCACGTATACTAATATAATTAGGTTTTGGTATTGTTCTCCACGAGAATATCTGGGTTAATAATATAAAATTTCCGAGGCTGTGGAAGCCATAAAACGTTATGAACGGAACGGAAGGTTTCCCGAATGTGGGTTGTATTTTATTTTCTGTCTGTTCTTTTGTGATTCCTTTTGTTCGACGATGAACAGGGAAGCGTTATTAAAAATAGCTACCCGTCAAAAGTGTATTCATTGGTATGAACTCATGAGGATTTCCACTTGGTGGAGCTGAAAAAATCCTTGTTATCCACCGGAACAATCGAAAGTTCGACCTACTGATTCGAGTCATTCATTACTGGAATACACTTCACAAAGACATATCCATCGGTTTTCTGATACCCCATTCTCTAAAGACCTTGTTGGATTCCAAATTGATGTGAGAAATACGCAAAACGACTTTTCAGCAGCTTGAAGGAAACCATGCTCAAATAAAACGAAAGGAAAGTTTCCCACAATTACGTCAATTAAGACCCTGCCAAGCAATGGTCAATTTTTCAGACAAGGTGCAGAATACGTTGAAACTGTCAAGAGCCCAGAAGTTATGGGATCTATAGAAAAGTTTACCTCACGCTCCTTAATGTGGATCTCAAACAAAGATCATACTCGTATTGTGATTATAGCCGGCTCAGCAGTATTTTTTTTACAGGATCTTCAAGCTGCGGTTGTATCCAGACGAAAAAATATTTGCAGATGATATATCCTTCGAAAATACGAAAGGAAGTATCGATTTCGATCGAGGCGCTGTTTACTCTGGAACTCTGGAAGGTAAGACTTTTTGGGGATCGATCGTTTTTTGGACTGAAGTTTCACCACCCTCTCATTGTAATAAACTTTCAGTTTAGTTTCATGGGTAATTGCTTGAATCTAACTTACTTGTTGAACGAACTCTGGAATGGAATAAGAAAAATACGATACGAAGTTCCCCGTCGAAAACATGGCTCGCTTCATAAAATCTTACTTTCTTCCGGGAAAGTTGCTGTTTTGTGAGGCGGAAAGGGGAAAAAAAAAGTTTACACCTTCCAAGTTCTGTCTAATGACTCGACACGCTATTGATAGCCCTCAGCTATAGAGGGGATGGAACAAGAAGGCAGACTAATGACTTTCTTTCGAATATATTTTCCAAAAATGTTTTCGCTTTTAATTTTTCTTGGTATGGAAACGCCTTCATTTCTACTGTACTCTACTCAGAATACTCTTTTGCACAATCTTCCATAATATGAATGGTTATGACAGCTACTCAACGCAATTTCAATGCACATAAATAGTAGGTGTCTAGTTCCGATCAGGTTCAAAAAGGATGTCACTGTACCTAATCTGAGATAGAGTAGATTTTCAAACATACCGACTCAATATTCAACTATTGACTTTCAACTATTTTCATCCAGTTCCTTCGAAATTTATAGTTCATTCCATATATCGACGAATACTTGTCGACAAACTATTTTCGTACGTAATAATGACGTACTTCAAACTCTAATTTCCATTTGCTCAACTCTTGAGAACCGTGTTCCAACTTTTCATCCCTTGCCGTTACAGTATCGCATTCATAATAATGCTTCTCTACAAAACATGTCAAGAACTTCAGACTGAAACTGCCGCCTGCATGAACTATATTCAAGTATTTGACATGCTGAGTATTTCTAGAACTTCTATGAGCATGCCAGACCGATATATCATTCAGGAGGAACGTATTCTCGGCAGATAATAACGGGATTGAAACAAATGCGCGTCGAAATCATGTAGTTTTGTCGACGGTATCTCTTCCCCCTGTTCCTGTCAACTGTGAGCCACTTGAGGAAGTTATTATATCCGCATAATGGTCGCTCGAACTGCAATCAAAACTTCTGATATTGGCCCGCATCAAACTCCGGGGAGTTATCCACAAATAGTCCCTGTCTTTCCCATGATCATACTTCAACTACATAATGACTCTAGGGTCGGTTGCATTGAACCTTCCGTTGTCGCAACGTAGAATCGTCCCTTCCACTCATCAATTAACAGTATTAAGAGTATCGAATCCTTATTTCAATGTTGCGAAATATTAATGATCTCAGCTGTTTAACATCTAGACTAGAGTATCTCATATGTTTCTCTTCATGCCATCTCTGTTCGCTCTCGTTATTAATATCATTTGCTCCAGCGAAGTAATTACAGAAACTCCCAGTTTTATTGCGACATTAAGGAGTTTCGTTGCCGAATTATAATCCCGTTTTGATAGCTCTAATTGGCGGGGAATAACGTCTCCCTTATCTCTCGAACATATTCTCGATTAGAATATATCGTTCTTACGTGTAGAGAATACATGGGTCACAACTTTGTTGAACATGAGAGAGAAATTCTGAATTTACTTTTGATCTGAACAAACACACATTTTCGAAATGCAGTTTACAGTGTAAATTTTTTATGTGGACAGTGTGTTGAGGGAGGGTTTGAAATATACGTGAATACCTTGTACAGTTGGTATGCTGACCGTTACGCCACCATTGTGGCAAAGGAAAACACACAAGGAAATATTCAATTCAAGCCACTAGCAGACGAAGTTACATGGAACTTTTCCTTTGTTCGGAAACTGTATTTGAACTTTTCGACCACATGAGAAAGTTTAGTTGCCATTGGCAAACACATTCTCTATCATATTACATCTCCAAATTGAATTCTGGTACTCCTTTCTATTTTAACTGAACATGCTTTATTAGTTCGGACACAATCGTTACAGCATTGACTATTCGAGGAGGAGGAGGAAGAGGTTCATGGGACCTTTTTATTTCACTTGCATGGGTACTGAACACTCAACTTGTTGAATTGTTGGTGAATTATCCAGGCCAATAGTTAGGAAGGGTGGTGAACCAACTTTTTAACGTTATCTCTCCCGACGGTTCGATTTGGTGATATTTACGACGTTTGCGCAGGTAATCGAAAAAGTTGCGCCCGAATTGCATAAATAATATCCAGAAGGGTCCCAGGAGCAAGCTTTTGCCAAAGATGGCATGTTTTCTGTCACAGCAACTGATTTAGAACTGCAGTTGTGGGGAAATCTTGCGAATCACGGAAACGCATAAGTTAGAAGTTTTTAAAGTATCCATTAAACCCAACCGCTTTGTGGCCTGAAAATTTCACCCTCGCATAAGAAACTGTACCTACACAAAGAAAAAAAGTATGAGGACAAATCAAAGTAGAGGAGATTGGAAAGTGAATACTAACATAACCAGATTGAGAATCTAACTTAACGATTCCCTTATTTTTACCTCTAGCGGTTGGAGATGGAGAACATTATCATGGTTCATACCAAGATTGTTGAAGAGTCTACTCGTGAGTTTGTAAGGAGAAAAACCTCCGGAAGGGAATGAAGAAGTAGAACCGATATCGTGGACACTGTACAATATACGAACATGAAAGTGGTTTTTATCGCGAAAGACCTGTAATTTTAAGAGGTCAGCTGCGCTATTAATAAATTACGATAACATTCCGGTCACATGTGACATAAATTGATTAATATCTAAATGGAAATGCTGATTAAACGTGTTTGTGAAGCTCGGAAGATTCATTACATTCGATCTTAGCATGTTTACCTTCTATTAACATCACACGTCACACCTGTACTGATAATTGATAGCCACAAAAACCAAATCAATACCGTTTTTTCTATAAACAGTCTCTTGTAACTCAATCAATTTGTTCACTCGCAGGAAAATTTAGGTGACCCAATTGTTCATTCAGTATTAAACGAGATCATATTGTCGATTACAGTTCCTGCCCTTATTCTTGAACTAATTTCAATAAAGTTGGGGCTTCAGCAGAAGTTGATATAACCATTTCCACCAAGTGCTGCCGCTTAATTTCAGACCGAGTCGCAGAGAAATAAGAAATTCTCTCGATGATAATTCTGAAATAACAGTTGTTAGACAGAAGAAAACATCTTGGGTCGACGATCCATATAGCAGTTTCGTAGTTTCATTTCCACTTGACTTCATCTCGATTGAAATGGCAGGCGAAAGCAATAGGCAGTGGATATCAAGAATATACAAAGGAGTATATCTTACTGCTAGCGCAGGAAATAGATTCTATATCCACAGAAATAGATGCCTACTCTGATCGAATATGAGAACTGATGAGTAAACATTCAAATTAATATCCAGCAACGAATTTCAAGTTAGATCCTCTTCGAGGTTAATTGACTTCAGCTGATTATGTTGGATCTGAATGAAGAAAACTGTAACAATGTTATAGAGATGATATGGTAAAATAAAATAATTAGACGTATTAAAAAAAAATGATAATTATTGATGAGCATATTTCAGGGTCTTCAAACATTGATGAATGTTGACTTGGTCTAAGCCAGGAAGTAAGACATTTTCCTCAGGAAAATTACTTTTCCGTTCGCGGTTCGTTTGAGATTGGTGCATACGTGTCGGAAATGATAATTCATAATGCAAAGTTTTCCCTTTCACTGTCACTTTTAGGAGAAGAAAAACAGTCATCTGTCCTTATTATGAAGGATTATTTGATAAGGATGATGCGTCTGGCAGGGCTGGAACGGAAAATGTAGGGAAATAATGGCCAGAATGGAAAGAAAGAGGAAAGTATAACAGCTGAATAATGTCTTCATCCTAATTTCTGAAAGAAATATGGCGCTCGACGTCAGATGAAAAAGAAGCGGTGGTTAATCTCATCCTCAAACTTGACATCTCATCGGCCCCAACCAAATATTTGTACATCTCCATAATCCACCAGAAGTGTAGTTGATGATGAAAAATAACAATTGTTATTTTGGCAATCGGTTTCACAGAGTAATGCAGGTTATCTACGAAATCAGAGCACTCGGGATATTGCTTCCGAGATTGAAGATGGTTTCCTAACGTAGTCATCAGTCTTCGGCCCCATTGTTTACAGTATCATTACAGCAAAATTCGTGAGGCGTAACGAACTCGCAGTACGATAAATGGGACAATAAGCAAATCGTCTGCCATCTAATTGAGGACTGACAGAAGCTTTAGAAACGATGGAAACCTAGTTGAATGCGTACAAGATCGTCAGAGCTTTCGTCAAAAGGCTTTACTCGATTGATGAACCCAGAGGGAATTCTGTGGCACTCTATAACTCTCTGGAATGTCTTCCCTCCGACAGTGCCCATTAACAAAATGTTCATGTACATTCGTTATACAGGTTGCATAATACTTCCCCTTTTCTCCGAACCGAAATGAGAGGTTTAGAATTGAAAAGGGCCTGTTTCCAAGAGACTCAGGAGTATAGTTTTCACCATCATCTCCAGTCTCTAGAGTTAGAAATGAGAAGAATTGAGGACTGACACGAGCTCTGAGATGCAATGCGTACAATTTGATAGAGCTCTCATCCAAAGATGTTGAATTGGTTGGTGGAACACGACATGGTGTCATTTTCACACGACCAATTTTGTTGGGGACTGAAATGTTCCTCACAACCTTTGATGAATCACCTCTATATCGTTCATCCATGCTTTTCCATACTATTCACCTTTACTTTACGCAGCCGCTCTAGGCGATGATTGGCTACGAAGGCTGTGATACATGAACGATAAATTATAGCCGAATTCTCTATTTATTTGTTATCTGTTCTTATATAATCTGTTGCTTGTTGGGTTGTGTAAGCATATTGTATTGTTTTGTTTTTATTTTATTTTATTTTATTTATACATTCACTTTATACATTGACTTTGATGAAATTGACATATATTATCTTAGTACTTTTCTTTTTCATTACTGACTAGTGGGTATTAGATACTTGAAACTTGTACTTAAACATAAACATAAGCAAACTTTGTCTACAAGAATTTAATTTCTTATGATAATAAAGTATATTCTCTCTCTCTCTCTCTCTCATCGTGAACCTGTCCACTGCCATTACCTGCTCTGGACATTGATAGTTATTGAAAGTTTCCCATTGTAGCTTGATAATGATTCTGGCAGCTGATGCATTTTCGCCAATCGAATGTCGATTTCAGCTGAACGGAATTGATTTTTATTGCCGATAAATTTCCCTAGTGGACGAATGCGTGCATCTGATGGAGCTCTCGACAATTCATTCACCAATCTGCCCCGACAATTACGATTGAATAATTCGTTGTGGATCCATAGATTCTATTAGAGATTATAAAGAGAATATTTCCTCTAGTAGTAGAATTCTATGTCCTCGGACGACGCAGCGTATTTTCTCGAACTAGTCGAACCTTGCCGATTTATTGCCAAGTTTCGGACACGTGTTCCAGCTAGTTTTAATTCTTCCATACCCTCGTCCGTCTCGCACCGTTCGGAGGGCAATTCAAATTAGTTTCCTGCTCGAAAACATACGGAAAGGCAAGGGTGAAGTCTCTCCGGCAATACGTTACGTGTTCAAGACCGAATCGGTCTGTTTCCGTTGTTAAACAGCGTTTAGTAGTTCTAACACGCTGACGGATTTGCTCCACAGTTTTGCATCTGCAGAGTTGATCGATACATTTCGACCCCCTTCTCAACTATTTTATTTCTAGTATTGAATTTATAGTGTTCAATCGATATTAATAAACGTCGAACATCAACAATCAAACCGAAGCCTACTGCCTCTGTTAGTAACAACAATGCCCAGACAACAGCGTGATAGAGCCATCATCAGTGAGTGCTCCAATATATTTATGGAAACAAAAAAAAAACTCGAAAATTATAGAGGAGGTAATGGCATATCAGTCGGTCCTGCAAAATTCTAGATTGTTCTGTGTAAATGTGGAATTTTGCAAAGCAGTGCCATTGAACAGTGAACCACATATCCTCTTCCAATGAAACAAGCCACGATACAAGGGATAAGGGATATGATGCTATTTATCGATGTGTTGAACAAGAAAGATACGTGTATTATTCATTAACAAACAGTTTAGTGTGTCGAGAAAATAGGAGTGACTATTTCATTACAGACGCTGAATATGAAACTTCTTGGTCGCATCCAAATGTGTATTTTCCCAATTTGAATATTGGGATCGAAATGACCCAATCTCTGTTGGATCCGATAAGTCGAGATCGGTTTTACGGAGAAGGGTCGTTCCTGCAAAAGTTAAAAGGTCTCTGGATTCCTCGTAGGACTCCATTGTCACCGAAAGATCAGATCAGATTACCATAACCTTTTCGTTCTCCAGACCCCTCTTCGCGCCTACTGATTTAAAGTTATTCTCACGCATTGTTTACTCTGACCCTATTTACGCACATACAACTCCGATATACTGGAAATCCTGGATTATCCTTGGAGATTGAGCAACTCCTTTTAATTATATATATATATAAATAAACAGCAGAATCATTCCAAATTTCAAAGCGCCAAAGGAGGGAACTCTCTCAACAATGATTCTTTCGTGTTTTCGGAAAATGAAAAAAATATCTCTCTCTGCCATTCTGTACGAACAAGGTAGAATATGATTGTAAAATCTCAAAAACGAAAGATTTTGATTTTTAATTGATGAACAACACAACGCATTGCATATGTATGCCATTAAGAGTATTTCAGTTGTGGCAAGGAAAAACTAGTTTAATTTTTTCATTTTGCAGCATATTTGCCTAATTGTTCTGCCTTGGTCCAACCACATACGAACTCGATGCATACATAATGGCAGACAAATGAGGTACGAGATAGTCGCTTTCATACGTGTAGGAAGTACACCAATTAAAAGCCGGAAACACTATGGAGCAGTCTGCATATCCATTTGCAATTTCTAATGCAAAAGTCCTCTATCCAAGTCCATGATCCAATGGAAGCGCTATCCATCCCACTCTGATTTCTATTTGGAGAGTAAATGGAAGCGCCACGTTCGGTAAAATAAAGAGAACAAATGGTCCAAGTGATGAAGAGAACAATAAACATGATTACAAGGTCACGTTTAGTGAAATAAAGTTGAGAAACGTCACAAGTGCCAATGACAATATCTAACAGATTCATCCACGAATGATTGTCTGGGCTATGAATTTCTGAACCAAGATCGAAGATTTAATGCCAAGCGGCAAGTTTTCAAGGATTAGGAGGTAAAGAAAGGTCATTGGATTCGACAGTGACTTCATGTTGCAGTGGTCGAAACAATGGCCTACCTCGTCCCATCAGAGAAACGTCGTGAATAAAAGTCATAACTCAAGTGACGTCACGGGACCGGTTTCCCAAATGTGCCGGACTATTCCGCAGCCACGGTCTCCGGAGGTCATCCCTCATTATTAACCCAGCTTCAGTATTCGAAAGTGCACAGGCGGCGTAACTATCGGAAGGGACAATCATCACTACAAACTCGGTCACGATATTGATCTGGACTCGGAGATGTCTTCCAAAATGATTTTCTCAACACCCGAATAGTAAGAGAGGAATTTTGTTTGTTCATACAACCGTCTATGTCTCGAACTGGGAAATATGTGAATTTTCAGAGCACAGCGTGTTGATCAATATTTGAACGGATCCGTCTGGGGCAAACTCCTGGCTACGCCAATGCACACAAGGGGTTGAAACCTTCGGTCAGAATCTCGCAGGACCAAGAATACCGTAACAGAATTTAAATTCTGTGCGGAAACTTGATATATATATTTCATAAACGTGAAGAGAAATGTACACATGGACGGTACAGAAATCTTCCGTTGATGTTACGAAATCTATGAGCAGAAATGTCGATTTGGATTTCGGGAACAACCAACAGAAACTATACCACGTGAAAATTATTTCAGTCGAATATTTCAATGATCATTAGGGTATCTATCATATATTTGTAAGTGTCGCTGTGGTTATTATATCACCGTCAGATAATAATTCAGATGAAAAAACGTTCTAAGAGTAGTATATCTATAACAAAATATCAACAAATCGCGCACCATATTGGATATCCTCAGATTTTGCTGCTCTCCCAATAGTTATTTCCTGATTCCTTGGGAATTTGGTTGAATCAAGGTCTCTCGCCAAATTATCTCGTTCTCGACAGGGCTGTAACGCGATAGATAGACGAAAAAAATCGAGGTGATGTAATCAAAAGTTTCACCTTGAAAAAAGGACCAATAGAAACAACTATCAAAGCTGCTTCTTCCCTGACAGATGTTGTAGGATGTATAGCAAACTGTCCCCATGTACGACCCCATCTCTCACTAGAATTCTCGCTATAGGAAATGAGCACAGCCCGAGGATACATATCGCTCATACCTCCTGTATATCCAGCATCCAATCCATCACCATCAGCCGTATTATAAACCCGAACAAATCGCGCGGAAATTTCAATTTCTATTGGACATCCTCCGGTGATAGAGCGGCGAACCTGCATCTGTATAGCTATCGATTTTGTCTTACACCCTCATTCATATCGAATATCGTATGGAGCTGGAACATCAATATTGCTAAGTAAACGAAGTTAAATTTTCATTTTCGTTACTGCTTCTATGCACATAACTCATCGCCATACGTTCGCGTCAATGGATATTTACTGGCGCCACAACGTTTCCATCTTGAAACTTTATTATCATATATGTGGAAATGAATGAGAAATAATGACATGAATTGATTTCGAGAGAACTAGCATCTTCCGAATCATCAGGACCAAATTTGTCTCACAAACGTTATTGGTTATTTTGTGGTGTCAAAAAAAGGTTAGCATATGCAGACACCTGAGGCGATGCCTTTCCAACAGCAGTTATGTCTATGGAAGGTTTTTTAGGGGAAAACCAAAAGTTGAACCCCTCTCCAGCTTTCAGGCTGGATACTCTAGACCGATACCACCAGACTATTGTTCCTCATTTAACAGTGGTCTTTGTAATGTTTTCAAAAACATCAGTTGACTTCTTCGTTTGTTATTGGTACCCTCTTTTAATAAACTCCCATCTTGTTATCCATTGTTAGCAAGCTCCAAAACATATTGACGCGTTGTCGAGAAAATCTTCCACATCTGAAACTTCCGACACAATAAGACTAGAGCGGAGGAGTCCCACCACATATATTGCAGGCTTCCATCTTTCACGTTATTCCCTACAGTTCATTTCAGCGCACATTTCCTCTTCTATTCGGGCACAATATCTCCTTCCGGTACAGCGACATTGACGAGTCGTTATCCTTTAAAGCCGTGATATTTTATTCAGCTCCATACGTTGCATTCGACATAGTTGACATCATAGTAGGCTCAGAACGAGTTCTGTGCTACGAGGGTTCGATTGTTTTCTAGGTAAATGAGATGTCGGTCGTGTTTTCTGCGTACGAAACTATGTGACATCATTGTTTCGTTCGACAAAGTGAGGACAATACTCGGTTCGATCGGGTATGCAGCTTCGAGTAGATAAGCAATGACAGTCCTGCATCCTGTTTGTTGATGAAATGGAACTTTGAGGCAGCCTCAGAACATCCCTAGCATTGATATCATTTTTCCAACATCACAATAGCTTTCACTAGACAGAGAAATGAACTTCTTTGCTTGTAAGATACTGTCTAGACTAGACCACTTCCTCTGCAATCTCTTTTTGTATGTAGATGAGAGCTAGAACAGACTTCATCGATCCGTTTGTTTTGCGTTCAATTTCAATTTTCCAAATGGCGTTTCCCGTGTAAAAACTTTGTTAAACTAATTGACACAAGTGGTGTTCCACTTTATTTTAATGAGATCACCCGATTCCACCAGTGACGTAGCAACAGCTTTAAGGTTACTCCTATCAGACTACTGACCTGACCCTGACCCTGACCTTCTACAATCAACTTTTCTCTTGCAGACGACGAATCATCGGAGGTTCACGGCCTCATAACTGCCGAGGGGTTGTTCGAAGGCACCGTTTCCACCCCTTCAGAGGACTATCACGTCGAACCTGTCAGCAGATACTCGAAGGGAGAGATCATCGAAGGTTATCCTCCTTTCCATTCCATCATATATCGCGCCTCGGACGTTCAGGATCCCACCGGAGGTGAGCAAGCTCGACGAGTGAAAAAGCCATTCCGAAGTACCTACGTGATTAGAGTTTGCGTTAATGTCACAACCGAGTCCTTAACTAGGTTAGAATAATTCGATTACGAAAGAATCTTTTATCAAGAGTGAACTGCAGATTCCTCTTCATTATTATTCCGTCGATTTGCATAGACCGTTCCACGGTTGAATTTGCAATTTGACTGGCGCTGAAAAAGGAACTCCGAAAAGATGAGAATGCATTTGCATGAACGATCAAAATTCATACTCATTAGAGCGATCTTCCTCACAGGATAAGCTGAACGAGGTAGCTTTCGTCTGGACCTCTTTTCAATTCTCAGCACGTCATTACATGACAAAAAATTATACTATCTATCAACTATATTTTACTGCAGAAACAATGTATATTTAGAGATGGTCACCAACAAATATATGATACTAAATATTCTCTATTAGATGCACCCTTGCCCTATTGACTTATGAGAAGCATTGAAAGGTTGAAAGGACCATAAGAAAAAGCTATCGATTCTTCTGGATGTGCAACGAAGAAGGGTGCAATTTTGCCAACAGTCAGCTGATCACTGCTGGTTGCCTCTCTCTAAACGCGAACTATTTGGAATTTGTTCAACATAATTCAATAGGTTACCTATGAAATGATATATTCTGATCTTTCTTTGAATCTAGTAGCATAGCCATAGGTTGAAAAGGACAAGAACATCTCCAACGAAGTTTTTAAATCCTTCCTCGCTTTGATGTGCTGAAGTGGCTGAACCAAGTAGGATTATTTACCTATCTTCAATAGTCGAACAAGTCGAACTTGCACTATCAACTCGATTCGAATGAATATAACTGACAACGTCGTATTTCTCAATACAATGGCAAACGACCTGCATACAGATCTAATTCCAAAAATGACAGGGTTTGTCAAGGAGATGAACCCAACTATCTTGGACCCTGCCAGTCTGCCATCTCTGAGTCAAATAATCCCTTGAACATTCGACAACGTTGAATTTTTACCCATTTCAACTATCCCCAGGTCGATTCTGCACATCCAACACCCTCCACCACAGCATACCACCGCTTTCCTCTCGGAAAAAACGGTGGCTTCTAGAAGCAGAAGCCAAACTACCCTACGACCAACCGCCCTTGTTCTTCAACCCCGCCAACCGAACCAGGCGGCCTTTCACGCCCATCTTCGACCTGGGGCAGCCGATTGACGCGGAACTCGAGATGTCCGGCAACAGGACGCAAGTCGACATTTCCGGGCTCATCTTCAGGAACGTCAACAAGAGGTCCACTACCGTCGATCCGAAGAAGACCACCTGCATGTTGTACCTGCAGGCCGACCATCAGTTCTTCTCGAAATACGGCACCGAGGAGGCGTGCATCGAGGTCATGACTAGGCATGTGCAGCGGGTGAACATGATCTACAGGAATACCGGTGAGATATTCACCTATCGAGAGAGAATAGTAGGTTACCTAACAAGAGTTGTAAATCGCATATTACGCACGAAGTGTTGTGTAGTATGCTTTTCCTACGATCACGAATGAAGTGAGTGTCAGAAAGTTCTCGCCATAAGCATTTTGCGATTGTTTTTTGTTCGTAATCATTAACTTACAATAGTGGTCGTTGAGAAAATTCTGAATTATCTGAGAGGATCTCTATGGGGAGATGACTTCCTCTTATCTTCTGCAGAGACATCGAGAAGAACATCACTATCACAACTTTGTAACTGCGATAAAAGCATATGAGGGCCATAAACGTAAACAACCTGAATTGCGCTGCACACATTTTGGCTATGCCGAAATAACACACAGAGGTAACGATACACAATGTAGCTAAAGGCACGTTTAGAATATAGAGTTTCAATCTTGGTTGTAATTAGACTGCTTCCGAACGAAACAGGGAAAACGCTCACGAAAGCAGCAGTTATCAAATAGTCTAGAAAGTTTATGTTTGTTAGTGTGGGCGGAATTGAATCGTTGCGAAATGCGAGTAGAGATGCACAAATATTTGAATAGAAGAATTGCTTGTTGAGGATATCTGCGTTCAGATGACTCTGAATTGCTACGGTTTTGCTAATATAATGCATATTCCGAATATGGCGCAGTCGGTAGGAAACGCTTTCAAGTAACTTTGGTGATACATTCTTATGCCACTAGAAATGAAATGATTCGAAGAAGACAGTTTCGATTGCATATGAATTTTCGGCATGAATTTCCGACACGAAGAAACTTTTAGCATCTCGACAGCCGCACCGGAAAATATTTGCTCGAATAAATGGAAGCTTTCATCCTATAACAATTCGCTGCGTAAACAAAATCTGGAAGCAGGAAAAAACAAAACACCGTTTTGCTTCTTTTATTGGACCATTCGAGCGCTCCTCGCCCTGAAAGCATATCCGTGTTCTTGCGAATATCCAATCAAAGACCAGCCATATTTCTGTTTGTCTACCACTATAGAGAAGGCTGGAGAAATGAATGAATATAACATATCTTGTGATCTGGCCATTTCATTTTATATCTCTTCGGCCAATTTTTCGCTTCATAGTACTGAATAAATTACAAAGTGGTCCATAAAGCTGCTGTATTCTAATATAAGTAAGACTTCAGACGCAAAAAGGTAGAACCTTATGAAGTGCTGAATAATTTCCACTTTCTCCGTCCTTTTAAGAAATGATGTGACGACTGTTATCCTTTTCAGATTTCAATCAGGACGGCAAAAACGACAACATAACGTTCATGGTGAAGAGGATTAAAGTTCACACGATGGATGCCCTCAAGGATCCCCTTTACAGGTTCCCCAGCAATTACGGGGTCGAGAAGTTTCTCGAACTTTTTTCCGGTAAGTGCTTTCCATTTGTTCGACTCGAACTGTGTGTTCTTCGACTTCGATGCATACAGAAGGAGAAGAAAAAGTGTGGGACATATAACATATTTTCGAATGGATTGTTCCTTAATAAATAAGGTTTTAGTTGTAACATCCCACCTTTTAGTTTAGTTCAGTAGTAGCACTATGCTGCTTCTGAACTCACATCCCCTCTCCTAATTTAGGTTAAGCTTTCGTTCAATTTAATTATTTTCCAAATACATACGACAAGTTTCTGCATGAGCATTTACTTTCGTGTATTATTTAAACTTGCTGGAGAAATAAGTAACATGGTAGCATCTTCAGTGTTTAATTTTCCCCTCTCAACAGTTGACTAACGTGCTGTTTACTGGTTGTGCATGAAACTTTAGTGACTTTTGTGCAACGCAACTTCTATTAGTAATATGCCCAAGCTTAAAGCCACAGCCGCGAAGTACATGAAAAGTATTCCTCCGACGTGACCCATGGTGACTTGGTTCCAAACCTGGCCACCAGATGCGGATTTTCGACTGACGATGTGGAGATTCTCCAAGCGTTGGATTATACCATGGCTTCTGAGTTCCATCATTCTAAAACGCAAAATTTTTCATGTGATTTTCAAAAGGTTCGATCATTTTCTACGGCCAGTCAACATGGGCTAATGCAGGTGTTTCATTTGGTGCATGGGGTTTTTCAACACCCACTGGATATCGCTGGGAGGAACGGTTTCTTGGGAAAATGTCGGCTTCTTCGTTGACAACAATGACTAGGTGCTCTATAAGTGTGTGTTCACAAAGTGAACAGGGTTTGTAAGGGAGTTCTAGCCCTACAGTTCTAGTTCTAGACAGTTGTAGGATATGACTACTGGCTCACCTCTATGTTCTTTCAATTTATTTTGATCGGGAGGTCCTCTGATGAGAAATCCAGAAGATGATACATAGAGCATTCCAAGTTCTGAACTGTTTTTTCGCAAGACTTAGTCTCCACTGTTAATCGACAATGACTTGGTGCTTGGACTTGTTGAAGATGAGGTGAACCAAAACACGTTAACTTAGAATGGTCAAAAGAAATATCTTCCAGTACTTTCCAGTCATACGGTTTGATCAATATCAAGTGAATCAAAAAGTGGAAAAAGCAGTCACGAGGAGGTGGATCGAGTTTTTAGAATCATGATAATATGTTATCATGATAATCACTTCATTATCGGCCAGGCGGTCGAGATGGTCAAGCGACATCATAGTAATAATGACGTCGTGGGTTCGATTCATGGCTGGCCGTTGGATTTGGATTATTTATGCGGTGTACAATTTATCTCATAAAATTCTACATAGAACTATCCCAAATGCCACAGTGGTTTGGATTCCACTCTCCTTCGATAGGGTTGTTTCGGCAACTAAGGAGATGAGTAACAATAACGACCAAGGGTGAAATCTGTACTCACATTTTCTCGACGAGACGTTTTTCACCGAAAGCCTTCGACATTATGAAGACATTGCCTTGCCGGTAATACTTGGTCTCCAAATGGGCGATTTCGCAGGGGAACGCCGAACGCTTTTCCAGAGCGTTCATGATGACCGTATTCTCGAAAATCACCACACCCTTTTTGCATACTATCTTGGGAACGTTCTGCTGGTCGACGATGTCCAAACAGTTTTCGTTGTTCAGCAGTCCGTTCCATTCCGGTAAAACATTCTTCCTGTCCTTTGTCTGGAATAAGAGTGAGACCACAGTTAACGACACTCCTCTCAGCTCTACCACCAGAGAGATCAAAGATCTTATGCTGCTTGCAGATGAAATATAACTCGAATCGCTACAAAACACTCACATTTTTATGACATTGATCATTCATCACAAAAGAGGTCATAGAAGTCATTACAAGTTGTATAGCCACAGAACAGTATTTCATCTTCTTCACAACGTTTCGGAACAGATGCTACGTGCATCGAAATGCAACGGTGATGAAGCTTACCAAGAAATATTTGTGGACGAAACTGTCTTTCCTGAGACATAGCGACAAATCTCTCTTCTGGCTGACATCTTCAAGAGAAGAAAATGGAAATTGGATGTTGGCTATGGCTAGACGTGAGAATAATACTGCGTTCATGGCAGCGTAGAGGACAACTCCGAACAACAGGGCTATCAGGACCTGACCTCTACCAGAGAGACTGCGTAATCTCAAATCATGACCTGCAAAAAATGAGCAACTTTCATCCGTCGATCAGTAGAATGCTAGAGTGGGATCTAGAATTTTTTCAGATTATTTGACAACCATATAACCATCTAACCAGTAATGACCTGTGTTAGAAGTTAGATTATTCGAAAGTTTATTTCTCTCTCTTAACTGGAGCTAGAGTAGGGCCAGTCTGATAGTTCAAACCTGCCCCAAACGGCATCAGAAATCTTGAAGATGTTAATTTCAATCTCACGCCCAGTATTCCCACAACTAGATACAAGTAACGAGTATAAGACACTCCGTTCCCAGATTTCCCTGCTGACTTCGTCGGGCTGAAATTAATCCCAAACTAGATTCTCAAGACGTGTTTCGCGAGAATTGGCTCGTAAACTAATTAGACTCCTATTTATCTGTTTTTCACCTTCATCATCCCAATGGAACGCATTTGCATTTCCACTCTAGTGGAATCGATGAAGCCCATCTACCGCAAGGACCTGTTTCAGACCCGTTGTTGAGAATCACTAGCGTAAATAGTTCAGCTAACCTTGATTCAAAAATCCCGATACAGCACTCAAAAAGCACGAAGGTATGGAAATGTTGGGTTCCGATTTGACAACGTGGTTGAGGATTTTGCTGTTCAACCACAGCGTCACGGTGAGCAGGACAAATATGGCGACCATTAGGATCCACAGACTGACTGAGAACGTTTTTAGGTAAGACAACGAGGATGCTTGTAGTTCCGGTGCTCTCAAATAGAGATAGTACCTTTGAAAATAAGTTGTATGAGTTGGTGAATTTCCACAGGGGGAGTTGATTTTTGATAGTTACCAGTTATAGAAGTAAGGTTGTGAGTAGTATGAATTGACTAGATTATTTTCTGCTACAGAAGCAGATAGGAAAATATCGGTTTCATCATTCTCGATGAGATCTGATCCTTCGACGTAAGTGGTACAGTTCATGGTGTATCTGAAAGTTTGTTTTCTCAAGTCGCGTTGTTTCGGTCAATATGAGGGCAAACCTACTTGAACTTCTGTTTTTCTTGGATTATATTCCAAATATCGCCGACATATCTCCCAACTTTTCGACTACGGCTGTCGCAACTTATGAAAGGAAACATCTGGAAAGAAATTTTCAATCTTATCATGGGTTAATAGGAAATCTATGCCACTAACATTGTGAGCAACAATCCGAATAGTATTATTTTCCATCCCACGTTGACCCTCCGTGAGCGATTTTTTGTACGTTTCATTGAGTAGAGAAACAAACTCTTGCTTTTCTCGATTGAAAATGAAAATGTTTCTATAGCCGCTCTGGTTTTTATGTTTCCAAATTCCTTTAGGATCAGCACCGGTTTGACACACCTAAAAAATAGTCTGATTATGTCAAAAATCTCGAATGAAGCAATTCTGGACCCGAAAAAATACATTGTGTACACTCATTTGACGTGGGAATACCAAATTTTGTGTCACAATTCCAGATATGACAAAAACTCCATTTCTTTTTTACCATGTAAATGAAGACGAGAAGCCAGCTCATTTTTTCGAAGCGAAGTTATCAGAACTCCACACCGAACTAACTTCTCGAATGTAACGTTACATCCCACATCATTAGTGGACCCTTAACTGGGGGCGTTGATTTATAGAGATGTTCTCACAAACTGTCAAATTAGTGTGGAGTATCTGAAGTTATTGTGATTTATAATGAATGTTAACTGTGTTTTTTACCATAAACTCCATACAGGATGTGATTGTATCAACTTTGTACGAAATTACACGATGTTCCTCGAACATTATAGGTTTCCCTTTCGTGTTGTCAACAGATAAAAATAGCAAGAATTGATAACCAAAAGTCACTATCTTATATTACTCTTTGACTACAATTTCATAGACAGGTTTTTTGCATGCTATAAAAAATGATAATTTTGGATGTATCTTACAGATAACATGGTTTGTACCTAATGCTCAATGTTTGACAACGTTTTGAGAGATACTCAATGAGAAAGACTTTGAAATATTTTTGAGCTCTCCTGGCGGAACTACTTTTCAAATAAAATTGAACGCATTTCGAACACCTTCCTTTCTCTCCCAAATATCCACCGCTAGCTAACACGATGTTGTCGACATATAGAAAAAAAAATTGCCTCATTATCTATTGAATGCTCGATCTATTCACCCTGTTTCGACCCTTCTCTCGGTCGAAGCAACTCCTTGTGTCCTGTCAATATTTACCTAACGCGAACGAGATATGTATCTTACAAACTTCGAGGAACTCCATTCAATCTGGAAGTTTGGCTCAGCCTCTTTATCAAACTGACGGACTCATCTCTCATCGATGCAAATTCGATTTGTAGCCTCTTCGAATATATGAATGTGTTTTCTGAGAGAGACAAGCTCTGAGTGAACGATTCCGTTATAAGCGACTGTGATACCATAAATATTCAGAATTTTATGATAGTTTTTGTTTAGGAAAAATCAATTCACTACGTCCACTGCGGAAAGAGGAATACATTTATAATTTACAGAATAAACTGTTAGTTATTTGATTGCATCGAAATGGGTATTGATAAATGTACCAATTTTCTATTAATACACCATTCTAATTGAATTTGTGGTATAGGTTGTCGGTTGTGTACATGAATTAATTCTAGATTGGTGAAGCTAATGAACATTTCATTCGATATATTTTCGCTCAACATGGCGACGTGCCTTTCGGAAAATTATACTAACTAAATATATCATTATATAGTATCCACAAATGATTTCGAAAAACAATTTACAGCCACTGAATCAATTATGAAAAAATCGTTTGGATACTTCGTAATGTAGTCATAGAATGTAGTTATAGTTAAAGTTTCTCAACTTGTTTTATGCTAGTCGAAGATATTTCCTTCAAATTTATGTTCTACGTATTATAATAATTTTGGGTGTCATGATTAGAAAAAAAAAAAAAAAAACGTAATACATGATATCATGTCTTCGATCTAGCAACACGTAAGTTCTTCATCGACATCAGACATGTCGATAGCGCCATCTGCCGGATCGAGTTTCGCAAAAATCCCTGCCGTGAAATTGATGTTGGCAATGAATCAGTATGAATATCTGTCTCCGGCACGAGTTACATCTGTCAACTACCGCGCTATTATGTCTGACACGAACGGACTTGAGCTCGAATATGAAACGACATATTCAGCATATAATTTACAACGAAATGGCTGCCGCTGTGATCCCGGGAACGCGTTAAAACACCATCGGATTACCGTTGGAATGAATCACAAGGCAAATCCCATTGAGTCTGAAACGTAAAATCACTCCCTCTAATTCACCTCCACACGCTCGATCACCTTGTATAATTGCTCGTGATTCGAACCCTATCGCGCACCCAGACAGAAGATGATTCCGAAGATGTAAAATAATTCTTGACGCACTCAATCACGCCTACTAAAATTTCGTATCCTAGACTCTCCTTATATGATTGCTCGTGATCTGAGTGTTAGAGCCGCAACCCTATCGTGCACCCTCATCATCTGGCGATGGCTTCATCAGGGATGATTACCCGAATTCCGTTCGGTTCGATGTAATGGACGTCCATCGCAAGTGAGGTTAGCTTCGATTGTGATGGAACCGAAGTTACATATTCTCTGTTGCACCCTCGCCCCATAGACTGATGAGGAGAATTGAAATGGATGTGCAACGAAGAAGGGTGCAATTTTGCCAACAGTCAGCTGATCACTCTATCTCTCTCGTTTCCTCTTTTCATTGGTTTGGTTGGACTTTCTCTACGCTTGAACTAGGGTCTATTCGAAATGTGTCACACCACCACCTTCGGTTCCAGGCCCGCAAAAAGTCCTTTCCGCTTGACGCAAAACGTATCAGAAGATAATTCCTCGGATTGGTCGTCGCAGCCACTTATTATTCCGGGAGCAATTCGTCCGGACGTACACGGTAAAACCCGCGAGGGGGAAACGTCGAGTGAAAGCGTAGTTGTTCCGGAAAACGGTGCTTCGACGTTTGACGTGCCTTCATCAAATTATGTTCGGATACCGGAAACGTGACTATCATTTGGTTTTTCCAGCGAAGCTGGATAACGGAAAACTAAAGGATTGTAACGGTGTTTATTCATTTCGTCATTCAATTGGGTCTGGTATGGGTGTCAGTATTGATGGGTGGAGATCGTTACCCGTACTTATTAGGTAGTTGTTAAAGAATTACGTATTAGTACATTGCTAGTTTTATATTCATTTATTAATCGATAGAGGAAGAAATTAAATCGAAGAAACTAAGTCGCTGATTCGTATATTATTACCATGTATGAGGTAGTACCAAGGAGTGATCAGACTTCGTCGAGTCAGGTCGAATAAACTCGGAAATATCAGTCATGTGGTTCTCAAGGAGGAGGCCGATTTTTGGGGACAAGATGTCGGTCAGCCATGAATAAGTGCCGTTGTGTTTCATGAATTTTGCATTCATCCAACATTTTGGGATATTTCGGCCTTATTTTCATTTGCGATATAGCATTTCTTATCGTTTTTCACGTTGGTGATATTGAGAAAATTGCTAATTGCTCTTCTACGGAAGGATTCGTTTGGTTACCGGCACATGGTTCGTGCCTAACCCTGTGCTTCAACATACCACATATAGTTTCCCTCGAACATCGTATGAGGTAAAATGTGCCGCTTTCTGGTGAGTTACCCCCAATATTCATTGCATAATGCTTTTAGGGTCTTTGTTACTGTTGGTGTATATGGTGCATCATCCTTGTTCGCCGCTTGAGTCATTACATCATCCAGGTTCATTTCATCATCACGATTGATTGCATCATCCCTCGTCATTCACGTCATCACTATACTGGCTACGCTGATGAGCTGAAATTGGTCGCTTGAAGTGCTTGCTGTCGCTGCTGTTATGTAATCTTTAGGACGTTGGAGGACATATTAGAGGACCCGGAGTGATACTGTCGCATCATCACCACCTACAGATAGGCTGCATGTTTTAGTATCGATTATTCATCCCACCTATCTCATATATTATTATACCGGGTTCTGCTTTATATCATTGTTACCATCAGTATCATACCATTATCGTCATTATCTATAATTTGAATGAGATCTATTATTTCGCCACTCCAATACGTACTTTAGTTATAATTTAGTTCAGTGTTATACCAGGACGGTTATAATTGTGAACTCTGCGTGTACACACAGGGGGGTATTTTATTCAGTACACTTGTTTATGGATTCATAATATCTGCATGACGATGATAAGTACATTCGATGATATCAACTGACCCTTGTTTGTCTTCATGATGATGACGATTTGAATAAAATTATATAAATTTCGGGGAAAATTACCATCTGTTTTCTTGAGTGGTTGAAACGGAAATAAAACTTGTTTTTTTTTTAACGGTGTAGAGGACGGGGCCTTATCAAGATCAAGGGAGTTTTCCGACTTAAACTCGCCCGCCATAAGTTGGTGGCGCCCTAAATATTAATTTTTTTGTGAACTCACCCTATACCCGACTGAGTACCGAGCAATCTTCTTGCTCGTGCTTAAGGGCACTCGTTTTGTATATTAGAGGAAAGCACGTGGCAAATTTGGCGCCCAACGTGGGGCCTAGCGTCGTTTTTTAAGCGTCGGGACGTCACCGACGCTCAGCGTCGTTTTTGGGTATTATATATTTTCGGGTTAGTTTTCACTCTTTAATCAACAATCAACCACCAAGATTCTGTTTCTCGCACTATTGCATATTTCATGACATAAGTTTCAACAGCAGCGTTGCAGCGCTCCGGTTTTTTTTTATTTTATTTGTGGGAATTAATTCAGCAGCAGGTAGTGGTATAAGTGTATTGGTCTGATGTAGCGGCGACAGGGATACAATTTCATTTGTTTGATCGTCGTGTAAAGGGTGGGTCATATCTTACTTTTTATTCACTTTTGAAAATTTCAAGAGTGCACATTGACTCTGTTTATTGATTTAGACTCAATTTTCGATACACCTGGTATAGGAATCTACGCCATGTGTGGTGATTGAAATATAATAGTCAGACAAACAAATATTATTTCAATCGAGCCCATTGTAGATAAATAACACGTCTATTGATTTGCGAGTTTTTGTCCACTTTTTTTTTGTTTCATTGGGTTCCCATTGTTTAGTGAATGAACTGGTGTAGATTATTTTTTTTTATGGACATTTCCATTTCATCTACTAGTGATAGATACCAGTGAGCATTTATCATTGATAATTTTTCCTTCTGGATATCGACGCCTACACCCTTTTGGTATTTTCGTGATTAATAAGAAAGGTCTTTTGTTTTGGATAGGATTTAGGGATCACATATTCGTTCATAGAGTTCTGGGAAATAAACCCATTGACCGACGCCTTTCGACGCCCACCGACGCCTGACGTCGTTTTTTTATTTTGCTATTTTTCGATATAACATAAGGATGGAGGGCAAAATGGATATTAATCGTCTCGAAAAAGATGAGTTAGCTTATGAATTAGCAATTAGAGGGGTAACAGATAAGAATACTGTGGAGGAAATGCGCAAATGTTTGCGGGGTTATTTTAAGTTAGAAAAATCGGGAACTAAAATTTCTTATCCTGCATATCCGTTCACTCACAAGGAAGATTATGATTATCTCACCGCCAAAGTTGTAGAGTTGGTGGATATGATAGAACGTTTTTCGGATAGTGATTCAAGTCCAACTTACTTAAAAATAGTTACTAAATTGAATCATTCTTTCTGGCGAGCTGACCGAATGGTGTCAAGTAAAGATGAGGAGCATATCATGAAGTCAAAATTGTTGGTTAATTTTGTAAATTTGCAATCATCTCTGAAGTCATCAGTTCGAAAATTTAAACGATTATCACAACAAGGTGACACACCTTTAGCAGTTAGTGCAATCGCACCACTATTATCCCCTTCGAGCACTTCCGAAAGTGAGACCTCGGATTCTGAAATAGATGCGCAACCTTTGCATTCAAATCCCTCACCCCTTTCTAATTTAGTTACGTCATCCCCATCAGTTAGTCATAACTATAGTATTCCTGTGTCCAAATGGAATTTGAACAAATTCACGGGAGATAATAAGAAATTATCATTGAATGCATTTCTTGAAGATGTCGAGGATTTGTGTAGATCTAGGAATGTACCTAAAGACCAACTTCTCAATTGTGGCACAGATCTATTTGCTGGAAAGGCCTTAATTTGGTATAGGGCTGTTCGAGCTCAAGTTCATAGTTGGGCTGATTTAGTTTCAGAACTTAGACTTCAATTCCATCCACCCAATTTCAACGAAAAATTATTACAAGAAATATCACGTCGTACTCAAGGCCCCAATGAATCTATGGGTATGTATTTAGCTATAATGTCGAATATGTTTAGTCGCCTAACGGTAAATGTAAGTGAGGCTGCACGATTGAAAATATTACTGCGCAACATTACTCCTTTTTATCAAAGCCAGTTAGGATTGATAACGATTGACTCTACAAATCACCTACTTCAATTGGGTCGACAATTAGAGGCGCGCAAAGAGGCTATAGAATCATTTGTACCCCCACCGCGGAATAGGAGTCCTCTAATGGAGCCTGACCTAGCTTATATTTATACTGATATGAACACGGCTGGTCCCTCTTCCAGTACAATAGATGCCGTTAGTGTTTGCTGGAATTGTAAGAATTCGGGACACAAAGCTGGCGAGTGTACGGCCAATGTCAGAAATAGGTATTGTTTCCGTTGTGGCATGCCAGATCAAACGGTTAGATCATGTCCTAAGTGTTCACGTTCGGGAAACTCCCGAGGGAGACGTTAACTGACCGTGTAGCGATCTCCTCCTGTCATGCGGTCACCCCTGTCGTGGATTCTGTGGGAAGCGTCTTGCCTTATAAGCAAATTGCGATTCTAGATTTCATTTTGGCGCATGCTCAGAATGATGAACGGCCTTATTTGAAAATTTCGATATTAGGGGTTAATGTAATGGGTCTTCTGGATTCCGGGGCCTCACACACGATTGTAGGTGGTCCTGGATGGAAGCTGTTGGAAAAATTGAATTTGACTTTAGATTGTAGTAAAATTGTTTCTTGTACAGTTGCCAATGGAAACAAGTGTTGTAGTATTGGGACGATTGATTTGCCTATGAATTTACAGGATAGGATTAAAATTATTTCTGCATTGGTAATACCGAATTTACCGCATTCCCTAATCCTAGGAGTTGATTTTTGGAAAAAAATGGAAATTGTCCCTGATTTGCGTAAGGGAGAATGGGTTTTTGCAGCTGACCCGCAAGTTAATGTCAACTCAGTTATCTTAAATTCTAAGGGTGATCTGTCAGCAGAACAGAGTCAAATTTTGAATCAGGTAGTGGAACAATCTTTTCAAAAAATGGGATCAAAATTAGGCTGCACATCTCTTATTGAGCACGAGATAAAAACTTCTTCGGTACCATTAAAACAGAGATACTATCCAGTTTCTCCGGTGATGCAAAAGCATATCGATGAAGAGTTAAATAAATTGTTAAGTGAGGGTATCGTGGAACGATCAACAAGTCCTTGGTCATCGCCCATAATTCTTGTGAGGAAAAAGGATAACAGTTTTCGTTTTTGTGTCGATTATCGACGACTAAATCAGGTAACGGAGAAGGATGCGTATCCTATCCCTTATATTTCTGCCACTCTCGATAAATTACGGGATGCACGATATTTGTCTTCGATGGATATTAAATCGGCATACTTTCAAGTTCCGCTCACTGAGTCTTCTCGCCCGCTAACTGCGTTCACCGTACCTAGTCGTGGTCTTTTCCAATTTCGAAGGATGCCAATGGGTTTAGCTAACTCTCCAGCCACATTCCAACGATTAATTGATCGGGTATTAGGCCCTGAATTAGAGCCTCATTGTTTTGTCTACTTGGACGATATTATTATTGTCACTCAAACTTTTGAAAAACATATCGAGATCTTAACTGAAGTATTTTCTCGTTTGAATGCAGCAAATTTAACCGTATCTAAGGAAAAGTGTAACTTTTGTCGTCCGGAGCTTTTATATTTGGGTTACATTGTAGACGCGAATGGATTACGAGTGGATCCGGGAAAAGTAAAAGCCATCATCGATTTACCGGTTCCTACGTGTGTTTCAGAAGTTCGGCGCGTACTCGGACTAGCCTCCTGGTATAGACGTTTCGTACCGAATTTTTCTAGTGTAACCTCTCCTATTTCAGATCTTTTGCGGAAAAATAAGAATTTTTTGTGGACCCCGGAATGCGATACGGCTTTCCAGTCTTTGAAAGAATATCTCATTAGTGCGCCTTGTTTGTCTTGTCCAGATTTCACCCTGCCATTTACTATTCAGACGGATGCTTCCGGCTTTGGTATCGGCGCCGTTCTTACCCAGCAGCATCCCGAAGGAGAGAAAGTGGTATGTTATTTGTCGCGCTCTCTTTCCCGTTTAGAAAGAAATTACAGTACCACCGAACGTGAATGCTTGGCAGTTCTGTGGGCTATAGAGAAACTCAGACCTTACGTCGAAGGCTCGAAATTCACCGTTATCACGGATCATTTTAGTTTAGTATGGTTAAACCGCCTCCAATCCCCTTCTGGTCGTCTCGCGCGTTGGGCAATAAAGCTACAGCAATTTGATTATACCATCGAGCACAGAAAAGGCAAAGAACATGTTGTTCCCGATACATTGTCTCGTTCAGTTCCCGTCCTCGATTGTGTGATTGTTAGTACTTCCGTTTCGTCAAAAGACACAACTCTGATTGATGGTCCTGGAATATCCCCACCAGAATTGACGGACACCTGGTATATGAAACTCATGAACAATGTTGTCCAAAAGCCACATAAATTTCCCCAGTGGCAAATGATTGATGGCAAGTTATTTAAACAAGTTAGGCCATTATACCCAGTTTTGGCCGCTCCTTCAGATTTTTGGCGGGAAGTCGTTCCTCGAAAATTACGAAATTCTTTAATCAAACAGACCCATGATATACTGTGTCACGCCGGGGTATTCAAGACATTCCATAAACTTTCAAATTCATATTATTGGCCAAAAATGCACTCAGATGTCGCTTCATTTATTCGTCGATGTATGACATGTCATGCTGTGAAACCAGAGCAAAAAGCCCCTTCTGGGTTAATGTTGAGTCGTCACACGAATATATCTAGACCTTTCGAACTCCTATGTGCAGATTTAGTAGGTCCGCTACCACGATCAAAGTCCGGAAATCAATATATTTTTGTTGTTGCGTGTTGCTTTAGCAAGTTTCCACTTCTATTTCCCTTACGGAAAGCTACCGCCTCGGAAATAACGCGAATTTTAGAAAATCAAGTTTTTTTGGTATTTGGATGTCCTAACAGAATCATAATAGATAATGGGGTTCAGTTTCGGTCCAAAGAGTTCCAGAAGTTGCTCAAGAGTTACGATGTAACAGCCAATTATACAGCCTTATATCATCCTCAAGCTAACCCCTGTGAGCGGATTAATAGGGTCATCAAAACGATGCTGCGGTCATATGTCGCGGATGATCATAGATCCTGGGATGTGAACTTACCTCGAATCGGGTTTGCCATCCGTTCCTCAAAACATGAAGTCACCGGGTACTCACCAAATTTTGTTGTTTATGGCCGAGAACTTCCGTTGAATGGTGTCCCATCTAGGATAGCAGAACCTATCAATTTTGACAGAACTGTTTTGAATACGGAAAGAACGGAGAGTTTCGATAATATATACCGAGATGTCCAGAGTCGGTTATCCAAAGCCTACGATCAAAATAAGAAAGTATATGATTTGCGTCGACGAGACGAACAGTATCATCCGAATCAACTCGTATGGCGTCGTAATTATGTATTGTCAGACGCATCGAAATATTTCAATGCCAAATTGGCACCGAAATTTGTTGGCCCATTCCTTATTGCCAAGCGGGTATCCCCTTGGACGTATCAGTTGAAGGACAAAAATAACAAAATTCAAGGCGTGTGGAATTGCAAAGATTTGAAAGCTCATCCTCCTGATGACTAAATTTCGCAAAAGATTTTCGGGAAAATCTTTTAAAGTCGGGGGAGAATTTGTAACGGTGTTTATTCATTTCGTCATTCAATTGGGTCTGGTATGGGTGTCAGTATTGATGGGTGGAGATCGTTACCCGTACTTATTAGGTAGTTGTTAAAGAATTACGTATTAGTACATTGCTAGTTTTATATTCATTTATTAATCGATAGAGGAAGAAATTAAATCGAAGAAACTAAGTCGCTGATTCGTATATTATTACCATGTATGAGGTAGTACCAAGGAGTGATCAGACTTCGTCGAGTCAGGTCGAATAAACTCGGAAATATCAGTCATGTGGTTCTCAAGGAGGAGGCCGATTTTTGGGGACAAGATGTCGGTCAGCCATGAATAAGTGCCGTTGTGTTTCATGAATTTTGCATTCATCCAACATTTTGGGATATTTCGGCCTTATTTTCATTTGCGATATAGCATTTCTTATCGTTTTTCACGTTGGTGATATTGAGAAAATTGCTAATTGCTCTTCTACGGAAGGATTCGTTTGGTTACCGGCACATGGTTCGTGCCTAACCCTGTGCTTCAACATACCACATATAGTTTCCCTCGAACATCGTATGAGGTAAAATGTGCCGCTTTCTGGTGAGTTACCCCCAATATTCATTGCATAATGCTTTTAGGGTCTTTGTTACTGTTGGTGTATATGGTGCATCATCCTTGTTCGCCGCTTGAGTCATTACATCATCCAGGTTCATTTCATCATCACGATTGATTGCATCATCCCTCGTCATTCACGTCATCACTATACTGGCTACGCTGATGAGCTGAAATTGGTCGCTTGAAGTGCTTGCTGTCGCTGCTGTTATGTAATCTTTAGGACGTTGGAGGACATATTAGAGGACCCGGAGTGATACTGTCGCATCATCACCACCTACAGATAGGCTGCATGTTTTAGTATCGATTATTCATCCCACCTATCTCATATATTATTATACCGGGTTCTGCTTTATATCATTGTTACCATCAGTATCATACCATTATCGTCATTATCTATAATTTGAATGAGATCTATTATTTCGCCACTCCAATACGTACTTTAGTTATAATTTAGTTCAGTGTTATACCAGGACGGTTATAATTGTGAACTCTGCGTGTACACACAGGGGGGTATTTTATTCAGTACACTTGTTTATGGATTCATAATATCTGCATGACGATGATAAGTACATTCGATGATATCAACTGACCCTTGTTTGTCTTCATGATGATGACGATTTGAATAAAATTATATAAATTTCGGGGAAAATTACCATCTGTTTTCTTGAGTGGTTGAAACGGAAATAAAACTTGTTTTTTTCTTAACGGTGTAGAGGACGGGGCCTTATCAAGATCAAGGGAGTTTTCCGACTTAAACTCGCCCGCCATAAGTTGGTGGCGCCCTAAATATTAATTTTTTTGTGAACTCACCCTATACCCGACTGAGTACCGAGCAATCTTCTTGCTCGTGCTTAAGGGCACTCGTTTTGTATATTAGAGGAAAGCACGTGGCAGGATATTCGGTGAGATATGGGAATTGTGAGTAAATGAAGGCTGCTCAGACAGAGAAGTGGCACGTCAGCAATAGAGCCTAGTAATGGATCATCTGGTACTTTCCACGAAAAGCTATAGTGCTACCACTCACAAAGACAATAACTGTTTGCAGTTTTTGCTTGTTCCGAAACCATCCACACCACCCTCACATGAAGGTTTCCTAAAAAAGATGAGGTGAGGACCAATCCAGGACTAGTGGAGGTTAAATGAGGAGTCTTCGGAGGATTTTAACCAGTTAGATGAACAGAATTCCTTAAAGATGAAACAAGGGGGGAAACAAGGTCAAAGTATCTGATCTTTGGCTCCAAAAAAGCTATGTTCAAGTACCTTAATGATCTTGAGGCTCTAAGATGGCTAGATTCTTCCCAACCTCTCGACCCTGAAAGGTCTAAAATAACTACAGATGCTTGGTGAATGACATGGTGACAAGATATATTACGCTCTGGTCATAATAGATATCGACATAGACATCGTGGTCTAAGTGAAGATGAATTTTCTGGTTGAAAATTGTCACTTATCGATTTCCTCAACTCTTCCCCTCCCCCATATTCCGATGAAATATAATTAGGACACAGATTTCCTCCCGCATTGCTCATTCCCTCGAATCGGGAAAACGAAGAGTCAAGCGAAATTGTGTCGCAAACATCGTCGCGTGACTTAACGTATTTATTTGGTTGGAAAATTGGAAAAGCGCATTCCGAACGTGATTTTTTCCTGGTGCCGCTCGTCAACCCGACGAAATCAATTATGGCGGCGGTTGCCGTTTTTCCAAAAGGATGAACACGCGTCTCACGTTTTCAGCAATCAAATCTCCGTGGCTTCCAAGGAACTTCCAAAACTTTTGACGACGAGATTGATAAGACTATACTATACTGTTAATCCTGAGGTGTCTGAAGCTTCACGATAGTGAATCGAGTATCAGACTCTGTTCAAATCAGGAGCCGAGCGGGATATGGTAATGAGATATTATTATTACCCTAATCGAACGATCCCACGCAACCAGTCACTTCACTTTACAGATAACCCCTTGGTATTCCACCGAACTCCAACAACGAACTGCCATTAGCAGGGCAATGTATCCGACGACTGAGGCAAGATGGAAATCGAGTGTGGGCATTAGGAGGAACGTTTGTAGGTGGCAAACATTGTAAACATACGACGGAAAGGGGAGAAACACAGATTGCCGACATGCGAACAGATACATTATTATGGAAATTCAAGGGTGCTCCTACAAGGTTTATGAGAACAGTGTGTCATCAGCAAACAAGATAGAAGAGCTAAACGAACCTATGGAAGAAACAGATACTTGGGGTTCGTACTTCCACACAACATGAGAGGCTTCAACGTCTTCGTCAACATTTTTCATGTTGATGAACTGTTGCAATCTCCAGTGGAAAATCTCGACTACTGTTGTCGGTTCTTGTCGGGAAGTGACAAATAGCTTCGAAAGGAAATGAGTTCTTCCGCCTCCTGATTGATGATAAATTTACAGAGACGGGGGTTGAAGTTCACAACCGATCCGAAATTCGCACCCTATATTTACAGTGCCCTTTTACCCTATACAGCGGCACTCAGATTCCCGATTACATTCCTGCGGTGCTTTGTCTCTCTCGAATGTCAGTCCAGGATTTATTCCATCCCATTCACTGTCTGGAATCGATCCTGTTTCCGTCGGGAGCACTGCTCGATTTTTCGAATAAATACTCATCTACAGACTGGATTTGGTCCAAATCCCTAGATTGAAATCTGGCAATAATTAACGTGGTGGTATTCGAAGAGGAACGTTACGATGTTGAAAGAAACAATAAGCATTGGGAACTGCATCTCTATGTACCGAGAGAGTCAAAGAACTGCTTGATATTCATGATTATTACAAGATATCAGATGATTTGGAGTCAATTACCAGTCCTGGGCTCAACTAATTTATGTTCCGCTAACATTCACAAACAACCCGAATGATTACGTTTCGGTCCAGCGTACAAATCGCCATTCGGGCTGTTTCAATAATAAATAGCCCTTCGATTAACAAGTAAATAATACATTCAATTTCCTGCCGGCACCCAATCGGCTTTATTGCCGCCACGATGGGGTAAATATTTATTTTGCTGCTGGGGTGTTTTGTTGACAAACGCAACGACAATGTTCTGTCCTCTGTTCAGGGTCACGGTTAATCTTATCGTTCTATGCCGTTTGTATTGGACCAGCTGCTACGTCAAAAATAGCTGCGGAAATCACCGCTAGGTGGCTACTGAATGTTGAATTGATCATCATTCTGAGAGAGAGAGAAACGACCACAAGAAAGAAACGCGACGATCATGAATCAGCCGACTGTTCAGTTATTTTCAGTTATTTTTATTGAAATGGAGTTAATACTGTAAGATTATTTACTCGAATCTATTTTTAGGCGAAGTTTATTGACCCATAAATGAGTTCAAATATCGGTGATTGAATGATGTTGAAAAATTTCGAATAGATCCCAGTTCGCGCGTAGAAAAAGTCGGCGGAATCCAACCAATGAAAACAGCAAACGAAAGAGAGGTAACCAGCAGTGATCAGGTGACTGTTGGCAGGATTGCGCCCTTCTTCGTTGCACATCCAGACGAATCGATAGCTTTTTCTCCTTCTCATGTACTTTTTGGTTTCAGAGGAAGACTACGATGCCTTCTGCTTGGCATACATGTTCACCTACAGGGACTTCGAAATGGGCACTTTGGGCCTGGCATGGACTGGAGATTTGAAAAATGCCGGTGGCGTTTGCGAAAAGAACGGGGTGAGTTGTGATGAAATTGTGGGGCTATAATATGAAATCGGGATTATCCGTCGATACGGGGGAGATTACTAGAGTATTCAAGAGATATAATCACGACGGCCTCGAATTCAATCAGCATCAATTATGCCAACCCATTGATGTCTAACAAACACCCAATCAATTCTAATAATACTGCCGGGCTCGCTGATGCTTAATACTCGGGAAACTGATCCGAAAACAATTGCCCTATCCGAATAAACCACGCATGCAATAGCGGCACACATTTTTGATTAGATTACCTCCGTCCGCAAAAAATATGTGGTTTTATCTCCCGATGGATCTGCAGCGTGAATGCGATTATTATTTTTTTTTTTCATTATTTTTCAGCACTACAGAGGCAGCATGAAATCGTTAAACACCGGCATAGTGACCCTGTTGAATTACGGAAAACACGTACCACCAGCAGTGTCGCACGTCACTTTGGCGCATGAGATCGGACACAATTTCGGATCGCCGGTAAGAAAATCAACTGTTCAACATCGTCAACTCGACATCCATCGGCACGTGATTTTTTTCTCAGCACGACCCTGAGCAATGCTCCCCTGGCGGCGAAGATGGGAACTTTATAATGTTCGCCAGAGCGACCTCCGGCGACAAAAAGAATAACAACCGCTTTTCTCCATGCAGCCTCAAGAGCATCAACCCCGTGCTGAATTTCAAAGCGAGGTCCACGAAGGGTTGTTTCACAGGTAATTTCTCGAAATCGAGTGTCATTGCCATCAGGCCTAACACTGAACTTGCAGAGCCCAAAGGGGCGATTTGTGGAAACGGCGTGGTCGAAGAAGGGGAAGAATGCGACTGCGGTTGGGAGGAAGACTGCAGGGACCAATGTTGCTTCCCCATGAGGAGATATGCTAGTGCAGATGAACCGCCTTGTCATCTCACCCCGAGAAGCATCTGTAGCCCATCGCAGGTGAGTCCTACCGACTGCGCCAGTTTTCATAAAACTCGCGATATGAAGCTTCCGTCTTGGAAATTTTCATCTCTCGTTTCATTTTGCAGGGCCCGTGTTGCACGTCAGAATGCCAAGTGAAATTCGGCGACAAATGCAGAGACGACAACGGATGCAGGGACGAGAGTTTCTGTAACGGCAGAGATCCTCAATGTCCACCTTCCATCAATAAGCCGAACAAAACTATTTGCAATAAGGAATTTGTTTGTTTCATGGGGGTTAGTACAGTTTCCTTTGCAAATAAATGCTTGCGATGTATTTGCTTCTTCATTTCTTCTCATCTGGATTTTTTCAGGAATGTACCGGGTCTATTTGTTTAGCTTATGGTTTAGAATCTTGCCAATGCATACCCACGAAGACTGATCCGAAGACGAAGGCCTGCGAGTTGTGTTGTAAACTACCAGGAGACAACCAACCTTGTCTTTCTTCCTTCTCTTGGAACGACATGCCGTATGATATTCCAGATATGTATTCGAAACCAGGGACGCCTTGCAATAATTATATAGGTTGGTGAATAACATAGTTTCGCCCTAGTTGGTGTTCCTCATGAAAGCGTCCTAGTGGCGTCGACTTCTTCTATCTGTAGATCATTCGTTTTTCGGAATTTCAGGATATTGTGATGTATTCCAAATGTGCCGAGAGGTAGACCCTTCTGGGCCGCTTGCCACTCTCAGGAAGTTACTTTTATCTGACGAAAGCATTGCCAGTTTCAAAAAGTGGATTATCGACTATTGGTATGCTGTGGCAGCTATAATTGCTCTTGTTTTGGCGATATTAGTAAGTATATCGATCGACAGTTTATATGAATGTTTCCATTGTTTCCTTCAATTTGTCAGATTTGAATTATTCAGAATTATGGAATGAAAATAATCAAACTGCTAAAGATATGACAATGGATATATTTTTTTAATGAATTCTGTTTTGCGTACGAGGCCCAGAGAATCTGCCAAATATCTCTTGAGGATGCAGACAATCGAAACTTCGTTAACAAAATGAGAAGTCTGTGAGAGAATTCCATGAATGGGGTAATTTTTCTCTTTGTGTTTGGCAGATCTTACGGCCCACTGAACGATTTTAATTTGATACTGTTTCATTCCTTTCTTGTTTGTTCAGATAAAAATAATCATAACAATTTGCGAACTGAATAAAAAGTGAGTTATCAAGTTAAGTAAGCTCAAGTATTCTGCTGAATAAATCCCAATCATTTTAGTTGATTAGAATATATTCATAGCTTGCTGAAAATACTTTGCGAAATGCTTGATCAACTACAGTTGGAGTGCTAGAAGAATTTATTGTTGATTTTTTCTAGTTATTTCTGCAGTTTATAACAAAGAGTATTGCTACATGACATGTAGGCGGAGTTTGCTTCGAATATTTATTTGAATCATTATTTTCCCAAAGAACTGAAATGCTATTCAAATGAACTGCAACAAGATCATTTCAGCACTAAATTCTACATTTAATATTTTCGGAACTATTTCACGTGTTTGGTTAATTTTCGTATTTTTTCTATTTGAAAAAAAAATTATTATATCTAAAAAACATAAATCTCGAAAAAAAAATATTATTTGGAAAAATCCCAAAAAAAAATAATGAAATTGGGAGCATAAGGATTTTTTTTTCGATATTTTGCAGAGGTTTGTTCATCACGCTATTTAAGCAAATGTCACATTTTTTTCATTCATCATTCTGGTAGTAATGTAGCTGATGGGTTTTCTGGAGGTTTTCTCTCTGAATTAAAAAAAATAGCCAAACATGTGAAATGCGAAAATATACAATGTGGAATTAAGTGCAAAAATGTTGCAGTTCATTTGAACAGTAGTTTACATCAAAACTGCTACGAGAGGTGACTCCCACATACTTCTACTAATGACTATTGATGAAACCCATTTTTCAATAACTCATTAGAAACCATGTATGTATTCTGCAAGTCAATGATCACCTATCAACATCCTCAGGTACTCAGCACCAAATACCTCGGCAAACGCCCCAAACTCAAACTGAAAACCGTCACGATAATGCACAAATCCACCACCGAGGCGGTCCGTCTACCCCCCGACGCGGACGGCGCCGTCACCGTCCACCCCGGCGTCCGTTCCAAGCTGCCTCTCAAGCGCAAAGTCCGCGACGGCAAGATCAAGCGCAAGCGCAAGACCAAAGTCGACTCCATCAACAACAACGTCAACAGTCCCGCGAAGCAGAAAGTCTCGCCCAAGAAGAAGAAGCGAGTGTCGGCGGCAGTCGGCGCCGAGGAACCTCAAGCCAAGCCTCTCGATGGCACCAACAACACCAGCGTGTTCCAGGTGAGAGTAGGAGCATTCTGGAATCGTCATCCATCGACTCGGGAGGTGCCACGAAGAAGGGTGCATTTTTGCCAACGGTCAGCTGATCACTGTGCTGGTTGCCTTTCTCTCGTTTGCTGTTTTCATTGGTTGGATTCCTCTAGGTTCTATTTGATATTCCTTGAAGATTAATCAATAACTTACCTATCAAATAATCTGATCATTTTGAATCTATTAGTAAAGCACTAGGCTGAATAGGACAACACCATCTCGAACAAAGTTTTGAAATTCTTCCTTGACTTTATGGACTGAACCAGCTGTAGTCTCTTTATTTTAACGCACCAATAAACTTTGCTGGACAATAGATTCGACTAAATGATCTAGCACTATCAACTCGATTCGGATGAAAACAACTAACAATGTCGTATTTCTCAATACAATGGCCTGACACATCAAAATGTTTTGACAATGCCAACAGTCATGTGATTTTTCAACGATGTGTCTCTTTCTTGTGGTCGTTTCAATTTATCTCCCTCTCTTAGCTCGATCTAGTAGAGGATATAAGATATCATATCTTTGATCAATTTCCTCGTTTTCAATAGAAATATCTATGTCATTCAAATATTGTTGTTAAATAATCACATACTGTTCATCTTACTTCACCATATAGTTCACCTATAAGCACCATCCACTCTCGTTACTAAGCTTAACAATTCGATCGCGGATGCTACTTTCGGAACTCCGTTCTTCCAGCAACCTGAAGCTTGTAAATGAGTAAATCTGGAGAGACCGAAATGAGTTTGACCGTTCCAAGAAACAGAGTCTGTATCTCATTCATTTCCAGGTGGCCAAAAAGCCTCCGGACTTGCCCAAGACCAAGAAGAAGAAGAAGAAAAAGAAAAAGGAGATCATCGACTACAGCAGCGTGCAGGCCGACCTGGACGGCGCCAAGAAGACCTGTGAGCTGACGCACCAGCCTAACCCGCCGGACTCCGACCCGGTGGGGAAGGTCCAGAACTGGCTCAGGTCGCAGTACGCGCTGCCCAAGTCCAAGTCCACGCCTGCGGGACTCGCCGACAAGACGAGGAGGAGCCCCCAGAAGCGGCCGACCGTCAGGCCGCGCGGCGACAAGGGAAAGTCGCGCAGCGTGGGCAACATCGCCGGGGAGAAGGACAAAGTGCGCCTGCAGGTGGTCTACAAGCCGCCGTTCAAGTTCAGCTTGAAGTTGTGCAAGCCGAGCGTGGTGGTGGAAAAGGCGAGGACAGGAGTGATTGTGCGCGAGGAGATCGAGCCCAAGGCAGACATTGATTCCAATATCCATACCGTCCAATCAGACTTAGAGGTTCTTTTGTCCGACGGGGAGTTTTTGTTCTCTGAGGACTGATGTATGGCTGAGGGTTTTGAGTTTATTTGAGGTGTCGTCTGCTGAACGGGGAATCTAGTTGGCTGAGCTGAATGTAGGAAATGTCAACGTAGGAGAGTGGACAGATCGGATATTTTCTTCTTCACTTCACTTAGTACTGATAAAGATGAAAGAGTCTCAACTGCCTTTGACTTTCAAAAAAGGCCCATAACTTTTTTCTCAATTTTTTGTACAATTTATCACGAATTTGCTTGCGCTCAATCCTATAAATTCTGATAGTTCCTAACAACAGCAAAGCTTGCTTTGTAAACGACTGCGTGGGTTGTCTAAGAAACAAGTAATCAAATTGAAAGGCCTATAAGTTTGTCATAAGTGAATTTTCGAATAAAATACTTTGGCAATATTTTTTCAAATGGAATTACCAGCTTGCGCGACAAATTCCTGAGTTTCAAAATTTCGGTGACATCATTCGTAATTTTCAAATCTTCAAATTGGTGAAAAAAAGAGATCAATAATCGACAAGAAAATAATACAAAAGGGTCCACTCGTCCTTTATGACGCATCTGTCGTGAGTTCATTGAACCCTATGAAGCAACAAAGTCATTACGGTCATAAAATTATTCCCCATTAACGAAAATGAAATCCTGCTGACTGGATTCCCTTCAGTTTAGCTGACGATTAATGGCTGTGGAAAAACAAAAACATTCCGCGCTGCTTTGTGACATATTGTTTTACGGTTTTTAAAAATTAATTGAGGTTGAAGATTCTTTTATTAGATATTCTTTTTTGGGATAGGTTTGGGATATGAACACTCAACTTTTTACTCATTATGTTTACATTGTTACTATTTTTATGTATTAACTTGAATTTTTAATACTTACCTCTCACCACGTATAGGATGCTATTTTGAACTTCACGCTATTTCAATTCCTTTCATTTATGTGAAAGTTCCAACTCATTCCATATTTTGATTCTTTGGATGATTTCGCGAATCATTTTCGAATTTTCATGTGAAAGAATACCCTGTGCCTACCTTTTCTTGCTTTTTTGTACTATTTGCAGGGCCCAATGTCTATTTTTTTTTCAAGATAGCGGTTAATAATGACATGGTGAAATTTGAATTTCGTGGACATTGTATCATTATTATCATATTTATAACAAAGTGCCAAAGAGCTGAATGAATTTGAAGGTGTTGTATGAAATAGACTCCCAACTTTTTCACAAATATCAATCCTTCCGAGGTTCTGAAATGATTTCACGAAGCAACTTTTTTTGGAGTACATGAATTTGATAGATCAAAAATGTTTTGGATAAATGGTTTTCTTACATCAAAATCAGGTTCTCAATATAATGGGTGATGAAATATGTGAATCAATGAAATCAATCACCGCATGAATGGATTCAACAGTATTTTTTGTAGTAACAATGAATTGAAACTGCGAACAAACTAAATTTTACCCAATAAAATATAAGTTTTTTACAACGATTATCATTCGAATGCCTTCCAACTATTTTTAATCAACAAGAAGTCCAGAACAGGACAATGTACTAAAAGTGGCCAGCTAGATAACCAGACTCAGCACACTTTAACCATTCCTTTCGGAGTTCAAAACACTGCTATCATCTGTAAATTCGTCTAATTTCAATGAATAAAGGATAAACAAAACAGAATAACGGTTGGATTATAATTTATTGAATAAATCATCAGCAACATGAACTATCGCGAATTTGAACCATCAAAACCTCGCTTTGAAACTGCAAACAACCAAAAAACCTTTGAAAACCAACCAAAATCTACTCATCTTCAGTTTCTAACTCAAATTCTTCGAAGACATTCACAGCTCCCTCTCTGGCAAAGTACTTGAAGTTCTAGTATGACATCAGTTCCTTGAACTTTTCTATCTACCCCAAGTAATTCTTAGCCTGCAACTTGAGCTAACAGCTTCAGGATGTCAACCTTTGCAAACCGTTTTGCAGAGTCAGCTGTATTACTTGCTTTGGAGCAAGTGGTTAGAAAATCCTCTCGGTTGAAAATGTGGCTTTACCACAAACCCCTAGGAATCGAACCAGCTTTCACGTCAAACAGAGAGAGAGAGGTTATCGTTTCTGAACATTATTTATTTAAAAATCCATCAAAAACACAAACAGTTACAACTTCGAACCATTAAAACCTCGCCTAAAACTGCAAACAACCCGAGCATCTGGAAACCCAGCTAAAAACTACTTCTCCTTAACATCGACAGTCCCAGGCTCCCCAGAGCCAACTTCGTGATCGGCAAAGAACATATCGGGAGAAAACTTGAGCCCAGAGTTAGAGGTGCCCTCCGCCTTGGCGTTGTCAGAAACCCCAGTCGGGAAAAAATTCGGCACCACCTCGAAACCGTCGGGAATAGAAGCAGGTTCCACGTCGAACAGCGGCTTCACGTCAGGCAAATCCACCTGCTCCAAGCTGCCGGACAAAGCCTTCGAAGCCACGTCCGCAGCTTCCTCTCTGCCGGAGAAGTAGCCGAAACTACCCGGAACACTTTCCTCCCCAACGCCCGCTTCCTTGTCCCGTTGTCTCTTCTCCAGGTGTTCCTTGGCCTGCAACTTGAGCTCCTGTATTTCCCCGACTCGCCCATCTTCGTCTATCACTTGGTACTGCAGCCCTTCCTTTTGCAGAGTCTGCAAAACCTCGTCTGTCACCGTAACGAAATTCCCATCGCTAGTCTTGAACATAACCTCCACATTGGCGTCGGTGTCGTTGCCCAAGATGGTTTTGATCTTGTCGGCTGTCAAGCCTTGCAAACCGTTCTGCAGCGTCAGCTGGATGACGTTGGACTTGCTCTGGGGGACTGCCCCCTGGCCGCACAAGCTGTTGAAGTCGACTTCCACGAAGTTTTGACCGCTGCCGTGCGGTATGAAATTCTCCACTGTGGTTTCAGTGCAAGTCTCTTCTATTATGAAAGTGTTGGCTTGTGGCGCATTCGCGATCTCCTTCTTCAAGTTGGCTATGGCCAGTATGCTGGCTTGAGCTTCCTTGACGCAAGCTTGGTGTTCGGCTTCGAAGCGGTATCGGCGCTTGGGTTTGGCATTTTTCAAAAGGCTGTTGGGGTTGTGAGTCGCGGGTTTGGGGATGTTCGTTTGGGTGACGTTGGGGGTGAAAGGGTAGACGGGGTACTTAGGCTTCTTGGTGAGGAACTGAGGTTTCGGCAGTACGAGGGGGTCACCTATAAATAGGTTTAGGGTTTAAGGGGAGGCGTGGGGAAGCTTTTCGAGGCACAACGATTTCTGAAAGACTCTCTATTTACAAGTTAAACTCGACTTCTTCATACGACTGAACGCACCATATACAGAGTGATGCACTGGAAAGCGAAGCACTCTTTTAAAATCTTCAGTCAGAATAAATGTCGAAATTCAGTAGATGAGTTACCTAATAATAATAGTAATAGTTTCGAAAGCTGTCATCACAGCAAAAAAGCTTGACAATATAGTAGGTCTGATAGAATTTTGTGAATAATTGTAGAAATTTTAATTCAATTGAAGCTGTTTTTTCTTCTAATTTTGGTATCATCTTCATGCTGGTCCAAATGTTCATACATGAATTTACTTGCACAGTTTAAATGAAAATAGTGCAAGTGCAAGTTGGAAATAGTTGAAGGTATCCATAATCCATAGTCTTGTGATATTTTTGCATTTTTGAGCGATTTGCAGTTTATTTATTTCGAGCATGAATTGAAAAAAATCCCCCATTGTTTGAAGTATATTTATTGGGAGAAGAAGAAGAAGATTCTCAATATCAATCTAACAAAATATGGACCACCCTGTATGAAGGGATGTATATTGTGCTGCACCTGTGAACTTGAGGAGAATTCAGTTTTCATTCCATTTATGACTGAAAGCCCTGCATTCTTAGAAAATAATATCAAACTTCAATATATTTTTTAAAGAAGCTCAATTTTCTGATGAATACACATTAAATTATGATTTTATAATTATTTATGAAAATCATGCACATGTTTTTTTTTACTATTAATTCTGAACAGAAAAGTTCAGCTCTCTATGAAGAGCTTGAGTAGTTGAAATTATCAGAATTTTGAGTAATATTTGAATGACTGAAAATTTTGGATCTGTTGATCATTCCAATTTCAAATATTTCAAATTATCAATATTTCTTCTCAAAGAAATAATAAGTTTTATTAGATGATTTCTACGAAGCAACTATTTTTACAAAATCAATTTCTCAACAGTCATATACTGTTTAATCAATATTAGAATCTATAACAATTGTAAATAATAATAACGATCAGATTATGCGATTTATATCAGATGTTTTTTTGGTCCAACTGATCATTAATAGGAGTAAAATGATAAATTGAATTTCATCAATAATAGTATGTCTGGCTAAATGTTAGAGTATAAGCCCTTCAATTTTTCAATCTTGATATCTTATAAAGTGTGTTATGTGAAGTAGTATAGTAGTATGTAGTATATGTAGTATGCATGCAAAATTTCCCCTTTTTTATGGTTATTCATCCCATAAACAATAATCAATAGACTAAATAGGTATTTTGAAAACATGCAAGTTAACGTAACTACAAAACTCATTCATTCACATATCCCACATGTAAGCTTTTGAATCGAAACTCACCAGCAGTAAATTGACAGTCTACTGATAGAATCTCCAAACTCTTCATCTGAAACAGTTTAGCAGCTGCCACAAGATGTCTCATGAGCTCCTCAGCAACCATAGTCTCACCGCAATACATGAACTCTACCAAAGACCTAATGACTGTGAATTCACAACCAGATATGATGACTTGTTCGATTCCAGGATTCCTCTCCAGTTCTTCCTAGTAGATCATGAGAACAATGAGTATCAAAACTTTTAGGCAAGTATGTATGCTCACTCTGAATAGTGGGCTGCTTGCTGCTAGAACAACTTTGTGGGCATGCAGGATGTTATTGCCACAGCAGACTGCAATGTCCACTAAACTTTGGTGCTCCATCAGGGAACAGAGCCCTATAGTTGTTTGATATGGATGTTTGTCTGACTGTATGCAATATCTTGCTTTAGAATTGCAACTTTTGTTCATGATGTTAGGAAGTGAATATTGGCTAAAACAAAATGGTGGGTTGAGCAGCTTATCCCCAAAGAAACGTTTGAAATGAATGCATAGTACTTTTCTCACCTATTACACAACTGAATTAGAAAAAAATGTTAGCTGAACTGAGCGTCGTTTCAAACTATTCAAACTTTTCGAATAAATGCGTGTCATTGTCAATTTTATCACAGAACCACAGTTTGTTTCTCAGAACTCGATGGTTCTTTTTGTGCTCGATGCATCACGGAACTTTGCGTGTTAAATGCCAGTGGCGTACCAAAAATTGTCACAATAATTTTTATTCCTTCGAATGGGGTTCTGATGAGTGGGAAAATGTGACTTATTGGAAAACTTGATGTTTAATGATACAAAATGTACAGTAAAAATTATCACAATGGAAAGTCTGTTAAGTTTCTGTTCTGTTTAAAACTAATTGCATTTCAACTTCTTGAGAGTCTTTTGAAGAACAATACATTTTGGTGTGGTGAAGGTGATGAATGCGTCTTCTCCTGATTTCTTCTTCATTTTGGAAATATATTTTATGCTAATTTTATATCGACTATCGAACTGGAGATCGGATATATCAAAGTGGGACCCCTTAAAATATGAAAAAGATACTTGAACTTGTGAGTTTACTTTCACAATCAATAATGCAGTACTCACTCTGATAATAGCATTCTGTTTGATCGTACTTTTCCTATTGCTGTGTAAATGAAAAGAAGAGTTCCACCATTGGACACGATATTTCTTATGGAGTTTTCCTGATGTATGTTTCAAGATCACTCTGGCTTGAAGATTCCCTTTTTGGAATGCCAATCTGAGCAGCTGTATCTCTCCGAATTTGTTGTTCGTATCCAAAACGAGATCATTATTGTCATCTACTACAAATGATGGAAATAGTAAATAACATATAACAAATTTTATAAACGGAATTTTTCAAAGTAACGATTTTGTCAATCGAGTTCTGATATCGAATTACTCACCACTAATGTAACTTGTTGTGTTTAGGACCAAACCTGATTTTTCTCCTCTCAATATATCAGCTCCGAACTGAACTAGTGCTTGTACTTGTAGAAAGTAAAGACTGTTTGTTTGTAAGTTTTCGAGTTTCAGATAGGTTTGATGCTGCGAAAAAAATCAATAATACCTTACAAGAATTTCTTCATCTCGAATGTTTCATTATGATGAGAGAGCAACCCTATACGTCTCATATCAGTCCTATTTTCATGAAATTGAAGTGCGATTGGAAGAGTTCAGTCTAAGGAAGTTACACTAATGTCCTCCAAAACGTATTGAATTACTGTGTGAGACAAATTTGTTACCATGTTTGGCCTCGTGATTTGATTTATAGTTTAGTATAACTACGTGACTGCAAGACCATACGGCGAATTTGAAACGTGCTTCTTACTCTGTAAGAAGAGGTGACATATTTTGACTTGCCACTTGTTTAGTTTCTCAATCTAATCTTGCCATTTTTTAAACGACTTTGTAGTCGATGAATCAGAAATAACTGTACAGTAACAGACGCTTGAGTAGATCTTGAAATGATATATCATGAAACATTTGAGTATTCTCACATGTGTTTATTGATCAGAGCGAACTTCATTCCTGATGGAATACATGAACAACATCCCTTTTGTAGTCATGAGAGGTGTATTATTACATAAATGTACCTCCATTATGTTTATCTGTGGAAGATATTGACAGTGTAACTTTATAGCTGATATAGCAGATGATCTTTTGTTAGAATCTCCTATATTAAGAGAAAAACTTCGTTTACTGCTCTCAGACGTCTGTCTCCTTCATCAATTTACGATGCACAGCCAAGTGAGTAAGGTGAGTTTTTGTTGGTTATGATATAATGATGTATAATAATGGTGTCGTTCTCTCTGTATTGAAAAAAAATTGTAAATATTGTATTTTTCAACAAACTGATTTTTCTTTCACGGAATGACCAACTTTCTTGTTTGTAAGACGGTCAATTCCTTAAAAATAATTAGGGTTAATTTAGTGTATTGAAAACATTATTTTTTGAAGGCGTTCATTGGCATCATTCTCACTTTTGTGTTTATGGAAAATGGTTTGAGTATAGAATGGATGTCGGATGAATCAGAGAGCAAATATTTGGATGACATGGATTTCCGAATTGGAAGTGGCAACGGAGAGAATGGTTCCGGAAGCAAAATACCGCCTGAATTTGCCAAAAAACGACACAATATATTGGTAATTATCTACAATTAATAATAATTTACACAGAGTTCCATATACAAGAATTCCAAATAGATAGTTTGAGAGGAAACTCTTGATGTGATTACAAACATGTAAGCTGTCGAATCTTCACACTCTATTCCAAAAATATTTTAGGTTAAAAAAGGCCTGCCTCCGATGTACAAGATATCTTCCGAAGGACCAACTTGTTCTTGCATAATCAATTATCATCCAGTCGATTTAGGAAGAGGGTATTTTCCAAGGTACCACCATCTTCTATATCTGAATGTTCCGTTTTTGTAGACTTTTCTGATTCAACACTAAACATTGGTTTCTGTGCATGATGCATCTTAGTGTTCTGTGATTAATTTTTCGCTCCACCCTGTTCATTTACATCTGTATATTTCACAGGTACATTCAAATGGGAACGTGTCACAAAGATTCTTGCGGGATACATCACCGATGCTTGGAGAAGAAATACAAAATCAAAGTTTTCAAACGAAAAAATGTTAACGCAGATGCTGATACTTTGATGTCTCTGAAAAACAATTTCCTAGATTTCTGGTCCATCGAGGCGATATCTGTAACTGTAGCTTGCGAATGTGTTGCTGAGTTTCAGATGGTCTATCAAGAATAACATTTTATGCTGTTCAATTTGTTCCAATTCTGTGAAATGCTTAGTTCTTTAGGCAGATGAATAAACGAATGCAGTCCAAACAGGTTGAATGATAATTTTTACATGATAACGAATAACTCCACAATCAAATGATGTATCCCATCTCAGTGCATATCAGTGCAGTGCATATGCAGTGCAAATTTATCATATAACTGAATATTGTACGATTGAAAACGTAATTTTAAATGTTGTCTACGTTTTTCAGGTCGCTGGATCGAATTACTGTTTGTAACTTTCACATGTTTTTACATATATATGTTGAAACATCCATCGATGTTGATCAGTTTGCAATACTGACAACGATGTAAAAAACATTGGTGCAGTCACTGATGGTGTTTTTGATTCGTCAAAAACGCTAACGTCATTTTCCGCTATAATGGCCTAATAGTTATGAAACTCTCCAGAAGATGGTGACATTTTTACAGATTTCTGTACAAATTGTTGACGTTGTGAGATTGTAATTATGTAGTTCGATCTAAAATTGAGAAGTAACCTTAATTACTACTTCTGAATCAACATTTTTAAAAACACTGATTGTGCAATGATAAGTAATACTGATTTAGTTTTCATTGTTGTGTCGCCATCTAACAACTGACATTTGAGTGATTTTCTGCTAGAACGAATAAAATGCTGTTATCGAGTTAGCTGTACGTGGTTGAAGAAATCAGAAATCAGACAAATAGGCAGAATAGCTCCACCAGTGTTCTGTACATGGTTATACTGACAGAGAGAAATAAAACTCACCTTAGGCACTACTTTTTGATGAACAAGTACAGAGTCCAATGCCATACTGTCAAATATCCTTCTGCTCCAGAAAACTTTGTACTTGACGATCGGCAAATCGGAATCTGGAGGAAGCCATTTTATTATAGTACTCAAACTGCCATTTGCTTTAACCAACTGCCCAACTGTGACATTATCTGGCGCTTTTGGCGGTTTCGGATCTGATGAAAAATCAACAACCATCGATCATAGAGATGACATGATGTATAATTATCTCACTTGTGAATATCCTGAAGGGCAAGGACCAGTTGGAGAAGCCCCTGGTACCGTTCACATTGACTCCTGCGACTCTGAATTGGTACCACCTTCCAGGCTTCGCAAGCTGTCTCGAGGCTTTCCTAGGCTTCATAGTTTTAGAGCAAAGCGCCCATTCCGTCATTTTGTTTTCGTTGAAGTGTTTTCCGCTGTGGTGGCGCTCCTCTATCAGATACAGGATGTCCTCGGCAGTGGAACGTCGATTGCTAGACCAGTCGATGATAATAAGTCTTTTCTTTCTTTTTTCTATTACTCGAGGTGTTTTTGGGATGTCTGGTAGACCTAGAACGGAAGGTTCGATCGGCGATACTTACAGGGTGGTCAAGAGAAAAAATCTCATTCTTCGAAGTTATTGATGTGCTACACTTGACAATTAATTTCCGTTGAACATATTAGGTCATTTTTCGAATCGATCACTCTGTATATTTTTCCACTTTTATTAGATTCTCTCTCTTATGTGAGCTTCATGAATCTTTTTGTTTTCCAGGTTCAGATGCAACGTTGTTGAGATATTTACATTTCAATAAATTTGGCGAAAAAACATGGACTCTGATAAATATTCCTAAGAGCTATATTTTCAGAGATTAATAAAAAATAATCGGTATGCACTTTCCCAAAACACGAGCTGAAATAAACACATTAATCGGGCTCACTGAAAATGTACAAAGTGTTCTGAAATGATCACCGGATTTCGCCATATTCAAATCGCTGAAACTTATTTTTTTAAAAAGAATTCACCCTGTATTTTTTTTAATTCCAGAGCTCATCCAATGGGATTTCAGAGATTCCAATGGAATCTATCCAATGACAGGCAAATTTCCCACATGAAAATATAAGTTTCAGCAATTTGACAGTGGTGAAATTCGAGGATTTTTTCAAAATACTCTGTACACTTTCAGTAAACCGAAAAAATGTGTATGTTTCGACACATACTTATTTATATATTCAGCATGATATAATATACTTAGTATTTTTCATCAATATAAAACTGTGCTGCCAACATGGAACAGTTTCTGAAAATGGGAAAATATACTAGGTGATCCAATGTTTCATATCGGCTTTATCATATAACAACCAACTTGGAATGAGAGATTTCCAAAACAATATAGTGATACGTCCGTAAACCTTTCAAGGATTTGGACACATTCGAGAAAATCTAAAAAAATCCTTCATGACTCAACAGTGCTTTCCCTGTTCTGTGACACCCGGTATATCTGACTCCAATTAGGTATGTATGCCACACCTTCTTATTTGTATAACGAGGGGCTTGTCATTCCCTCCTTTTTTGTACCACCTCCTGTATAGTTTTACCTGCCTACGACCGATTCATGATATTTCTAATGATATAAGCGGTTTTTTAACAGCCTCGGCTGCAATTTGCATGCAAATCCAGCAATTTCGCATTTTTGTACCCGTCAAAAATGTGGATAGGTCAATATTCATGCTATTAAATTAATAATAGTGAGCTATTATATTTTACCAGGTTCTCAGACCTAACTGTACTTGAATGCTATACCTGACGTTAAACAAACTTAATTACACCTCAACCATTTCATCCTTGTAGAACTTGCATAATCGTTCCTGAATCTTTGGGGAACACCCTGTAGATCGTTATCCGATTCATATACGTTCGTGCACCTCAATAAATTAATGTTTTTGGATTCTTTGGTGGTCCTATTTACAATTCCCCCGAGAGGGTCAGTTGAAAAACTGAACCAGTTTCATTAGCTTGTTAAAAATCAATCGGATATTCGATCACAGTGGCGTTCTCCAATCAATAATAATGTTAATAATAATGATAAGGGTGTAACTGTGTTTTTCTCGTTCTTTTGACAACATGAAAGGAAAGTAAAACTGAGTCTCTTTCTTCTAACACACTCATGGATCAATAAACTTCGCTAAACAACAGATTTGAGTGAATAATCTCTCACCATCAACTCAATTCAATGTCGTATTTCTCAATACAATCTAGTAGATAATACAAAATATCATATCTTCGGTAAAAAAAGCTACAAAAAACTGCAGAATTCGATTTCTTCAGGCAGGATCATACTTCGTGCAACATTGTGTGAGTTTGTATGTGAATTCGAAATTAATAAAGTGCGCACTTTGATGTTGGGATCGAACCAATTTCGCATCATAATAACATCCACGGTTTATAACCTCGTTAGTCGAAGTACTTCGAAGGAATCTCAAACTTTATAGAGTTGTTTTAATAACAGATTAACACAAAAGCTCGTATTGAGATGTTGATGAAGACATACTCGGTTTGTTTACGGTTACAGAAGTATATTTTATAAACGATTCATGCCGCGTTATCATTTCAGAAGACATTATTCAACTGTTTTATGTGCCACTTCAATATTAAATAGTTCACCATGAATGAACTCATTCAGTGAAAAGCCTTCTGGCTACCGGTAATTATTTCCCCTGTATTTATTGCATGGAATCGACACCAAATGTTCCTACAGTAACAAACCAAATTTTTGTCAAAATGTGAAAAGAAAAATACCTTTTCTTGATCTGAGGTTGATATTATCTACAAAGATTCCCTTCTGTCTCAGAAATCCTGCTCTAGTTTCTATTGATTAGTAATCTGCATTATTCACCTTCAACTGTCGCCAAGTCAACAGGTGTTTGGCAATCAGCTCCACAGGTTTGCTGACAGCATTTTGACATTCCTTGACAGTCCGAGTCCTTTTTGCATCTATTCGTACACGTTGTAGAGGAACTTGACGATTTGATGAAATCGGACGCGGGACATTTTCCTGGTTTGAGTTCATCCTTCAGGAGACAGTCTTTTACGCACTGGAAAATAATAAAAGTCATTCTGATGGAAGGTTGAACTATGTGTAAACGACAAATGAGCTTTGTTCTGTCGATTCTTATATCGAGAAGAGTGATCTTTGATTCATCAACATGATTGAGTTGAAGGAGAATAAGAAACAAGTTTGTTTCATTACGAAGTTTAGAAACATCTACAGGACATCGACAGGGCAAGCAAATTCGGGTGGATGAGATGCTACAAATTCTACGGCACACGTTATGTCGAGAAAAATCCACCTTGTTGATTGTTTTCTGATTGATTACACTCTACTTCAACACCGTTTTCGAATCCTTGGAAAAAACTGAAATGGTCTGAGCATTCTGCCTGCCAATGCGCTTTTTATTCCGATTTGACGTGTATATCTCGATACTGTTGTTTATTCCGAGATGGCTATCCATTATAAATGGAAAGACAAGTTTCCTGTTCCGCAACATTTATCCTTCTTGAGTAATTCCATTCCATCAGTCGGCTATAAATCTTTGCGAATTATTATTCCTTTAATTCTTTGCTGCATCTGTAGCCGACGATTTCGATGACTCGTTTTTTCTCCTCTGGAATACTGCGAAGTGAGAGTACCAACTAGCACACCCTAGTTAGGAACATACAGAGTGATTCCAGGAAAGGAAACGATGGAATAGGATTATTTTACGAGAAATCATCATTTTTTCGATCTATTGATTATATATGATAATCAAATATTCTGATGCTGGTATGCTAGGTATGTATCATTCCATGGGAATACAGGGTGTTATAGAACTATGGGATCAAATTTCTAGGGCCCTAAAACGCGTTACAATTTAGAAAGACGATGAATTGCCCAAATAGGATTTAATGCATTTAATTTCCGCCTTTTGTATATGATATCATCACAACAATTGTTCGAAATGTCTCCCTCCAACCTGAATACACCGATTTAAACGTCGCACATGATTTCGTCGGTCTTGACTAAAAATTTGACCCTTGTTTTGGATGATTCCAAATGCTGCTGTAAATCGTCCAATTAAGTCTTGCTCTGTTTTTACTTGAGTTTCGTAGACCAAAGACTTTACACAGGAAAAAATAAAACGGTTTGGGCACCATTGGATTGCCAGAGGTGGAGCAGTTTCTTGGCCTCCTAGGTCACCCGATTTAACTTCGCTAGATCTTTTCCTGTGGGGACATGTAAAGTTTTTTACTGTGTTGCACTGAATAACTCCTAGGCCCTCTCAGATCTACCTGTATAAATATTTGACTGTAAATATGATAGTTCAGAAATATTCGACAAGATGATCTTACAGCAAATAGACGTTCGTTCAGAATACCAAGTAATAAAGATTACATTATTTTAATTAGTACGTTGATAGCAAGTGCAAAACGTATAATCAGCATAATTATCCTTGAAAGAGTTTCCAAAAATGACACTGAACTTGGTTGAACAACCGAGATTCATTTGCAGTATTATTTTTAACCCTCGTAGAATTTCCACTGAAGCATGAGACAATAAAATTTTTTTTTTGATGAAAATAGATACAAGAATTTCGAGTATCCCAGACTGAAGATTGATTCATGGCCTACTCATTTGAAGGGAATGAGCCGTATTTCGTTTGTTATCTGAAACGGCGCTCCATTTGGATATAGTTTTCGATGATTCATCAACGACAAACCCACCGGCGAGGTTTCTAATCCAATTATTCATGCATTTGTTGAACTCTCTAATACGACTGTTTTCATACTTCGTGTGGGAAAGTTGATATATACTATCAAGAAACGAATAATTCAACTCTTTTTTGAGAAACCGTAATTTTCGAGGAATTGGGCTTCAAAAACGGATATATAGAATAAGGTGACAGTAAAAGTGATCTAGTAGATTAAAATAATAACTTTACCCCTGGCTAGCAGTGAAGATATCTCGTATAATTCACTTGGTTAATATGCAGGTCAAGTTCGGGCAATTTCTTATGCTTATTTTCAATTATCGATGCCCACAAAATACGCATGGTAGGGTAATTGTGACATAAGCACCTCATTTATCATCTATTAAAGTGATTAGCAACTCACATCATGATACGGAGGAATTTGTATACTGGATTATAGGTATTAGGTATTCCTCGATCGTATTGCTCGTATGAAAGCAGTTTATGGAATTACGTTTTCATATACTGGGTGGCCCAATGAAAACGAAACAAGGCCGATTTGACATAGTTATTGTTCTCACAAAAAAAACGCTCGAACCGGTCGATTTTTATTTCGAGGGGGAAAAATTTTGCGCATGTTTTTCACTTCAAAGCCCTCGAAGGGGTCAAGTGATACCTCATTTTGAAGGTAATCGAAATCTCTTACCAACGCTTCCTTGTTTTTGGAATTCAATACAGTAGTTTTCGAGAAAACACGTTCATGAAAATAATCGACAAGTGATGGAAAGTAACGCTTTTTTCCCTTTCATCGCCATTTCTCATTTTGTAGTTAGAACGATGCTCATCTAAGAAGTGCCTTATGTGTTTTTTTCTGAATCCTGCCCTATCCAACATTACATAAATAATCATTTATTTTGATTTCAGTTCCTTCATATCTCAGTGAAATGCATACCTTGTTTCGTTTTTATTTGACCACCCTGTATAACTGGTTATGTTGTATGTAGGTATAACAGATTTCAAATATAGAACAACGGAAAGAATACTGCAGATTATTTCAAAATTAATGCATCAGTTTGGGTCAAAATTTTCGTTTGTCAATAATTCTGTCACTGAGTATCCATAACTGTTTTTTTTTATAGATCTCTTTTCGATTTTAACCTACGAAACTTAGTCACTCCGAATTATTCTACAATCAACTTGACATGTTTGAAGAATCAAACGTGTTTTTTTACATTTATATTACATTTATCTATATTACATTTATAGCCTGAAGCACCTAAACTCGATTGAACTTCTTGTGACTATTTCTAGATCTCAAAGGTATTCTACAAGCAACCGGAAATACATGTCACTTTGGGCCGAAAAGATATGTTAATCGCTACAAATACAAGGTGTTTTTTAGAGAGTGCCTGTTCACGTTTAGTCTCGAGTTAAATAAGCCTGCAACACGGAAAAACGCCTCTTTAACTTGTCTCTTAACTTACCGCCACTATTTCTACAGTACCTTTTTCTACGAATCAACTCGACATACAGTTCACTTTGGGCCAAAAGCTAAACCAAAATGGTATGCAATTCACTAGTTATCAACGGGTGGTTTATAGCCTGAAGCACCTTGCACTTGGTGAACGGCAAATCCTTCTACAAAACGTCACTTTAGGCCAAAAATGTTGCGAAAAAGCGCGTCTTTGGCTTGCAGAACCTCAACTTCTATTTCTACAGTACCTTTTTCTATAATCAACTTGACATGCAGTTCACTTTAGACCAAAAACGAAGTCATGCTATTTACTAGTTATCTACAGGTGGTTTATAGGCTGAAGCGACGCGCACTCACTGCGTTTTATGGCAGTCACTTCAACGTCACTTTAGGCCAAAGAAGAAGTCAAGAAGGTATGCTATTTACTAGTTATCTACAGGTGGTTTATAGCCTGAAGCGACGCGCACTCGCTGCGTTTCACGGCAGTCACTTCAACGTCACTTTAGGCCAAAGAAGAAGTCAAGAAGGTATGCTATTCACTAGTTATCTATAGGTGGTTTATAGCCTGAAGCGACGCGCACTCGGTGCGTTTCACGGCAGTCACTTGAACGTCACTTTAGGCCAAAAAAGAAGTCAAGAAGGTATGCTATTCACTAGTTATCAACGGGTGGTTTATAGCCTGAAGCGACGCGCACTCGCTGCGTTTGTACGGCAGTCACTTGAACGTCACTTTAGGCCAAAAAAGAAGTCAAGAAGGTATGCTATTCACTAGTTATCAACGGGTGGTTTATAGCCTGAAGCGACGCGCACTCGCTGCGTTTCACGGCAGTCACTTGAACGTCACTTTAGGCCAAAAATGTGCGCGCTTAGCCTGCGAATAAACCTACCGATCTCGTGGTTCCAGTGGAACAGCTCACTTCGCACTTGGCCACGGCGATCGAGTCGCGTCTCGAGAACCGTCCCGCGTCGCAGGAAGCTGGCAGGACGGCGAGTAGGACGAGGGCCAGCAGCGGCGTCGGCATCTGCTGAGGACGGTGAAGTACTGGACTGGCCGATCGGATGCGAGTCGCCTCGCAGCCGGTGTTGCCGGAACCGAAAGTCCGAGTTATCCGGAATCACCCGATTTTCAAATTCGGAAATTCGGACTTCCAGCTGGTGATATTAAACATACCGCCCTTTTCTCTCTATTGTTCATATTGTTACATTTTTCGGAATTCGGAACATCGTATATGCTCACATGTTTAGAATTTTTTCCACTTCCGGTTTTTCCTGAAACGACCGATCAACTTTCGATTTTCGAATGGAGCACACCCTGATTATCATTAAATAAGTGGACAAATATTTGAATACTATTTTATATTTTTTAACGTTAATTACAAAGAGAGAAGAATTGTCAATACTTCTTCATATCACTGGTGATATTGATCACTTTCTACGAGTTTTTGTATCTGTAGAACCATCATCAACTTCATTATTTCAAATACCGTCCTGATTATGTTTTCACAGATTCTTAAAGCTTTTTTCGTTCTGTATAAACACCTTTATGTATTATCCATTATTGGATATATTCTTATTTTTATGAACGAGGAGAGACCATCCCATGAAATCCAAAGAATAAATACTTCTCAGGTTTCGTTTTCTGGTTGCTAGAAAGATAATATCTAAAGGAATACTCAAGAAAAATTGTCTCAACACGACAAATAATTCCAAAAAAATACAATGAAATTGGTTATATATTTAGGATATTTAGGAAATATCATTTTTTTTTAATTTAATCACTTTGTATAATGAGCACCAAGCAAGATAGGACACACGTTGATGAGAACTTTACGTCTTAAAATCGCTAAGGAAATCGGCTGTTGAATTTATTGTACATATTTTTCATTCATACATACTTTTTCACCACGTACGAGCAACATTTGTTGCTTCCGTGGGTTTTCTGATGTTTATATTAAACACCCTGTATACTCAGGAAAACATGTGTACTCAACTAGAGATATTATCAATACTATATCATCAAGCAGATGCGCCATTTTTAGAAATTTTCAGGCGCTACATGGACTTGATATATTTTTTTAATAATAACAAGATCGATCATGCAGTTAGCGCTTTATTGACAGATAGATTCAACAATTATAAAAAATTAAAAATTATATCCCAACAGTGTATTCGTAAATTTAGGAAGTAATATGATAGAAAGTAAAACCCAAGTTTAGTTCAGTGTCTATGAAGTAGATTCAGGAGCGGTAGTAGACGTGATAGCAGTCGAAGCAGACGATGTGCTGGTCGTTGCAGAAGGGCCTGGCTCAGAAACTAAACCAGGGCCTCCGCTGATGTGTACTGACAGTTTATTGTTGATCGAAATTCCATCATTTCGTCCACTCGGTTTATGAACTTCTTCACTGGAATCGTCATAATATTCATCTTCATACTGAAAAAACCGAATATGAAATGAGAACAAGATGAACAAAATTTCAGCTGCCATTTTTTCTTAAGTTTTCAACTCCTATTTGAGCCCTCTAAATTTCGTTCCGATTTACCAGGCAGTTAAATTATGGTGGCTTTATAGGAAAATTTTTCACCTAAGATTTACCACCTAACATTCATGACTTAACATTTAAGACAGATGGAACATGGAAATACAATTGTTTATGTTATAAAACCATTTGAGACTACTCATTTAACATTTATCATTTGAGAAGATGCCAAACTTCCAACTTAAGAAATTATTGTTGAATGGCCATAAATGAAAATAAGATGTGCGCATGTTCGCCTATGATGTTTTTCGGGAGTGTCGACAAGTGACACTTCTGCTTCCCGCTTTTATTCAAAACTGTATTGAGGTTATCTCTTACTGTATGAGAATATTGTCAGTGTTTTCAGAATTTTTGCGGATTTTTGTCATGGGTTATCATTACTTTCACCAGTTTATATAAGACATGTCATCTAATAATTGCTCATTTAGTGAATCCAAACCAAGTGTTCTGTCAGTTCTGTCTCGAAGATGATACGTCAGTATTTACAAAGCTCAAATGATTTTTAAATGTTGAATATTTTTTTCACCTAATCCATTATAATGTCTTGAATCTCAAAGTGATAAATGAAAAATGTTAAACTACCTTCAGTAGTATATGACCCTTGACTCGAATGGAAAAATGATTGGTTCGAACATTCTTCCTGAAAAATCGACATTTTCATGGCCTAAAATATCAGATTTGTGGGCGAGAAAATTTGCCTTTTAGGTCTATGAGACACACTGTCTATCAGACACACTGTATAATTAAATTAAATAATATTAAAAAAAACTAGCACGAAAAAATAATGAAAGAAATGTGCGTATTATAAAAGATTCCTCAAAGATGAATGAGTCGAACGATTTTCACTATATTATTGCATTATAGTTGAGAAATGAAACTAGTACAGTGTGACCTATGAGAGCGGGCCACCTCTCAAAAATTTCTTTCTTGATATGCCGAAACTGACGGATGAATGAAAATGTGGGAGAGATGACCCGCTTCGAGTTCTCGGATCGCACGGTATAACAAACGAAACGTCAGCGATATACCCACCAAAAAGTCGAAAATGGGAGCACCAGCAGTCAAATTGACCACCAGGAGAGCGACCACCAGCACAGAATATGGACTTATCGACATTTTCACGAAACTGAAACCCGTAAAGCTGTCGCAGACTCGGAATAAATCAACGCTGCCCACAAATAGCATATATATATATAACCGAAATCTGCTCCAAGCTCATCAGTCAAAACCGGAGAATGTCGATTGCGCCAGTCCCTTCAAACAGGCTCACAACTTTTTTAGGTGAGTATATCGAAGAACTTGAGCTGATCTTGAAGACGGAAAATGACACCAAACTCGGCTTGGTTCGACCTTACATGTCATGTGACATAAACTAATGGTGGTTCAGTAGATGAATATATCTGATGTTTGTTTGAAAATCAAATCTTTGGTTTTCGTAGCCACCATTCCTTTAGTGGAATAGAAGGTACATCAAATTATACATTATAGATTCGTAAAATCTTGGGTGTTTTCCACATCAGCTACATTTGGACTCCAATTCCAAATATTGAGCGCAACTGAAGATCTCCTTCAGATCTCCTTCAAAATCGGTTCAACCTCATTGAAACTCACGTCTGTGGCGAATTTGAGAAGTTTTGAATGATGAAAGGTATTGTTCTTCACACCTACTTCTCGATAATATTTGTTATGAAGTTTTTAATATGTATTCCGTGACAGAAGATATTTAGGAACATTAGACTGGGACGATTTATTTGTTGATAAGAAGTTATTGCAAAACAACATGATTTAATATATTCAGAATACAAGGATCTCTACAGATATGAACATTTATGTTTATTATTTATATTTGATGATCCAAAAAGTCAATATGGCTTCAAATAAAACCAAGACAATCTCATCGACAGTGAATAATCTTGAGGAGAACTGAACATTTCTTTCTTTGATATTTTCTACCAAGGAGAGGAGTTCTGTCTTTATTGTTTTCACATGGGGATTTTCAGGATATCCTGGAACTCTCATCAAAATTTCGAAGCAAATCGAAGAAGTCTTCTTCACTTGACACACTGTATTGCCACACGTCATCGCTAAAATTACTGCAAGAGTCTGAAAATAAAATAAGAATTTCATACTTACAGCTTACTTCATAGCTGAAATGAACTTACAAAGTTCTCCAGTACACTCAAAATAGTAGTCATTTTGAAAAGGAAATAAGTCTGTCTTTCGAATTCAGAACACAGATCTACAGAGGAACTGGCGAATATAAAAGCCAGTATCAGGAATCTTTGAAGAGAGTAAATGTCATTGACCAATTCTATTGCTTCAGAAATATCATCGTACTGTCTCAGAAAATATATCGTTTCATTTCCCATTATTACTTCGTCTTGTGAGCTAAGTCTAATTGCCTTGTACATTTGTTGATGGAGAGACTTTAGCTTACCCCGTATAAAATTGCAATAGAAATGTATCTGCAGGATCACTTCTGATATCATTAACACTTGTATGTGATAGAGAGATCCTGATACGATTTGAGAAATACCGCAGTTTGAAGCTATAATTTCGATGTAGAAATTGTAGATATTGATTGATAGAATAAATGATTGAAATAACACAAACTGGATCAATAATAAGTTTGCTTCGATTTGTATCTCTCTGTGGCCTTTTAATTGCAGCTGCCTCTCCAATTTATCCATAACTTTCACCAAGTGAATGATTTTTCTTCTCTTCAGAAATATAGCTGAGCCTATTGATACAACAGTTGCTATCAATAAAATAGAAGACACTGTTATATCGGCTGCATAGTTTCCAGAAGTTTTCTTGTTGAGGTTTATATTCACCAAAGAGGCTATTGTTGAAATCAGAGCCAGTAAAACCACGTAAATAATATAGAAAAATGATAAACCTTTGTACCCATACAAATTTGGGACAGATAGACCTAATACTTGGGATAGCACTTGGAGCAACTGCACTGCACTGAAAAATTTCCAGGATTTCTTTGAAATAACGTGAGTCATGATAGAACTATTATATACTGGTTCTAATGCTGTTTGAATGATTCAATTCAGGATTTGATTATCTAAAGTGCTTTGAAACATGTATGAATTGGTTAAATTTTCACTGAAGTCATCTAGAAACAGAGGTTTTAACGGAATCCAATTTCAGACACACAGCCAGGGCTGATTCCAAATTGATTATTCCGTTATGAATAATCAATCAATGTTGTCTTTGTGGGAGGAATATATTCATATTGTTGAACAAAAAACACAATTGAACAATTAACAAAATATCCTGACTCTCTCTCTCTCATTTTCCTTTCTTCCTGTTTCTGTTGATCCTGTCTGGACAAGCATTCAACAACTTCGGATCGATGATAATCTCGTTGTTCATCCCCCTGTATACCGTTCCACAGCACAGCTTTTCCTCCTTCCAGTAGTTCAAGTCTACGAAATCGCTAACACTTGCTGAACTCGAGTCTTCGATATCGCCATCAGACTTTTCTTCCGATCTGTCATCCACCGATATCAAGGTAGATGTCGACCGACTGCTCAGACATTCTTCTGAGATGCTGTCGATATCGATGAACGTGTTGTCATCTTTATCGGGTTTTATATAAACACTAACCGGAGACGACAAATGCGGCACTTGCTCCTGCGAACTTCTGTTCGGGTACCACAACTGCATTTTTGTTTGGGATAACATGGCGACTGAAGTGGATGAAAAGTTTGACAGGCAGTTGAGAGAGTGGTATCCATGGAAACTCTCCTCTTCACAGCTACCTTCGCATGCTTCTGGATATGGTGGGTTCACAGATGGTTCTGAATAACAAGACCTGGACTATTGTGGAGAACATCTCGAAAACAGGAACAGATTCAGATGAAAATCAAAAGAGTCTCGTGGTCACAATTACTGAAGCTTAAAAACAGTGAAATGAGAAGTCGCAATATCAAAATGCAAGACAATATTCCTACTGACACAGAATGAAATTGAAAGCTACTCGGAGCATGGGATGGGTTTGAGTCCGAGCCATAAACCTCCTGCAGCATTCAACCTCGGGATCTTGGCAACTTCCAGAGGCACCTTCGTAGCCTCCACTGGTACTATCTGGAACCGCAGCAGGACGTGATAATACAGAATTTTCGCTTGCAATATCGAGAATTTGCCTCCCATGCAAGTTCTCGATCCGAAGCCGAATGGCGTGAAGGTATTTGATTTTATTTTGCGCCTGTTCTCTTCGTTCCAACGTTCCGGATCGAATCTTTCCGGATCTGCGTAGTACTTGGGGTCGTGCTGGAGGCTATAAATGGGGGCTATCACCCTGGAGCCTCTTTTGACCTGGACTGGTTTCTCACCGGGCGAAACAGGCTGGATTGTGTAGTCCTTGGAGCAAATCCTGTCGACTTCTATGACCGAAGGCCATTTCCTCAAGGTCTCTAGAAAATACAAAGATATCGATCGATCTATTGTACAGGATGTATTTTCAAACTGGTAATTACCGTGTACTACCATGTCCATGTATTTCATTTCATTGACGCTTTCATATGTGACTTTTCCATCGTACTTATCGCGAATATCGTGGATTTCTTTGCGTAGTTTGTCTTGGACATCTGGATTTACAGCTATCTCGTATGCCATGAAACTCAGTAGCGTAGGTGCTGGAGCACACGAAGCGAAATGGAAGAAGAATGCTTGTGCTATGATCTCCATATTGGACCAATCTGCATTGTAACCTTGAAAACGAAAGCGTTCATAAATTGATTCACATTGTTCTAAGCCTTTTCTTACTTTTGTAAGATCCTTCAGTAACTTTTCCTCGATTCAATTTGGCTCTTTTCCTTCCCTCCAAGAGCAAGTGTATCAAGTCTGTGCCAATCACACCGTTCTCTCTTTCTTCTTCTCTAATCCTCATGGTTTCACCTATAACTTGATTGAAAAAGGAATCTGCTTCCCAGTCGACAATCTTCATCCTCAAAAACTTGAAAGGAAATGTAATTTCATTCATTGATCTTGGCAAATATTGCTTTTGTCGGAACATTCCATTAGTATTGCATCATGTGAACCGACTGACCTTGACCAACCTTGGAGCTATGAGATATACGGTGAAAGAAAGCACTTTCCTCACGCTGATCGTATCGACGGCCTTGTGGCACATTCGCCAGAACTCGTTGTCGGGCTCTGCGAAGGAGTCTATGCTGATGCCGAACGACAACTTGGCCGAAACGTCGTTGCAAAAGCGTGTCGTCACGTCTCGCATCTCGATTTCGAAAATTCCTCCGTCAGGTCTCGAATGATGCTCGGCGAATCTCTGGGAGAAGTCATTCATCGTTTCGACCTGCGATTTGACTTTGCGGCTGGTGTAAGAAGGAGTTACAGTCTTGCGAACTTTCTGCCATTCGTCTCCTGAAAGTTCTTCAGAGTCAAATGGAGTCGTAGAAGGTCACACAGAGGTTTAAATGGTGACTGAGAGTTATTTTAACAGTATAAGTTAGTTATAGAGACTCAAGATAGAGAGATAAAAGGGTTAGATCATACGCCCATCCTGAGACCGAAAGAATAAGGGTTATAGTTTGTAGGAAATCAACCCTGGGACAAAAATTATACATATACAAGGTGATCCACCTGAGAATGCAAAGAAAGAGGAGGTTTATCAGTAGGACACCAAAGACGGTGTCAGAGCCATCTGAATATATTTATTATTCAAATTTAGCAATTTAGCACAGCATGATGCACAATACTTCGAATGTCCTCTCGATTTGTCGATTGCATCATAAGCCACAAGATATCTAAGAATCAAAATAAATTTGACCATCGATATCAAGAACAAATACTCATATTATCGTATGTGTAACCGTTATTAGATTGAAACAACTGTCAAAGAGAAGAGCTGGCAACACTTGTCGTAGATGCTCGAGACACGATGACAATGAATAAGATGCAGTTTCGTTCGAAATGTTGATTGATGCTGTCTCTATGTGAATCTCTTGTTGAAATTGATGTGAATTTTAATCGTACATACATACATAATACGTATACCTACATCACGTTTCGGAAGTCGCCGAAGTCTCGGCAGCGAGCTCCACAAGGCCAACGCCTATCATGGGCGTGCATTGCCTAATAATTATGAGGTATTGCGAACTTTCTGCCATTCGTCTCCTGAAAGTTCTTCAGAGTCAAATGGAGTCGTAGAAAGTCACACAAAGGTTTAAATAGTGACTGAGAGTCATTATAACAGTCGGAGTCAGTTATAGAAACTCGAGATAGAGAGATGAAAGAGTTGGTTTAAGTCACAAAACCATTGAGAGTTGCTAGAGTAATATAGTTATCTCATAGAGTGTCTCAGATAGATATAAAGTGTCAACTAGAGTAATTGAGCAGGTGGTGATAGAATATTATCATAGAGTTAAAAAGAGGTCACGTGTTGTATTATAGTGTTTCATAGTGCAACTGAAAGTCATCGAACATATATTTCAGGTTGTGAATGGACTGTGTGAGTTACCTTTGAGGGCGAAAATGCATTTGGTGAAAAGCGGATCCAGATCGTCGTGTATCAGTACTCTGTGATCGTTGAAATGCACATAATCGGTGACTAGCATCTGGCTGACTAGGTCTGGATCCCTCAGCATCAGTCCAGGAGAAGTGAGCTCGTATATGCCATAATATCTGGAAAGGATAAGTTAGTTTTTCTTTCACAACTACTCCGAGTTCGTCTTACCTTTTGTCAGGAAATTTCGAATAGCGACTTCTGACGGATTTCAAGGGATCCTCGCGTGTTAATATCACACTGTAGAATGTCAAAAGAACACTTTTCAGCAAGCGCCATGGATCGTCTTGTTCGACACCCAGATTTCTCCAGTAGCAAAGTGGTTTGAAAATATATACGTATATATAGAGTGAGATCGAAGCTGTTACCAGGAAAATTGGTACAATCATTTCGCAGCTGTGATTTAGAAGAGTCTATGATGAAGAATTTTCATGACTAATGAATTTATTATGATTCAGAAACCGAATTTTTTCACAATTCTCGATTTCATGATTGAAACTTTTTGATATCAAACATTCATAATATTACATGCGTTTTATTAGGTGTTCGCCTTTTATATATTTGTCTCAGTTGATGTTTATCTTTATGTTATCATGGAAGATCAAACAGAGGATGTATTATTTCAATGAGTCGTTAAATTAAATAAGCAAGTCAAAGATTATACAGGTGCAGAAAATGCATTCCTCAAACTAGAATGTTTTTCATTTATTTTTCGCGGGAGTAACGAAAAATTAAGAAAAATTATATTTGAATCTTTTGGCAGTATCAAGGTGAGGAATAACATAATAACAATATAACATAATAACAATAAATTTGGATCAATTGATCCTATATTTATTAATCATTTCAAAATATCCATTGGAAATGTTTCACAAAGAATGCAAAAAACATGTATTTCTTAGGCTATTCCTCTTGGGTCCTCCCTGCAAATATGCTTCCTTCCAGTGGGTTCTACCCCTACAGTTTGCAATCTGCATTCAACACATCATCTTAATAATACGATATTAAATATTTATTCACATTTCACAAATATGCTCAACTTTCGTAGGTAATCAAATATTTTGAGTTGATAACAGTTTGAAATGAAGGATTTAGGTTCTCAAATATGTCTGGAATAAAAATGTCTAGTGAAATAAAAAAAAATCTCAGAACAGGAAATTCCGAAATGTTTTATCTAAGTATCCAAAGTTCTCCTTGGGATTCCAACTAATCGTGCTTTTGGAACAATGGCAGTTCCTGATAAATTTTTAGAGTTTCTTTTAATACGTTTTCAGTTACTGATAAAAATACTTTTTAGAGTCTAGCTCGTTACAGGAGAACTATATAAATGAACCAAGAATGATATAATCGATATTCACATAATGTTTCAAATTTCATTGTTTGGTATGTCAAATTTGGTGAGTTCAATAATATCTCATGAATCATTTTTCAATATCTCTACCTTGCTGGATTTCTTGCTGTCCAATCTGGTTATATGTCATTGAGTCGAAACTTCTAATATCCAATCAAAAATGAATAATAAACCATCAATATAAATATTTTCCAGGCCATAATATGCCTAACCCTCATCATTCTGGTATCAAGTGAGTATCGAGTGATATTGGATCTATGAATCCATAAAACTTACTATCATTATTTCGGGTTAGGTCAGGAAGATTATGGATCCACAACAAACACTTCACAAGGTCGAAAAATTGATGAAAGTAGGAAAATAGGAGAACATTACATTAATAATGTTTTCTCAGCCATTGACAAAGGCGTTGGTACTTTCATATCAGCTCTAAGGGATATTGTAGAGGAGAACAGAAAAATTGTAGGTGAGGAAGAATCATTTTTCAGTCCAAACTACATCTCGAATTATAAATTTCATGTCGTTGATTTTAGAATTCAATTATTTTCTCAAAAAACTGGGTGTGAAGCTTTAATAATCGTGCAGATTCTTACATTCCAGTTGGGATTGCTTGAATACCGTTCCCAGTGATATTTTCAGTAACTATTTGAACTTTTCTTGCTTTTATTTGTTTTCTAGATGCAATACTGGACAATGGAATTTTTGGATGGTTCAAATCGAACAAAACCCGAACATAAATCTACAATATTCATATGCTTTGATTTTGCAATTTATAGAAAGCAGTTGCTCGCCTTTCTGGTGTACTTGTTGTAAAGAAGAAATAAATAAAAGCAAATGCATAAGAGAAATTTTATATTTTCGAGTATTAACCTCCGTAACATATCAATACAGCTCTATATATTACAATAATAATCATTCTCGATCTTTGTTCATCCTGAGTGAGAATTGAAAGCAAATCGTCTGCCGACCTTGTGGCCCATCTGAATTCAATTGAAATGCCTGCCAAACAGAATAGTGACACTGCATTCATTCCTCGTTTCTCAAGAAGGTCTTTTCGTCCGCCATTCGATCCAGCTCCATCAAATCCTCCTCAGCCATATCCTTGTCCCCGTAGCCCCAAATCTGGGGATGAGATCCATCTCCAGTTTTTTCCGCTCTTCTCATTATCATATTCTGAGATACGCTCTTCAGTTCGTACGCCCATCCTGAGACCGAACGAATAAGGGTTATAGTTTGTAGGAAATTCAACCCAGGGACCAAAATTATACATATACAAGGTGATTCACCTGAGAATGCAAAGAAAGAGGAGGTTTATCAGTAGGACACCAAAGACGGTGTCAGAGCAATCTGAATATATTTATTATAATTCAAATTTAGCAATTTAGCACAGCATGATGCACAATACTTCGAATGTCCTCTCGATTTGTCGACTGCATCATAAGCCACAAGATATCTAAGAATCAGAATAAATTTGACCATCGATATCAAGAACAAATACTCATATTATCGTATATGTATCCGTTATTAGATTGAAACAACTGTCAAAGAGAAGAGCTGGCAACACTTGACGTAGATGCTCGAGACACGATGACAATGAATAACATGCAGTTTCGTTCGAAATGTTGATGGATGTTGTATCCATGTGAATCTCTTGTTGAAATTGATGTGAATTTTATTCGTACATACAAACATAATACGTATACCTACATCACGTTTCGGAAGTCGCCGAAGTCTCGGCAGCGAGCTCCACAAGGCCAACGCCTCTCATGGGCGTGCATTGCCTAATAATTATGAGGTATTTTCAATTTGAATCGGTTGACAGCTCATTTGGTGGGAACTGAATAAATATTTGCATTCATAGGTGAAACACCTTGTATAAGGTTCCGTGCTAATGATCCTTCACTACCAAGGTGCATAAATACCTGTGGAAACTACAATATACATATATACATACATACTACATACTACTTTCTTTCTGATTCTAATGAAAATGGTTTTCACTGACCCAATCTGGCGAAGAAATTGATGAACGTGGTGGATGGATTGTATATGTTGCCTAATTCTCCAGTCTTGTAATCCCACGGGAAAACGTGGTGGTAGTTATGCCATCCCTCTCCCAGGGCTGCAATAGACACTGCCAAGTTCTCCACTGGGCTTATATTCCTGAAAACACAGCAAATTTTTGTGAGTGTCTCAACAGCAAAGTCAAAAACGAATCAATCACTGATTCAAAAAACAACTAGATCTTCGTAGGAACTCTTGAGATACTCTTGAGGAGTTGAATATACTCACTTATCGTAAGGCTTCTGACCCCACATGTGGGCTACGCTATTCACGAAGAAAGCCATATTCAGGGTGACGGTGAACCGGAAGTTGAAGTTGATCCAAAAGGAATTCCAAATGCTCTCTTCCCAAAAGTACACTGGAGTCATAATCGGAAGGAATAAGTTGAAGATAACGAAGAGTGGAAGATACAACCTATGAAGAAGGAAACGAGGATGACTATTTACAGTTATCTAATGTACATTCAAGTCAAATGTCATGAAATGAGTCAAACGGAAAACATCAACGAAGCAAAATCAAATTGCAAATGTAGTGAAGGAAGATATTGAGAAAAAAAATTTCCCGTGACAGGATTTGAACGTGGGTCAAGCGTCTGAAAAGCTTCTTATGCCACCTGATCATCCTACTGTCTTCACCTATAGTTGATACAAGATCGACATTGTAAGAAAGTTTCGTTGATAGATGTACTTTAAAAGCTTTGCGAGTTTTTAGTTTGCGATTGTTTGATTTCTAATGAATATTGTGTCCTCCATTATTCAATCTAAATTGAATATGTCTTTGACGTAACTAGATATAAACAGCTTGTGATTCATCGAAAGCAATTTATCAGTGCCTAATCATCTTCTGACAATAAATTGAGTTCCTTTCTGACCTTTTTTGCCACATGACGATTGGATCTGCTTCCAAATCGCTCATATCCACTGCGTTCCTCTTCTCCACCACATTGGGGTGGGGGGTGAGTATCAACCACCCCACATGGGAGAAAAAGAAGCCCCTTTTGGCGTTGTGTGGATCAGCGTCGGTCTCGCTGTATTTGTGGTGGACCCGATGGTCCAAAGCCCAAACGTAAACGTGCCTCTGAAAACGATTTCCAAAATTATGTAGGTGTAACAATTTATTGATGGATGCTTTCCAATACATGAGAAGCACTCCTGGACGTTCTATTCAAAGAAGAATGGAAGGTTTTATCGCAGCAAGGGGAGGACATTACCAATATTTGCTAAGAGATTAGTAATTTTTTAATTAATAAATATTTGCTCATTGATTACGATTCTATGTGGTTAGTTGTAAAAATGCAAGAGACCGTATTCTTGGAATTTTTTATGGACCAGCAGATTCTGCTATTCGAATTCAGGGTTTCTCTTTTCGAACAAAAAATTTTATCCTACCAATACGTCCTTGAAGTATTTACATCGAATTTCGAATCACCTATATTGATGTGTTCGGCTCTATCAATACGTATCGTGAGACTTTAGTGATATAGATATAAAATAGTGACTATATGTATATTGATTTAATGATATTTTTCTACGATAAGACCCATGTTTTTGGCTGTCAAGAGGCAAAAACACGTGACAAAAGTGAGTTCGACGAATTTCGATCGATAAAATAAACATGAACACAATTATATATACCTGGTCGTGTAGATTAACCTAATTGAAAGACACCTGAATTTGGAGTACTCAGACCCCACTCAGGGGCGGATCAAATCTACTAGGTGATTGCAAAAATATTTCCACGCTTCACAATCGTGCGAAAATCTATAAATTTCGAGATAATCCAGGAGGAGTATGAAAATTAACCTTTTTTTGGCCCCTTTTGGGTAGACAGGAATCAAAAAGAAGGAAGAACATCCTCGCAGAAGTTGAACCCACGTTTTTGGAGAAAGATGGGATTAAATTTTTTTCATACGGAAAGTGCTCCAAATGTGAACCTATATCTAAACGACAAGTTCTTCATATGAACAGCGTCTTTTATATGAAAAAATCTGATTCCACCTTCCTCCTAGATGCTAAAGAACGTGGAATCAACTTTTTCGATGATGCTTTTTGACTTCGAATGTATGAACAAGGTTACCAAATTACTATTACGAAAGTATGATTCGAATTAATCAATTCTTTTGTATTTACCTGGCCTGTTATCGTGAAGAGGATGACTAGTAACAGTCTGAGAGGCCATTTTGCCTTGTATGCTCTGTGGGACCACAATCTGTGTGCCCCTGCTGTAATACCAAAGCCTGTGACGTATATCATCAAAAACGCTGAAAAGAAAAAATTAAAATTTCAGTTCTCTGGGAGAATTTTAATAAGAACAATGGACTACCCTTGCAAATTCGAGAAAAATCACATTGAAGTTTGTGAAGTGTTGGGAAAAAATTGAAAGTATGTTCTCATTCTAGTTCTATCGCTAATAAAAAAAAAACAGACATACAACTTGAATGAAGAGATTGCAATCGGAAATAGCAATTTATTTTGAGGGTGCATCATCAGTTATTTATAACTCAACCATTCAATATAGACAACATAGAATGGAACTGAAACTGTATATTGAAGCATCAATCATACAGGGAGGATATAAATCAGTCGTAAAATACTATGGACGAAAACTCTCATATTCACTCGAATTGTTCGATATAAAATCAGCTCGATCCAGTTAATATCAATAAAATGAGTTTATTATCTACTTCATCACTGTATGAAATGGGAATTTCCATCTCCACTCGTAGTTCCCATTCTACATAGCATGGCGCCAGGAATAAAACAGAAATTCGATAAAGTCTGCGTCTACAGGGTGGCCCATTTATACCCTCAAGTATAAAACTAGCATTAGGTGTAAAATTGTTTCATTTCAAAGGCAAACCTCGATGGTGATAATTATTTGACCTCGTCCACGTTTTCAAGGTTATTCCTGGCTGTTGTGTTATCAAAATTCATAGCAAACGATCGTTTACCTCAATTATTTTTCCGATTTCCAGGAACAGACCGCCCCAAATTTGATCAACCACCAAGTATAAAAGCCACTCTGATTAATCTATTCGAATCACCCTCCGATGCCCTAGATTTTCATGAGGCGTCATGGAGTTTTCATTAGGAAAACTATGTGTCGTGAAAATGCGCAATGGAACGACACAGAGTGGTAGAGAAATCGAGATTGTTCTTTCAATGATAGAGACTGACAAAGTGCAACATACTCTCGAAATAATGACTTGGAAAAATTCAAACTCACCATATAACGTTGTATAGAACTTCGCTGCTACAAGGCACAAAAAAAACCCATATACACAGCCTAAATGTAAGAATATTTGTACAATTGTGTCTGGCCACCGTATTTTAGGTGTGAAGGGTTCATTTTCGCTCAAGGGACTGTCGGTACTGCTGCCTGGATTGTTGGTATCGTTGCTTAGTATCTCATCTGCATGGGTTCTTCTTAATCTGTGGTGAATCGTAGTGCCAGGATTTCTTTGCGATGTGGCCTGGCAGACGAGCTCTTTGGGGTCTTTATCCATATCTGTGAAAATTAAAGGTAGAATCATAATAATACCAAGAGCTAACAGGAAGAGAACTATTCAGATCGTCATATCAATTCAACCTCAAGGAATTTGCTAACTGAATCAAGACAATCCAGGTGTGTCGAGCTCTTCGGGGTCTTTCATATCATCCATATCAATTATTTATTCATGAGTCTTCAGCTGAACTCCATTTCAAAATTGTTAGGGTGACAAAACTTTTTCAGTTGGAGAAGATTTGAAACGGCGCCTTCAAGATGTTTGACGATATTCTTCCATTTCTACTGGCATGAAAATATATCTTGGAGTTTGAAAGATCAGATCTGATTGAATTATCGTTGGAACCAGGGAAGCAGCATGTTTGGAGTCAAAACTCTCAAAATGAAAAAACTCTGGGGCCGTTGAATAATGTAGAACATTGGAAAAACTTCAGAGAACCTAATTTCCATGAGGCATTCGTGAGATTTCGTAGTATCTCCGTTGAAAATAAAGAAGGAAACATGAATCTGGTAGTTCGGAACGGTTTGGACCCTACCTGATAGATGGCAGTACACACGAATCTCTCAATCTCGCCAAAGCCACTGTTGCCCAAAAATTGAGATAGGTCTTGTATATAGGCGAATATTAAGTTCGAATAATACAATGTTTACATGAAATATTTTTCGAATCAGATGGGAGAGGTATAATAAAAGTTTCGACCGAGGTTTCGACTATCCAAATTATTTGCAGAATGGATTATCATAACTATGATGTCAACTTGGTGGAGCCAGTTGAAATAAACCAAAAGGCTGTGAATAATTGTAGCTGTACAGAGTGTCCGTATAGAATGTGTGTAAGATTGCCGATTCCTAATGAATCACCCCGTATAGAGTGTTTGAAACAGACAATTCAATTTTGTTCACGACCGACAGAACGCTCCATCGAAAAATAAAATCGACACTGCATTACGGAAACATCGAATTCATCATATCATAATTATATCGAAATTATTTCATAAGTGTTTTGTATTCCTCGAGTTTTTCAATTATGTATGAAATGTACTCACAAGAACAATAACACAATTATTATTAGTGATGACATAATCATACCTCTACAGTGACAAGTTCTTTATACGAGGTTTATCGCTTCTTTTGAGCTTCGAATAATGAAAATTAGAGCTCTGAGTACTTAGTTTTTATTGGCTTGATTAATTCATTATGCAGATCGCGTGTTTGCACGTCATGCTATATAGTCCACCCGAACTTTTTTTCTTTATTACTAACCCACTCACGTTTTATCCACAATCCATAGGCGGAGGTTGAAAAAAATTAACAATAAGAAAACATTTTGACAGTATCAAATTATTTGTTGTCAAATCAAAACAGCGTTCATCAATTTTCACGAGAAAATTATTACACGGATGTTATTGTTAACCTGACAAATTTTTCTTGCTACTGTGACAATACTGACTAGTTATAACCACAATTCATCTTGTTACCCTAACAATATGTTGGTTAGAGTATCGAAATGATGTGGTGAAGCTGTTGACGAAGAGTCATTTTGATTTTCATAGAATTTCATCATGGAAAATCAGGCGAGTTTGTTTTTGATTTTGATTTGACCCCAAACTGATCAAGAAACGTTTTACTGAGACATGAGAATGGATCACTTGATCAACAACGCCTCATCGAATTATTTTCGATCATATTTTCGTAGAATTCTTGACCCCTTTAGATTTCCAAATATAAATTGCTACAAAAAACGTCACTTTTCCATTTCTATGTCAATACGGATGTTTCTCTGACTCAAAGTACACACACCGTAAGTACTCTGAGATTATTTTTGCTGTACTCAAGTGGAAAAATTAAATCTTTTCTTGAGTTATATGGAGTCAATGAAATTGTTGTTGTCACAAATTGATCTTGATCAAACAGATTAACGAGAATCTATATCAATTTTGATGATAAAATCGGGGACATTTTAATCTCAATCAACTGATTGCAGATTGAGAAATAAGTCAATGAATTTGTATGAGAAACAAAAGCATGCACAAATCTCTACCTTTGACTTGAGCTTTTACTCAACTACCTGTTCCATGATTACTCAACATCATTGGAAGATATCATGACATCGTAACACCTATACTTACTTAACCTACTGAACTATGACGAAACGCCATGTTTTGCATGAACGATATACAGGGTGATACATAAATTAACTGACAGACAACTGAATATAGTGAAGCAGTACTGTTACAATGTCGTTTGACCTTGAAATCCATAATTATTTCTGCTCGTGTTTGCATAATTTGTTAGAGCAATCAACTAAGAACATGTCCTAGCAGATAGATTGGGATGAGACTTCTACTGGGCGGTGACTGAAGCAGTGACACTGCAATCGAGTTTATGCTTCCGTAAATGGGATACAATTTCCATTCTAAACAAATATCGAATTTTTGAATTGTCCACGAAACATACAGTTTGAGGTTACATATTGCTGCTAAGTAGGTTTATATAGGGTGTGTAACACTATTGATGACTACAAAAAGTTTCTCCGGACGATCCCAAACTGTCTAGAAAAAAATCCAATATCTCATCTAGCTCTTCTTCATGTTATGTCAAAATATAAAACAATATAAACTGAAATTCACATTCTGGATCAATACTCGTATGTACTGATTTGTAAGATTGGTTCATATCAATAACGTATTATTACCAGATAAAACATGTTATGATCGCAAATTGTACCATCATTTTCCACTTCTGGAGACATCATACCTACATATAACTAGCCAGAAGATTCAAGGCTGGAACGTATACAGGGTGATTCACGGTGGAAAGCGTAGAAGAACTATCTAGAGAACAGGAAGACAGATCAGTCAACAAGTTTATTATTTATATCGAGCCTATTCCTATCTAGAGCCGTTGAATAAATTTCAATATTTTCATATATTCTCCAGATACGTCTGTACAGTGAATAATAGAATTTCCAGTGATTGTATAGAAACATTCCATACATACGTATACTCAGAAATGTTATTCACATAATATTTCAAGTGGTTCCCAGGTTTCATAAATTATAGTGTGTAGTAATATTTTCGAAACATTTACTCGTTTACCTGGAAAAGGAAGCAAGAATCCGAATACTCAAGTAGGCCGATCGCAACTATAATTATAATTACAAGGTGGGCAATAATAACTCACCAGTAGATTTCAAAGACACGCCCTTTCTACCACATACAGGGGATACCCGCGCCAGTTCATGACAGTTCCTTCGCAAAAATGACAGATTCGGTTTTTCAACGCAGACACGATATTGTAATCAAAACAAAACACTGTAACCTCGCTCAATCGCCGGGTAACCGACTGAATTCCGTTCGAAACTCTGCTCTGTGGACGATTCTAGAGTCAAAGCCACCGCGTTGAAAAAGCGATACTCGCTAGGCTAGGTTTTCAGTCACAGAATATCCAAACGAAATGTAGATGTAACGTTATTCATCGACATTACATATTAGACATTAAAAGGCTATAGAAAAACCGATTGCACTGCTATCTGCGATCTCTGAAGTATCTAGAGACGTTGAAAATCGTCACCAGACACAATGGCTGTGAATGCTGGGGTTCCACAAGGATCCGTCTCGGCACCAACGCTGTTGTTGCTCCTCATCAATCTCTTCGAAAGGACTTGCTACCAAGAAACCATAGTATGAATAGATGCAAGAATTTTGAAAAGGAGATCTGAAAATCTAGTTTGGACTTCAATGCAACAGAGACTCAAGCTTGTATCTTTTGATCTATTGATATCAAGTACCACTGTTATTCAGATTCTTACTTGAGAAAACAGACGTTTTTATACCCCGTTCATTCCTCTTATCGATGGACAAAGTCCTGCTCTTCAAATCCGGGACGCCTTGATGGCCTACTTCAGGAGGAGTTTCCTTTCGACTCCCAAGATATTCTGGGCTCTAGCCATGCGTAATGACTTCATATTCATAGTACACATATTTGGAGTGATAGTACAGGGAATTTTTCGATTCCAAACAAGATAAGTAGCCAAGGTGAAAAGTTTCAGAACTTCGATATAAAAAACAACTACAATTATGAGTCTATAAGACCGGAAATGGTGTATCATTTGCATTGAATCCAACAGAGGTATTTTTTTTTTCTAATTTGTAACGTCTTTTGACCACCATCACACCTCAACAATGCAAAAAACTTCTCTCGTCATTCTATTTGCCAAAATTCAAGGAACTCACTGAAAAAATGCCTAACCGAATTGGACATCATTAAACAGCTAACCTTTTACCTATCGTAACCTGACCTAAACTGACCTAAACTAACCTAACCTAACCTTACCTATCGTAACCTGACCTAAGCTAACCTAACCTAACTTAACCTAACCTAACTTAACCTAACCTAACTTAACCTAACCTAACCTAACTTAACCTAACCTAACCTAACCTGACGTAACCTAACCTAACCTAACCTAACTTGACCTAACCTAACCTAACCTGACGTAACCTGGCCACGCAGTCTAGTGTGGGTTATACTGGGACTAGAGTCTGTTGTCATAATAATTCAGATCTTGAAATGAATAATGTGTTGTAATCAGAGTATGTGTGAGAGCTGAGCTTCAAGGATATGAACATCAGGACAGGTCGAATCCAAGGCAGATCCTTGTGGAACACCAGCATTGATAGTCATTTCATATAAGAGTCGATCTACCACCACATGGAGTTATCTGTCTGTGAGGAAACCAAATAGTGACATGAACCATTAAAATAATCATCATTCACATTCTCCTATTCTATTTCGTTTTTTTTTTATAATTTGACTCGCATGGATGATAATTACCAACTTTTTTTGTTGATAACGAATAGTATCACCGATAAAATACGTCGGAACGGCGATTGCTATTCATAATTCATACATACAGGGTGTTACATGAGGAAATCGAAATATTCCAAAACATGTGTGATTTTCGGAATGTTCAAACCTTTTTGGTTTGAACACACACTTATCTACACGTTGATAAATGTGTGCAGGCGTTTTATACTTTGAACGGGCTCCATTTCCAACCTGTCCTATGATCATAACCTCCAATACAATAGCTGTAGATCAAGTTTCGTGTTGAACCCGCATCTGATAACTATTATCCACCTTGTGATTTTTTCGAAGTTGATGAGAATTGTTCACTGGCCTATTTGTTCATCATGTTTCCTGCTTTCTTACCACACCTCTACAACCTGTGGACTGTGTGGATGTGATGTAACTGTTTAAATTACCATGCCGCAACAACTTCTCAGAATATAATTAATTCAATGACAAACCATACGGTAAACATGCAAACAGTTCGTTATGAATTTTATTCCTCAGTGGAAAATTACTATCTCGGGAAAGGAGTTGTGCCAACTTCACTTTTTTCCTCGATAAAATCGAAACTATGAAACTTCGACTACTTCTGGACATCCATAGGAAATCCTGTTTGGCAATTGAAAAACAACGTTTCCTCGTGTATAGAAAATAGGGTTCATCATTTGATTTTCCGTTAATTAATCTATGAAATTGCTACTAAAATGAGATACAAATTGAGATATCCAAACTAGTGAAAGCATCAGGCTTATGATCGAATGGTACCAGGTTCAATTTCCCGTGATACAAGTTTTTTTTTATTTATTTAAGTCCATATGAATCTAATTTCGATGGATTTTCGCAACATCTGCTATTTCTGAATCTATTTTTGTGTTTTCTTAATCTCATCAGTGCACAAAAAATATGCATAAACCCTTGGTGCAACGAAGTTAGCATCGCTAACCTAAAACAGAGTGTCGGTAATGTCCTTTGGATTGTCGAAAAAAATTCAAATCAGTGGGTTGAGAACTGTTTATCGAGATTCTTTGAGAATTAATATTCATCGATTAGAAATCGAGATTCTACAGGCAGAAGTGAATGTTATCTGCTTAATCGATTTCGAGAGAGTCAAATGAATGATCAGCTGGGATTCATACACTCTGATGCCATCTACATTCCATACATAGGAAACTTGAATAAAGATTCCAACTAACTAATCAAAAAAAAATCTGGATCTGTTTTTCGACCATGAGACTATTGCCAAACTTCTGATTTCTTGCTAAGATATATCTGTAATGATCCAGAAAGATGTGGGCAAGATTGTTCAATTATTTTCATCAAGAATGCTAATGGAAAATGATGATTCGATTATTATAAACACGAATGGGGAAATAAATTTGAAGATTCAGATAATGCATGAAGTTTCCGAAACTGAAACCATCGTATCTGTCTAAAAATAGGCCAGTTATTTTAGGAAGGTTCAATGTTTCTGAAACACAAGCAGAGATGATGAAACAGATTTTGATTTAATTGCATCTCGAAAGTTTAATGGAATACTCAAATATATTTTCTCTTTCACTTCAGTAAGTTTTTGGAGCTGGTAGAATGTTTGCGATAATTATTTTGGTGTTAGTTCTGGATACACTCAGTTGGTGTGGCTGTCATGAAAAACAGCAATATAACATAGGTAAGTCCTTTATTTGACACATACATCAAATACACAGATACATTTGATACAAACAATTTCTGGTGACGAAATACATATTGCCGGTCGTTAACGATTCTTGAGCTCTCTAGAAATCGGATGTTGTTTGATTCATTCATTACTTTAAAGATCACAGGGAGTAGTGCCATTGGTCTATATTTGTTAGGGAGGGTTTTCTCGCTCTTTTATATTAAATATTTTGTTTGTTTGGATTTCAGGAGGCATTTTCAGTGATAGAATTCAGGAGAAAGCCTTCCTTACAGCGACTTACACAATGAACAACAAGTACCCATACTCTCAAATAGAGCTGATACCCAGTACGTTCTATATACCACCTCATAATACACTTGAAGCTTACAAAGCCACCTGCAAACACTTGAAAAATGCCACGATCGGCATTTTTGGACCTAGTTCCAACATAGCTTCACCTTTCATCCAGTCCTTATGTGATTCCAAAGAGATTCCTCATATCGAAACTCACAGAGATTTCGATATGAATAGAAACGATACTTTGGTGAATGTTCATCCCTATCCGAAGACTCTCAGTAACATTTTCATGGATTTGATAGAGGCTTTCAAGTGGAAAAGAGTCATCGTCATCTATGATGATGATGACAATTTGATGAGTGTTGCTTCCCTCCTGCAGATCAACAACAAAAAAGGTGATTGGAAGACTGTTTAGAGAATATTTTTTGTTTTTAATTTTGATAGTTGTATGAATTTCACACCAGAGAAACTGTATATAGTCTTTCATTCTATATTATCGTTTTGTCATCATTAGTCATCGACAGGTTTTCTTCTATCTTCAAAAACATTGATACATTTGTTGGTTTGAAACGAACTGGAAGGCAGAAAAGTGGTTCTCAGACAGCTAGAATCGATGCCTGAGCAATCTGGGAATTACAGAACAACCTTGAACAGCATCAAATCTCTTGGCGAAACCCATTATGTACTAGCCTGTTCCACAAGAATTCTCGAGGAGGTTTTGAGGCAGTTGCAGCAAGTCGGCATGATGACTGAAATATACAGCTACTTGATAACGAATCTTGATCTGCAGAATATTGACATAGAACCTTTCCAGTATGGAGGAACGAACATCACTGGGGTAAGCAGCAGCAACAACAATATTGACTCTCAATCATCTTTCATTCCTCCTCAGATACGGATGATGAATCCAGACCTGACTGAAGTGAAACGTATTTCCATGGCAGTATATAGCAGCGGCGATTCGACAAAACTACAGGTTGAAACTGTTCTGCTCATAGACGCAGTTCAACTATTCTACGAGACCGTCTACGATTTGACAATTGACAGGAAGATGACCATCAAAGGTAGCTCCATCGACTGTAAATCCACAGACAACTGGAACAACGGGGATTCCATTATCAATCTAATGAAATCTGTAAGAGCAACGATTGACATAACCTGCAGAGTAGATCTGTGATCATTTTCAGAAAACCACTTTGGGACTCACTGGGCTGATTAAATTCGACAACGAGGGGTTCAGAAGAGATTTCAAAATCGACGTTCTCGAGCTGTATCCACAAGGTTTGACCAAAATCGGAGAATGGAACTCTACATTGAGGGCAATAGATCTACAAAGACCCGAACTGGCAAGCTTCCAGGAAAAAGCAGGAGATAACTTGTTCAACAAGACGTTCATCGTACTGATAAGCATCGTGAGCTCGATTCATGATTGATCTCCTTTATCTATTCATCGACTCAACTCTTTCCAGACTCCTCCTTATGGCATGTTGAAAGAAACCACGACTCAGTTGAGCGGTAATGACAGGTTCGAAGGATTCGGCATAGACGTTATCAAAGAACTCTCCCATATTTTGGGATTCAATTACACATTCGTTCTACAAGAAGATGGTCTGTACGGAAATAGTAACAAAACGACTGGCGAATGGAATGGGATGATACGGGAAATCATAGATGGAGTAGGTCCATGTAACTATCCTCACGCAAGTGGGTGCGTAAATTTTTCTATTTTTATTTCAAGCGAGCTGACTTAGCAATTACTGACTTGACTGTAACGTCTGAACGAGAAAGTGCAGTGGATTTCACCATGCCCTTCATGAACTTGGGTAAGCTTGTTCCATCCTCCAAGCAAGCTTCAACAACAAATGATTTCTAGGTATCAGCATTCTATACAGGAAACCAGAACCAGTACCACCCAGCTTGTTCATGTTTGTGTCCCCGTTTTCCTTCAACGTTTGGTTGTTGTTGGGTGTGTCTTACTTCATAGTGTCGTTTTCATTTTTCGCAATGGGAAGACTCTCACCGAGCGAATGGCAGAATCCTTATCCCTGTGTCGAGGAGCCAGAATATCTGATAAACCAGTTCACCATAAGGAACTCCTTTTGGTTCACCATGGGTGCCTTGATGCAGCAAGGGTCCGAATTAGCTCCAGTGTAAGTCTTCCGTCTTGCCTTACGACACTTGTGATAGAATCATTCGTTGCAGAGCGATCTCAACGAGAACAGCTTCAGGAGTATGGTGGTTGTTTGTGCTCATTATGGTGTCTTCGTACACAGCAAACCTAGCTGCGTTTTTGACAGTAGAAACTTTAGTTACACCATTCAACGATATCGATGAACTCGCTGCTCAAGAAGACATCAAATTCGGCGCGAAGAAAAATGGAGCTACAGCGAATTACTTCAGGGTGAACGCTTTGATACACTTGCACATCTCGTAACGTTATTTTGCTAGATGATATTTCTCGTAGGATTCGAATTTGACGAAATACAAGCATGTTTGGAGTTACATGGTCCACCACCCCGAACTGATGATGGATGACAACGATGCAGGTGTTGTCAAAGTTGAGAATGAAAATTACGCCTTCCTCATGGAGTCCACCACCATAGAATATGTCACCGAGAGACACTGTACTTTGGCTAGGGTGGGAGGATTGCTGGATGACAAAGGATATGGGATTGCAATGAAGAAATGTAAGGAAAGAATACTCTAGTTTGACTGCTACGATCCTATTCTCTTCCAGATTCTCCATACAGGAATGACCTCAGCACAGCTGTGCTGCAGCTTCAAGAAAAAGGCGTGCTCACTAGCTTGAAAATAAAATGGTGGAAAGAAAAAAGAGGTGGTGGAAAATGTGCAGTGAGTACCAACATGAATGATTCATTATAGTTATTGATGAATATCGTTCCTAGTCGAAATCTGAAGCTGGTGAAGCTACACCTTTGGATCTGAAGAACGTAGGTGGAGTATTTTTGGTACTGTTCATTGGTACAATTTTTGGCACTATCGGGTCTTTCGCGGAGATGACGAACTGTATCTACAAGCGATGCAAGAGGAACAAAAAATCGTTCAAGAAACAATTCATGGAGGAGATGAGATTTTTTGTTCAGTTTAAACAAAATGTCAAAGAAGTCAATAATCTACGATCGGAGAGTGGCAGCAGCAAGGTTTTCTTGGATAATAACAAGACTGTGAGCTATGTGAAGTTGGGATATCGATAAACGATTACGATAACACTGATATTTTAATTTCATCCGAAACATTATGGCCCTGCTCGAAATCTATACATGGAATTCTGAATCTAGAACCCATCCTGTTTAAATGGGAGTATGGAGCCAGGACAACAATTCGTTTTGTGCCCATGCAAATCCAATCATAAATAATCACTTACCTGCAATATTTACTGTGTTTCATTGTCGAAAATTGAAATATGCAGATTATGTTTGGATTGAGGAAATGGGTTACTGAAAGGTGCGTAGGTATAAACAGTCGGTTCTTTTATGCTCTGTTAAAGCTTATTACCGATTTATGATTCGAGAATTACCCACCTTTAGAGCTTCTACGAAATCAGTTGACACAAACCAACGGAGCTGAAAAATGTTTTCGTTCGCAAATGAATGATTTCAAGTGTGACAAACAAATAACTCAATTTATTGGTTAGATACTCGATGGTTTTTCTAATCAAACAACGGACATTGAGCGTAATAATGGTACTTGATGAAAATACAATGATGAGAAAGAATCAGCAGTAAATTACGTGAGATGATTTTTGTTTTGGTTCATTGGTGATTTTTTTTTTGATAGATGAGATGGCAAAAACTTTCCATTTCATGAAAATCATTCATATATGAATTCTTTACTTAGTTGAGAAGAACTGATCAGTAAAATATAAAATTACATCGGATTGATATAGATATAGATTGAAATTTGATATATCATTAAAATACAGGACGAAAAATATTGTCCAATACAGACAAACAACTCAATTAGTAAAAATGTACGATCTCATTTATTATAGTAGTATATATTAGTGTTGATTATGTCTTGCAGAAAATCATTGATAGTTTTAGCAGTTTTAGCAGAATTACCAGGTTTTCGAGGTGATAGCAGTAAGATGACTTATTTCTATGGATGAAGTTGATATGGTACATTGGAAATATCTAGATCAACTGGCAATTCATTCATTTGGTCTTAATTATTAAACACTTTATTTGTGTTTTTTTGCAAGAATCAGTGATGTTCTTGATGTCAGGATTTTTTGGGAGGCAATCAGGTAATTTACAGAATTCTGTTTCAGAAATGCTCGAACTTTATGGAAATCATCGAAATTGGATGATTTCGTTGACTTTGAAAGTTCTTTTCATCATTGAAAATTCAGAATCAAAACGTATTTTTATTCATCATTCTACATAAAAAGAACTTCGATTCACCCTTTCAAATATGGAAGGCGAAAAAAAAAAAATTATTGATGATGAATTCCAACTACTGTAGCTTACATATTTTTGTTTTCTCGAAATCGAAATTTTTGCTGATTGAATAAATTATGATCTCAGCATGGAAAAAAACCGTTATTTCCAAAGTGTGGCATCATTTCACAAACGAAGTTCTATAGAGCGTACAATATAAACAGTTGACCACTGTATATTACTTCTTCACCATTCATACCTTCTTGATCCAATAAACCAATAAAATTTTACAAGATTTCCTTAGAGAACTAATACAGGGATGCACCTCCCTTTTCGGACCTAATTTCCAACTAATGACACCCCTTTGTACCTTTATTATCCCTGGGATATTTTTGCTCTGCGAAAAATGGCATTCATTCACTCGAACGTCTTTGGTCATAACTGTCGAAGATGTTGTCGACGATAGTGCTACTGGTGTTGATTGCGAGAATTTCGGCAAGTGCAAGTCCCTTAGAAGTCGGCGCAGCGAGAGGTTTTCGATCCAGAAGTATAATGACGATACCAGTAAGTGTATTTTGCTCAAAAGTCAAAATAATTAGTCGTGCATCTGGTGAGGCTCAAAGACATATATTTTTGGTGACTGAATTAGAGTGAATCTCATTTGCTATACGAGTTTATTTCTCTAGGTTGGCACTGATCCTGCTTTGATCGACAGTATCGCAGGAGGTACGCAACTGGCGATAGAATACTGTCAACATCATTTCAAGTGGGAAAGATGGAACTGCCCCAGAACTACGTTCACCAGGTAGGTGGTCGATTATACAATTTCGATTCCGCCTCAGTTGTTCGCGTAGTTGTTCTGTTATTGAAGAAGCAAAACATTTGATCTTCAGGAAACACAGCTTGCTTCCCAACAGAGAAACAGCATACGCCAAGGCCATAGTAGCAGCTGGTATAGTTTACGAGATCACGAAAAACTGCTCGAAAGGCGCCATAGACGGCTGTGGATGCGACCAGGCTATAGGTCGACCTTCTACTGCCTCCGAAGAAGATGACGCCATACAAAACCGAACCGAGATTCTATCTAGTCAGATTCAGGGATTGTCCAACAGCAAGCAAACTCCTCCGAGATGGTCTTGGGGCGGATGTTCCGATGAACCTAGCTTCGCCATCAACATAGCCATGAAGTTTTTGACAGCTCTGGATAAGGATATGATGCCTCCTGCTTATGTAGCCAGGCACAACTCCAGAGTAGGAACCGAAGTAAGTTCTCTCAACCCATTGAATTTGTAGCGATATACACGCATCCTGTTGATCTATATACAGGGTGTTCCGGTGATCATGTTACGAACTTCTAGGGTAGATAAAACACACGAAAATAAGAAAAAAAGTTAATGTGATCATGGGTCCGGAAACGCTTCTTCAAAAACTACTTTTCGTTTTATAGTTTTGGTACTACTGCAGCTATCGCAACCAATTTCGGGACATGAATCTAGTTCGTAGGTTCATCAATTTGAGCCTTCCGAATTTTGTCATTTTTAACCAAAGGCGTACAAACCAGGGGGTATTTGGGCAAATTTGACCCTACTCCTCTTAGGCTTTAATTTCTTACCATTTTTATATCTGATTATGATTCTCCAATGCCTATTACATAAAAAAGGTACTCTTGTAAAAATCGCTATATGTCACCGTTTCCTCCGAAAATGGCTAAATCCAATCAATAATAAATTATTGGTCTTAAACCAATTATTACGTTGAAATATGAACATGTGGTTCAGTACAGATAGTTGTCAAAAATCTGTCAATAAAATATTGTGTCGCCAGTGAATCATCGATTATACTTTCGCCGAATGTGCCGATATGCTATTAATTGTTTTTTTTTTGAAATATTTTGTATACGTTCCCTTTTACTCTTTATACCCCCAATTTTGAAAAGGCAATAAATTTCTCTAATCTGATTTATTTCCATTAAAGAAGAAGATTTGACTAACTAATAATGCTCACTATCTGTACTGAATCTCATTTTCATATTTCAACGTAATAATTGATTTGAGACCAATAATTTATTATTGATTGGATTTAGCCATTTTCGGAGGAAACGGTGATAGATAGCGATTTTTACAAGAGTACATTTTTTATGTAAAAGGCATTGGATAATCATAATCAGATATAAAAACAGTGTGAAGTTGAAGCCTAAGAGGAGTAGGGTCAAATTTGCCCAAATACTCTCCTGGTTTGTACGCCCATGGCAAAATCCGGAAGGCTCAAATTGATGAACCTACGAACTAGCTTTCATGTCCCAAAATTGGTTGCGATAGCTGCAGTAGTACCGAAGCTATAAAACGAAAAGTAGTTTTTGGAGGTCATCTTCGAAGGGCCCTAGCTCCCTGAAGAAGCGTTTCCGGACCCAGCATGTTCACATGAACTTTTTTTCTTATTTTCGTGTGTTTTATCTACTCTAGAAGTTCGTAACATGATCACCGGAACTCCCTGTATAGTCCTCATTTCGAGGTTGAAATTGTATTAGCACGAATAATGTCGAGATAATTGGAAAAGGAAAACTGTTCCTGGAACATCGTATGAACCTTTTCTTGATAGTTTGGAGATCGTAAGTGAACAGTTCCCATTGTGTGAACTGCCTTCCTGGTGAAGATACAAGATCTTTAGATCCCCATTCGAAAAAATCTTGCTCTTAGGTCTTGGACCTCTGTCGACTTCAGATGTAATTAAGAAGACGGCGGTGTAGAGTGTTCTATCGTGAAGTCCAATTTGAGCTGATCGCAAAGTTGTACGTTCAGTATTCTTCTCCTTCCAGATAGTACGTAAAACCATGGTGAAGAAATGCAGATGCCACGGCATCTCAGGCAGTTGCAGTTTGAGGACTTGTTGGATGCAGATGGCCTCGTTCGGGGAGATTTCTAAGAAACTGAAGGAATACTACAGAAGGAGCGAGAGGTTGACATACGAAGCTGTGGCCAAATCCATGTCAGTCGAAAATACAGCTAAACACGAGATGATAGAAAGAGAAATAGAAGGAGTGGAGCATAGCCTGGTGCATTTGGAACAGTCCCCCGACTATTGTATACCCAACACAGCTGAAGGTGAGGATCGAAGCATTCATTTTCACATTTCTAACTGTAAAACACTTTTGTTTCTTCATCAGGAACTTCTGGTACCAAAGGCCGCTTGTGCTCTCGAAACGCCACTTCATCGATGTCTGAGAAGAAGAGCTGTCGCAACTTGTGCAGGAAGTGCGGGCATTCCGTGAAGAAGGTGAAGAAGACGGTGCCGAAACGTTGCAACTGCAAGTTCGAGTGGTGCTGTCAAGTTAAATGCGATACGTGTTTCGAGGAAATCGATGAGTTCTACTGTGCCTGAGGAACGTCCAACGTGCGTCGAATCAACTATTTGTGATATTGTATATATACGGAGTGAACTTATTGAAATTTCGTTGTAGCATGCGAAATGTGACAGAGTGATTTTCGATTATTTATTCAGATTTTATTGAACAGAATCAGTATTGTACATTTATATGTTTTATACTCATTTGATGATCCGGTAATTTTTCGTGCAAGCATTTTTTATAGTATGAAAAATTCCAACAGTATGAACGAGGTGAATATAGCTTGAAATTTGTTCAGTTGTATTTTTGTAGTTTCATTTGTTGTCATTGAAGTATAGATGGAATGCCGTTTATTTGTTTCATTTGTGTTACTTCGAATCTTATATTTCACTCTGAAATAATTTCCCAAATGTTGGCCTCATCTAATTTAATTTGATGATGCTTCATCAAAGTGGAGCAAATATTGATATCAATCAGAAGAAGTTTTTTTATGAGCACACTTTCTCTAATTTATCGGTTTTCCGTTATTTCAACATGCGTAATAGATTTTTGATAATTTGAATACGCCTTCTTGACCTGTTTCCTATGTAAAAAATATTAAATTATGTGAAAAAAGTTCCTTTTTTATATCCCACGATTCCAATCGGATTTCTAATTAGCATATTCTCGATTGATACATGCCTTTTCCAATGAACATGCTTACATCAGTGATAAAGATGCTCCTTAGTAACGTCACTATAAAGTTAATTGAGTATTTTTTCAAAATGGCAAGTTTTGGTCATAAACTGTCAGAAGAGATTCAAGAAAGGGTGCTCTAAAAATCATTAAAAATGCCACAGAAGAATTTCAAACGATCAAAAATTTGCCGCTCATACCCACTGACGTCACGCTTCCTTCAGAAAAAGCAGATGATTTTATGAAATGAATGAAAATTCTGAAATGAAAAAATATGAGCTGTCACATTGACAGGATTTCGTTTTAATCTTGATCTGTTCGACAGTGTTATCTCATCAAATCTCATGTCGCCTAGCAATGTCCATGAAATGGTTCTCCTCAAAATAATGATATAATAAATAATAATTTTAGTAAAATACACACTTGGGGCTCGCAAACTTCACATAGTATGACAGTTGTAAAAAAATACGATTTTCAAGACTGGTACCTCACTTCTTCTTCCTTCTTGTGGATTTATATCGACGAAATTGATCCTGGTTTTGACCCCAGTAGCTCCAAACTCCTTCCCCATTTCTCCCTCGATGACCATAGTGATCATTGTGCATCAAATTGACGTTGTGACTGTAAAAAGCCCCATCTCCTTCACGCAACCTGCTCCTGATGATATTCACAATCCACAAGAAGACGCCCAGTTTCCCCAAGAAGATGCTCTTCACCAACACGAACTTCATGAAGAAAAACACTATCGGGAGTAGCATCGCTTGAACGACAAAGGGCGTAGCTAAAGCTGGGATGATCCTGGTGAGGATATCCTGTGGTTGTTGTTTCTTCCTGGATTCTGGAAAAGTCGTCCAGGCTAGTGAATAGATTGTATATACTTTTTCTACGACTGCCACGAATGTTTGGTCCATTGATGATAATTATTGACACACGTTATATATGAGGATTGATCCTGAACCACGAGTTATCTTACGTGTAACACCCTATGTATGAATTTGAGACACATTAAACAGTGAATCAAACTATAATCATAAAAAAATCGTTGGATCTAAGAAGAAAATAAGAAAAAAAAAATACCGCGACAGGTCCTTAGCACGGCACGAACCAATATACTGAAGTAGTAAAAAGTAGAAGTTTAACCTGGAGTGACATTTGACGTGTATCCCAACTGTCAGTATAAGTGAGTCGTTGAATGAGCACAATGAATATCTTACCTTGAAACATTTCGTTTGTAAAGTCTTCTCCATGTGCCTCTTCGAAAATACAACACACAACAAAAATTAACACTGATGAAAACATCATGATTGACATTTTGTCTGAAATGTTCGATGAAAGATGCATGCACATCTACTGAAACGGAACAACTAATACCTGATGTCGAGTTTATGTGAGAATTGTGGCTACTTGAAGATTCAACAAATCAGAACGTCTGTTGCTCTAGATTCTAGATCGATGCAACATTCAGACGTATACCAGGCGATCGAGAACTTTCGATTCGTTACAATGATTTATATTTGTATGAATCACGGTTAGGCGCGATTCGTTTGTATTTTCCTCACTTAGCAGTTCCACATCTAAACCAAGATTGATTTTCAACTGTTTGCACACTCAAATAAGAAGAAAAATTAATGTGTTTATTGAAATAGTTTCACCTAATATACAGTAACATTAATGTAATATAAGTAATATAATTGAATGTCGAATCAAATAGTGTATTAGGTAGTTTAAATCTGTAAGAGTAAGAAAACATTGGAACTGAATGAAATCAAACCTAATTCAGTTCTCTAAAATGTAGCAAAAGGATGAGTCTGATTTTTTTACAAGATACACTGGATATAATATCGTGGTGTAGATTATTGAATTCTGTCTTGCCTTGCAAAACATTTGGTATTTATTGTATTTAATAATATTACTCTTGGAAGTGCTACATATTCTAGTTTTTGACGAAACAAGAAAAAAAATATATTGTTCGTAGTATTGGAATGTTTCTTGCAAGGTTTATATTATAGACGAGATTTCTGATACTGATACTGATACTGATACTGATACTGATACTGATACTGATACTGATACTGATACTGATACTGATACTGATACTGATACTGATACTGATACTGATACTGATACTGATACTGATACTGATACTGATACTGATACTGATACTGATACTGATACTGATACTGATACTGATACTGAAAACGCAATGCGTACGATTTTGGGGACAGCAACAGCAAATCTGATACGGTCAAGGTGCGTCCAAAATAGTCTAGTTTAATCTGATTAAATGTATCTCTTCCACAAAGTTAACCGTGTCAGTGAAAGTAACCAAATTGAATTAAGACTGACGAATTCAGAGTCCTATTCGAAATTATACAGTCGGTTGCCTCTGCTGCCTCCAAAACTTGGTATAAATGAATGCCGATGGAATCTCAATTTTCCGCGTAATTACGAAGAGATACAACGCGTTTCCGAAAGCAGTGTAGTCAGTAGGTAAAGTAGAACACAACAGAATATCCTACACAGAGCGGTCAGAACACAACCGGCTTCTGACCGCGAGAGATGTTCGAAAAAATCAAAGTAAATTAACATGTACACTAATGTCCTTATTTTCTTGTTTTTTTCGACTGTTCTTGCTGCATCGAAGGTGACATGTGATGCTGTTAGTGAAGGAAAAAATGTTGACACTATTTTCGGTGCAGTGGCTGACGAAGCAAGTGAAGATACTGATTGGTTTTTTGGAATAATTAAGGAGATCTTGGGAGAGGATGTATACATCGAGAATGGAACACAAGTTGAAGGTACATAATCAACAATTCCACCTTGAAAATACAGTGTGTGAGTGAAGTTTCATTTCCATCTGTCAGCATTTGAACCAGATGGAAATTTTGGTCCAGAAATTATCCATCAATTTGAGCAGAATCAGAAATTCCGAATGAGAAATTGTCGTATGATAACTCCTAGCAGTTGTTGAAGAATATCAAGAAATATGTCATCTGCCGAATGAACAATCCTTCTCGAACTAAATCAAGCTTTAACTATTCGAATTCCTCAAAATCTTCAACTGCAAATATGCGTGTTTAAATCCCCATGAGTCATGATGAAATGAGAAGCGAAACGAAATGCAAGGTCATACGATGCAATTTCTTTTTTTTTTACTGAATTTCTTGCGGTTCCTTCATTACCTACATACAGAATTTGTACTTAATTTTCATCAGAATCAGTAATTCCTACTTTCACCGAGACTTTAAATAATTGGAAAATTAGGTTTTTCACACCTGTGCATTATCATCGAAAATTCACAATTTAAACGTGTACATGAATTGACTATTATTTTGTATACAAGGTGGGTATATGGACACTACCAAGTGAAATGTTTTGGAAACTTAAATCGAACTCTGCTTCACAAAAGATGGGGTTCCCCAGGGATCAATTTTTGGCCTCTTCGTAATTCATAATTTTTATTAATGACATGTTCCTATTTCTCCAGTCCAATTCCTTACTGTTGAAGATAATTTCGATATTTCCCATTGTCAAATTTTCTATATGAAAACTTACTGATTGTCAATGAGATGTGGTGTACATTTCTATAAAGAAATTTTTCTTCGTTCTCCATGATTTTAGTTCACTTTATTCGGTCATACTTTCTGTATTTGCACTTGCATATATTTGTTATATTTTCCCCATCCTGTAATTGGGTTGTTGGATACATAAGAATAAATCTCGGAATAACTTCACAGAATCAGAAAATTTCGGTTTTTCAGATTATGTTCCTCTGAGTTTTTCTTAATTTTCCTTTTTCCTGAGCCTCCGCAATATCGAGTAGAACGAAACGAAAACAACAGTGAAGAAGTTATTGAACTGGGTCGAACCATTTAGAAAATTGATTTTTTTTAAATCCAGACTGAAAAAGTTGGCAACCAATACTTATTTTCCAGAGTCTCGGAAAAAGAAGGATCAGCAGCCTCAGCAAGGCTTCATGGAGAAGATCCTGCCCATGATGGTGACCCCCTTCATGATCTCCACTTCCATGATACCCATGATGCTGGTCTCCATATTCTTCATGCTGGTGAAGAGTGCTTTTGTAGGCAAAATAGGCGTCATCCTCCTGCTGATCAACATGTTCAGGAACAGAACGAATCCAGGAGGATTTTTCACCCATAATGTCGACTATCATAGTAGGCAGGGAGAACTAGATGTTGCCATGGAACATTACGGGTACCATGGCGATGAAGAATATGGGGCTTATGTCAACAGAAGACGGAGAAGGAGATGAAATCAATTGACTTGTAATTGTGTGTTAATTTATATTGAATGATGTTTCAGTGAATGATGTTGTGATAGAGATATAATAAATGCATTCATAATGATGATTTTAGTCACGAAATACATTGGGATGATGAATAAATAACTTAAATCAAGAAATAAATAAATTCTATGGGCTCAATGAGAAAGAAAGTTTCTAATTGGGAACTGCTCGAACAGACTGATTCATACCAAAAGAGTACTCAAGCAGAAGTCAGTGCCTACTTAACAGTCGGTTCGTATCCCATTAAAAACATCCTCTCCCAAATTCCTCACAGCATCACAGTTACCACTCCACAATCCACTACTCCGACCTACACTTTCTGTACGAAATAAGACGGATTATATGACCCTAACTGTGAATAAACGTATTGCTGCTCAGAATCCTGAGCAAAACTCCTTCTGGTCGAACTTTCCTCAACTCCTTTGTCTCTCCTATCCCAATCTTGCGCTACCCTGCTCTGATAGAAAGGCAACGGGCTGATGTAAGGCACTACCGCAGGCTTCCTAGGCTCTTGTAGCCTCGCCAGCACGCTGCTGAGACCCACCACGAGCAGGAGGAAGCCTATGAAGCCGTTGTTGACCGAGACGATGGTGACCAGGACCAACATGGTGAAGGCGATGCCTAGTTTGAAGAAGATCGCCGGTAGGATGATCATGAAGCGTTTCATGGCGTGGTGGACGAGAGTTCTACCTGCGAAAAGATAGGATGTTGAAAGATTGTAGGCTCTTACTCGGATACTTTGGATCAGGGATGATTTAGGTATGATCAGGGTTGAATTTGTTGCTTAACGTGTTGTGTCCTGGAAGATATAATGCAGTGTACGTTCTTGCAACGAGAATGCACCATCAAAATGTTCTTTGGTTGTAGTTTTGAGAACAAAGCAATACCTGAAGATGATTTTTCTATCGAAATAGTAATGTGTGTATTAATGAATTTCAAACTGGTATCTATGTTGAGTCCCAAAGATGTAATATAAGTTTCCTACCTTCATCCTAGGTGATTAACTCAGTTTTATTGAAATTCAGTTGCAGAAAGTTTGACTCACAGCACATTTCGATTTTTGTCATTTCAAATCTTTGGAATGCCATAAAACCGAGTCGGTAGAGTAAAGTAGTATGTCAAGTAGAGAGGAATTATTGCCTACTACTGAACCTTGAGGTATCATGACGACCATTATATTTGAGTTTTTCTCAGTCTCGGAAAGTATATTTGCTATTCAAGAGGAGGTTGGGGAAGTTAAAGAGTTTATGATAGCCGTAGCCATAGAAAAACAATGGTGATACATTTAGATTTCATACCTTCTTCTATCATTCTTCCAACAACTTCAGAATCTTTGGGTCTTATGGAAGTTTCTGGTTGCTCTGTTTTATCACTCGCAACAACCACCAACACAACACAAACAACGACACATTTCAAAGTCAACTTCATGACGACCAAAGCTTCTTCACGCCGGCACTAGCTATGGAGAAATGACGAAGTTCGACTACCCTTGTTGGTATTCATTTTATGGGTATCAAAATCTTCTAATTTCAGTCACGTTTTTCCGACAATGGTTTGTTTGGAGTTTCGAATACCGATAAGGTAGAAGAATTCGAATTCTTATGATTTAGTGTTTGAAAGTAGAGTGCTTGGAATCGATGTCAATCATGATCAGTATCATGTTTCTGATCGAATTCATGCTATTGTTGTGCCACGATATTCGGCACTAGGGCAGGTTTATTAGGCCTAAATGCGGATGCGAACTGAATTTTAAGTCATTTCCTCTTATTGTTTCAGTAGCGTCAACTAGAAACTCCAAGTGGAAACTTGATTGTAGGCCTACGATTATTTATTCGTCAGTGAATCGTCAAGATTATCATTATAATTATTACTATCATTATTATGATTGGGACACAAGTTTTGTTGCTACAACTGTTACTCTCAGAAGATCACTCTGTATATAAACTGACGTACATAGAAGAACGCAGGAGCTCCACTTATCGGTCACAAATGACTAGTTTCCAACCAAATTCATTCGTGGCTTCAAAAGTAGGTTACCGCAAGAATTATCGGACATTTCCTCACCAACATCCATCGAAGATGGACCTGAAACAGGTGTTTCTACTTCTCATTTTGAACTGCGTTCATTGCAAAAGTGTAAAAAAATCCTTCTCTAGTTATTCAGACGACGGGGGTGAACATTCTGTTAGTGAAATAGTTGACAATGATGTCTCGGGTGATTTTGAGGTTGACATCCAGCTGTCAAATGGTTCGGTGACAGTATCTTACGACTCGGACGGGGAATCGAGGAGAATGAAAACCTCCATGAGCAATGCCATGCAGTATATGCTGATCCCGAGTTTCGTGATGTCTGGCATTCTGCCCTGGATAATGCCGAAAATACAAATGGCTGTGATGATGGTTTCCATGGTGAATAATATGGTGTTTAGCAGCGCCCTGATGGCTTTGATAAGGAGTTACGTTTTCGATAAACAACCCGCTGAGCACATCATTTATATCAATAAAGGGTATAAGAGTAAAGGGCACGATCGAGTGGGACTATGAGTGATTTTTTTTTTCGAAATTTTGAGTTCTTCTAGTCGCATAAGAACACCGTGTACCTCGATGATTCATCTCATTGACATTAATTTATATGAACTTGTTATGTATAAGGAACTTTTGAGTTTGTGACTCCTTATTTTTTACAATAAAATATATCAACAGGTGTGATTTCATTGAAATATGAATTCTAAAAAAAAATTAATTGAATTTTAACGCCATCTTGTGGCTAAACTGAGCATTCTGATTCAGGGGTGAGTTTAGTTCAGTCTTTCAAATGTCATCATAGGGATTATAATGATTCTTTTACTGAAATTCTGATGCGATGCTATATTTTCAGTAGATGATTTTGCTACTATGACCTCACGTCATTTCGATCTGCGTCTTCTCATTTTTGTTAAATTTCATTTAACATATTACAGACCTGATTATGGTATTGTCCCCCAGTAACATCAAATATTTCTAATGAAGTGAAATTATTTTTGTTGTTGGTAAAGTATGAACAAAAAGATCACAATTTACAGATCCACCAATAGGTTTACATTTCTCTCCTTATGGACACACAAAATTCAAAGAAGAAATGTATTTCATATTTATTTTCAACAAAAACTGTGCTCCTATCACAAAATCATAAAACTTGTACTGAAATTTCCTTGCAAATAACATTCCCTAACAACCAATAATAATAATCAATAATATTACCTACTGCTTGGGTTATGCTAAATATCATCGTCCCACAGAAACAAAAAAAAAAGGCAAGAAAATACCAGTGAATAAATAGCTAAATAAATTATCATAAAACAGCTCAACAACAACAATAATACGAATCTCAAATCACAACTCCATAACCCTAACCTAGTCTTCCTTGAGGTTATTGAAAACTTTAACATCTTTAACATCATCCTCTCTCATATCAGCATCCCCCCACCCCCATATACAATCCTCGTGGTCGTGGTGGTGCCCCCCGTCGCCCCCGAAACTGCCCCCCTCCCATGTCCCATCCCCCGTCCTCTTCACCCTCTTCATCACCATCTCTTCCGACACGGTTTTCAAGTCGTACGCCTGACCTATTCGCGCCATCAAGTCGAGGAAGGCCGTGCTGGGGTTCAATCTGTAGTCACCCAGCTCTGCCGCTTTGTAGTCCCAAGGGAACACGTGGTGGTAGTTGTGCCACCCCTCTCCGAAAGCCAGCCAGGCCACGAACTTGTTCTCCGTCGGATTTATCGTGCTGTCGAAATAGATGTGAATGTCACGAGAGTTCGAGGCGTTGTAGGTGATCTCTTCGACCATAAATTGTTTTATGGTCGAAGGGATAAAACAATTTATGGTCGAATGGTGATCCAACTATGCTTACCCGTCATAGGGCTTCGTGCCCCAAATATGTGCCGCGCTGTTGACCAACCAAGTGACGTTCAAGGCCAATGTGTATCTGGCGATGGTCACGTACCAGGACACCCAGAAGTTTTCGCCGTTATAGTACCACGGTATGAGGGCTGGTATCACGAAGGTTAGCAGGGTGACTAGAGGTACGTAGAACCTGCGAAAAAATCCCAATCACAACTCCGACACTATCGTTTCATGTTCAGTATTGATTTGGAGCAGAAACTGGTCATGCAGCTTGGTTGGTTGTCAGTGACAGCTTCACTTTTCGGCTTTGTTTCACTACATAGAGCTTAGAATTCGTGTTGCCTTGCTACTTAGACGTGTAGACCACCATTTCGCATTCACTATTGATTTGTAAGAGATACTGGCCAATAATCTTGATTCTCTGTTAGTTATAAGAGGCTTGTGAAAGGACAAAGGAGAGTTTTTCCAATCTGTCTAGCTGATAATAAGCATCAGTAGACCCACTGGTTCATCTAGCTTACATTGCCTCACTGTTGAGTGCTCCTTAGAGCTGGGTAACTCCAGAAACATCTCATTACATTCATTCTACATTGAGAAACATGCTTCACCGTCAGCTCCAGAAGGCTTGTGAAGGCTCAATATAATCGTTATCTTCGATAGAATCACTCACTTCTTCTGGAACTTCACGACAGGATCGTTCTCCACATCGCTGACATCCACCGTCTTGCCCTTGACGAAGACTTCCTTGTGCTTCTTCAGCATCAACCAGCCGATGTGGGAGAAGAAGAAGCCTCTGCGTGAATTGTGCGGATCGGCATCTGTGTCGGTGAACTTGTGGTGGACACGATGATCGCGCACCCATTCGTGAAGGTCGTTTTGAAGGGCGGCAGTCTGCAGGATCATCAGGAAGATGCGCAGGGGTAGTTTGGCCTTGTAGGTTCTGTGCGCCCACAGTCTGTGCGCCCCCGCTGTCACCCCGAAGGCCGTGGTAGCTGCATAGAGGTAGGCTGTGGAAGAACAGACGACAGTCGTGGACTATCACGAGCGCAGAAAACACTCACCAAAGAGGTTAGTTTGCCATTTGGCTTTGGTTAACATGATCCAGAAGCCATAAACGCCGAGGCCGTGCAACAGGATGAAGATGAGGACATTCTTCCAGACGATGTCCCACTTGTAGTGAGGACCTTCCGTTCGATTCCGTTCAGTAGGTTTCTCGTAGGTCTGACACGTGTGTTGCTGTAGGTCTGGTTTGAGGTTGATGATCTGGACTGGCTCGGCTGACGATTGCTCAGAATGGTACAAGGAAGGTGCCATCGTTCTGCAAGAGAGTTTCCATGAGTTAAACACTACTTTCAACTCACTAGTGGATATTATATCCCATAAAAAACGGGTGATGCAATATAGTTACCAAACGTCTACGTTCTTGATCTACAATGACGATTCAAATTATTTGGCGCAGTCGGTAGGACCTCAAATGTCATAGACAAGTAAAATTAGGATCACCTCGATGTTCTATTCTGCACTATGGTTTCACCACTTCGAATCATTTCTGTGTGGATCAACAAGGGCTCTGTATGAGAGACTAGTAATGAATGCTGAGTGAAACTCATCATGTAGCAGACAGATAATCGTTAAATCGTACCAGGTATTTAAGAAAGTGAAATTTAATCGATTCTATAGAAACAGTACTTGCTATCGAAGACGTTGAACTTCTTAAATTACGAACAATATGCCCAAGGGGGAATTTAAACATTGGCCTACTGACCTTGTAGCTTTCTCGAGTTCATTGAATTCAATACAAGCCCGTACTCAGATATCAAAATGTCATCTCGAGATGATGAAGAACTCTCACCGAAACTCTTGAACACATGCAACATGAATAAGATTCATGCCATTGAATATCTTTGAGAATACAGGAAATGTATAAGATATGGCTGTCATGTGATTCTCGGTAAAATTTGGTCTTGATGCAATTGTTATCCACAGGGCGTTAGGGAAATCTTCCAGAATGTTCATGACCACTTAAAATGAATGAACGGTTCAGAAAAATCAAACGTACCTCTCAGTCAACTTGCACTTGATCTGTTGGCACCATATATCAGTCTGATTTTATGTAATATCGAACATAAATTGCGATCTCGCTTTCACTGACCTAGCACTATCATTCGGTGAAGAACTTCTGAACGAAACTTGCTATTAAAAGTGATAAATTGTCCCACTACGACTCCAATCCCACAAGATAAAAATTCGAAAGCATGTTTGCACCTTAATGATGTCAGTTTGAATGGATAATACAGTTCTTTTATGTTTATCTAATTCAATTTTAAATGACATTGTTCGAAAACTTTCAAATATCTACCGGGAAAATAGTATCCACATTTCGAGAGCGAAAATATATGTATAAGGTGTGAATTTTCTAGCTTAGGCATAGAGATTTCGGTTGCTAGTTCTATCGAGAAATTCGATAATAATATAACAGAATACCAACTATCAACTTATTTTTACAAGAAAAATGGAGTTGTCGGAAATCGATAGTAATAATCTTGAATTATTTTTCAATTCCTTTACTGACGTTGAAAACAATAGAAACGAAAATTACAAAAAAATACGGTACTCTGTATGTGCTATATGATATGACTGGAGAGCGTAGCAAATTGACAATTGATGAGATAGTAGGCAATTATTTCGAAATAATGAGCAGAGAAAAAAAGAAATCTGATTATTTTTCGAAGCAGATATTGAATTGATACGATTGGTTTCGGTGATTACCTATAATTATGAAAAAAAAAATATTACACCGCCTGATGACAGAGTTTCTTGAGAAATCTGGTTGAGGTATGACTCATGTATATACAGGGTGGCCTAATGAAAACGAAACAAGGTATGCATTTTACTGAGAGATCAAGAAACTGATATTAAAATGAATGATTCTTCATCTGATGATGGATAGGACAGGATTCGAGAAAAAAATACATACGGCACTTGAAAACACGAGCAAAATATTTTCCCTGGAAATAAAAATCGACCAGTTCGAGCGTTTTTTTTTTCTGAGAACGATAACTATGTCAAATTGGCCTTGTTTCGTTTTCATTGGGCCACCCAGTATGTATGAGTTACTTAGACTTTCATTGATGAACCTCCTGCGCTTGCTCTACTTCATGAAATCATCTTGTGTAAAATGTATAAGTTTATATTTTTTCTGTATACGTTATAATCTCAGACGTAAGAGATAGATCTTATTTCGGACACCCTGATCGCAAGAAATAGCATCAATGACCTTGGCACTGATTGTTTTGGTTATTCAATATTTGTTCTTCAGGCAGCAACTATAGATTGTTCATTTCTGAATAATCAAGCAATCGGAACCATGCTTCAGTAAGAATAAGTGAAGTGCCTACTGCGACACAAAAAAATCAGACAATGAACATTCTCTCCAACTGTAAATTGACAAAAAACGAAGCCTACTTTCCACACCATCACGAACTCGAAATACGACGAATAATTGGAGTGCAGTGTTCATATACCCACATCCCTCTTTATTCTCCTATATTCTATCGTTTGGAAATCATTGCGGATTTCCTCTGATCTGCAAAGATATTCACGAGATCTTTGCCCGAATATCAGAGTAATCTGACCAATAACAAATCAAAGAATTCTCGTATTCTTGAGAAAACACCAGTTCAGAATGTCCCAAAAATTCTTCAGAATATGTTAAATAATGTGAATCTCGAATGTACCTTATCAGTACGTCTTTAATATGTACCAATTAGTTTTATTACTGATGACGGTCTTGGTATTCTTTGGTACTTCTTCTATAACGTACTTTGACGCAGGTCTTGAAGACGTCTTTCATACATCCATGTGTTGTAATTGTTGAAATAAATGTAAATGCTATCCTGAACATGTTTGGAAAATCTAGGGTGACACTTTTGCTTTCACTTCATATTGTTTAGTATAAAAGAACTAGTAGTAATTAAATCGAATGATAAAATGTGCTGGACTTTCATTCTCAGATAAATATCCCAGGTAACCAGTTTCGGTTATAGGGAAGATGTTTAACAAAGAAAATAAACACTGCCAGTGCTTGATGTAATATCAATTTTAGTTACCATTCATAGCAAACATGCAACTTCACAGTGTGACGATTATTTGAAAGTCAATGGAACACCAGTTGAGCACCCACAGTAATTACCATCTTAATCACAAATGGTCATTCAATTGCATTCAATTTTGTGAATGAAGTGAATGAGTTCCTCAAAATTTTTGCCAATCGATATTCTGTTCAGTTATTTCAAAGTTAGCCAAGTAACTCCTTCAAAAAGCACCTCATACATGAATTTGAATGGTAACAAATAGAACTTCCATAAAAATGTGTCATCCCGATGTCTCATAGTCTTAGCAATGTGTATTAATAGTGAACTCCAGTCTATGTTTCTAATCTGAAGATGTACAGGAATTGTATTGTGGAAATTCGCATTGTTGATCTTTATTGTATATTGTGTTCCACAAAGCGAAGTTTTCAGTACAAGAAAATCTGCAATGTGACATCATTTCGTGCTCCCTGCGACTTACTGCTACTGGGATCGAAGGAAGAAAAGTACTTACATATTTTATAAGTGGCCAAGACTAGCAGAGTTTCCTTGACCAAAGCACAAATCCTGAAGATGATTCTCTTCAGAAACATAAAGGTTCCACAGCCACCCACACCGAAAAATTCGGCAACCGACTATAAAGTCCCGAAAGCGAACTCGAAATGAAGATTCGAATGGTACTTGATGTCTGAGGCCCCTTTCCATTATCGGACTGAAGAACAAGAAGAGATGGTACCTCGACACACGGTACCATTTTTCTTCGAGTGGCGGTACTTGATGTTCGATCGATGGGGAAATTTCTCTCGCCATCAGTGGCGTCAGCAGAATTTCGAGATGATAAAGGTACGATGAGAATATAGTTTTTGAAGTCTATGTACAAGGTTTGTCGAAAAGATGGATTTTGCTCGAGAGGAAAGTCGTTTGTTTGAGAATATAGGAAGGTGTGGTGGAAAAAAAGTTGATCAGAATTGAGAACTTCATGCAGATTTACAATGGCATTCGTCTGTTATGAAAATTTAGGTCTTGTTATTTTTTTCTTCTTTTTTTCAGGCCCTTACGTGGATTTTTAGAATTCGAGATAACATACGATGAGAATCTATCTAATTTTCAAAGCTTATATACATGAATTAAACATAAAGTTGAACAGAATTGAAAACTTCTATCTATCTGTTATGGAAATGCAGGTCTTGTCAGTTTTAACGATTCTTTTTCAGGCTCTTTCCGAGAATTTCAATACGGTTTATCGTTCACTATCGGATATTTCTAATTTGAGATCTGAGATGATGGAGTGAAACAAGCATCTGGATGTTATGCAATTAGAGTGTAGAGAAAAATTTTGGATGTAGAGTCATTTAAAACTTTGAATACTTCATTCAACAGTTTTCTGTCTATTGTACGATATTGAACCGTATTCATTAGAAGAATTTCTGAAATAATTTCACCTATGCTTTTTGTTGATTTCTTTCTGAATTAGCAACTGAAAACTGAACTTTTATGTATCTTCACTTTTCTTTGTCTCGCTTCGTTTTTGTGAAAAAAAATGGAAATCACTTCATCGCAAATCAGTAATGAAATTTACATCAGCTACAATACATATCAAGTTACCTTTGCTCTTTGCTAGCATGATTATATCGTAGTACTATGAGTTACACTGCCAAATTTCAACAATATCGTAAAAAAATTTTCGAAATATCAATAAAAATTCGGTCCAAACAATGAACTTTGATACTTCTCGTTTCAACAATCAGATATTTCTAGACACATGTTTTAATGAACTTTTCTACCTGAAATTATATCAGAAATACGGTCTTGAATTAAGCACATACTTTTTTGAGTAAATTCAAGTAAAACCCTGTGTATATTATGTAGAAATTAGTAAACATCCTGTTTTTTCAACATTAAGTATTAGGCTATCAATGTTTATTTTAGTTTCTCTCACGCAAATTTCGAACCCTCTCATAGACTCAAGACTCTCTACCTTCTACCCTTCAAAGTAATAATATCAAGGAAAAATATGAATATAATATTACGAGTACGTACAAAATCAAATCGTTGTTGATCGCTAATCAGGAATTGTCTTCAGTTTGGACCTCGATGGACCAATGCTCACTACTGATATATGGACATCATCATGATACTTGGAGGAGAGAAATCACACTGCCTTTTTTCATACAAAATAGTTCAAAACAAAATCATCGATAATTAACATAGACAAAGGAAATGCATAAAAAAAATGCATAATTCATCAGTTTGACAAATAGACAACATCCTTATTTTTCAATTCCGGTGTTCAATTATTACAAGACACAATTTTTTTTCAAAGTATGGTACAACAACTACGTCAATGTAAATTCTTGTTTTATAATTTTATGTGTGCCAAGTGGACTTGGCACTTTCTCATCTTCGGTTCGTGCGGCGATTGAATGTACAAACTAACTCAGAAGAGATGTCTTACGGACTCGATATCATGTCCCACTTTTGGACGACGCGAAAACTTCGATAGAAATTGAGAGTTTTTCTGTGTTAGTCAATGATGAGATATTACCGGAGAGGAGAAATGACAATTTTTACAGAAATACCTTCTCAAATAGAGCCTGGAAGATATCATAGATCTGGCAAGAATTTTGAAACGGGGGTCTGAAAATCCAGCAGAGGTTTTCAACTCGATCAACGAACAATCTTCAACACACTCGCATTGACATAGAGGTCAATGCTTCGACAATATAATGAGATAAAAAAATACACTTTCTAGAATATCTAATGCAAAAGCTCAATTGTACCTTTACAGTCATGTACCTGATGATTGAGCATCTACATGAATGAGAGATATCCGGTGAGTATATTTCAAATGATTCTATTTCCTTCGTTGATTATAGGAATATCGATCGGAAAACTTTTTCTTCGACTATCCGCTAGTGCTTCTCTCACGACAACTGGAGTCTATAATCACCCCGTACATCAGGAATACACCATGGAGTGGAGTCTCAATCTTTTTTCTTTCGCCGATAAAAACAGTTCATTTGTTATTCACGCATCAGTTGTTTACTAACAAACAATATCGCACTAATAATAATGATTAGGATGAAATACAAATAAATTTCCCCTTCTAGGATTCAAGTATAGTCATGATGAGGAAAGTAAGCATATAATTTGAAAGTTTCGAACAGATTTTTTTCACAATGCGTGGTGATGTATGATGCAGTGAAAGTACAGTCAAACCCGCGACAGATCAATAGAGGATTTCTATGTCTCCCCAGTCCCATATTGGAATACTTCCGGGTAGAAGAATGGATAATTTCTTCACTTGTTCATGCTATCAATGATGGCGGAGACAAATAAACCTATTTGCTTCAGGAAAACACCACATCATTTCGCACTTCGAAATAGTCTTTTAATTTCCACAGTCCTTGTACATCACATTTTTCTCCCAAGAACAAGATTCCGTGCCGTAGATGATTTTGCGAAGTTTGTTGTTGTCCTTAAGATTTCTGTAATCAGCGGATGTATATATCTTCGAAATTATTGACACTATAAATCAGGAGAATGAGTAATGTGTTCATTTTTTGATTTATTGTTAAATACCTGCTACCATGAAGGCTCTGGTTCTGATTCAGAGAAAGACTAAATCATTTTTGACTTCGAAATAGTCTTTGATTCTCCACACACAATCTTTATTTATCACGTTATCGCCTAAAAAAAGCCTTTTAATTCCATGAAAACTGTTTATAGTGGCATTAGAAAAGCAAATGAAATTGTTAGAGTTCATATATAAGCTGAACAAGAATCTGAACCGAAGAAAAACTCCTTCAGGAAGTTCGAGAAGCTTGTTATTGTTCAAACTGATCATTCCGAAATCCCTAAGATTCCTGAAAGCGTCCGGATGGATATATCTTATATCGTTGTTGTCGAAATTTATGCAACCGTAAACTTTGAAAGAAGAAACCGTTTCGTAGGACTCCACCATGTTTTTGGTGGTTCCTTCAGGCAGTTCAGTTAGATTGTTGTGTTTCAAATCAATCTCGTAAAGCACTTTAGCATTGGTGAACCAATCCGGATCGAACTTCTTGATTTGGTTATAGTCCAGAGCTATCGCTTCTAGCTTCTCCATGTCATCAAATGCGCCAGCTTCGATCACCCTTATATTATTTTCACTCAAAACGATGCTTCTGATTGTCGTACCATTAAAAACGCCTTTGCGAATACGTTGTAAATTATTCGATTGAATAACGAGCTGCTCGAGTTTTTTCGTTTTGAAATAACCCGGCTCTATAAACTCCAATCCGATTTTCGAAAAAATCACCTCCATGACACTGTCAGGCAAAAAGTACTTGCATATTTCTGGAACATAGGCGTTCTTGACTGCCATAAACTTCACTGAGCCTTCTGTTGCTGCAAACGTGTGCCAAGGGTAGTACTCGTAGTTCTCTTTCACCCCCAACACCACGGCGACGTCCTTGATATACAGAGGGTTGCATACCCTGGCGTCGTTTTTTGTTAGATATAAGATTAGGAGGATGGCAGATGAGAATCTGAATGCCATTATCGAGAGACTGGTACTGCTTTAGACGATTTGGGGAATATGAATTGTTCCCATTCTAACTTAATGGGTTTTGATAATCTTCTGACCTTTGTAGCTGATAAAATTTATTTATACAGTGATTCTTCTATTCCACGGAACTTGATCTTGTATCTATTAACTCTTGCTGCTTTATATTGGAACTCCTGTTTTGAACACCGCCTTGTATGCCTATTTTTTTTTCTATCTACAAGAATATACAAGTCAATGAACACCATGTATATCGATAATGAAAATGGGGTGTTTTTGCCATTGAACTATTTCCGGCAATTTCAAATTCTTCCATGACGTGACAGCTGACAGAAGTCAAAAGACACTACTTCACTAGCTGAATGACTTCAAAATGGCGTCTCGTTACAAATAATATTATTTTCAAATTATACTAGGTATGCGATAAACTACCGCTAGCACGAGCTCAAATATATGCCGATGAATCAAAATGTGAGTATTTACGCCTTTCGTCATCATTTGTAAACAGAAAACAAGGACCTCGTCAAATCGAAAAAAGTTGTCTATTCCAGCTAACCAAAGAATAAACAATGGATTCAGCGTTCTCAGGGGTTTCTTCGTTTCCCGACATCAAAGTAGAGTTCTCAGAATTCGTTATAGGTGCTAATATCCTGAAGAACGATTTCTCGAGCGATGAGGACAGTTTAACCGGCACCCACCTCAACTTCGAATTGAACAATGACACAGACAGTGAAGACTTGGATTCCCTCACGAAAACGGTCAAGAAAAACCGCAGGAAAGCGTCTGCACCTCAAAGAGCAGTGCAGATCGAGTCCAATCAAGGTGGTTTCATCGAAAACAGCTCAGAATCTTCGCAGGATAACATGGACAGTCTCAACTTCACTAGCATTCAGAACTTGAGTTTCCGGCTCAAAGATGATTCGCTGTTGGATTTCGGGGATTGTGAAGATATGCTGCAGAATATGAGCGAGAATGATATTTTCAAGGATTTGCAAGAAGAAGCAGGTAGCTAATTCCCAACTGCCCATCCTTTTGGCACTAAGATTTTTTTTCAGATGGTGAAACTTTAGATGAAGAAATGATTGATAATGTCAAGGAAGAATGGAGAGCTCATTGGGGGGTGAAATGTAATATGTGTGAACAAGTCTTCCCCTTCAAAACTGAGTTCGATAAGCATTATATTGACAGCTACAAATTAAAACCAGTATATACCTGCACATTTTGTAATAAATCTGCTGAGAAATACTCAACATTTCGTTCTCATTGTTATAGGCATATAACTGAAGGACGTTACAAGTAAGTTTTGTCTTCATAACTATTCGCTCAGAATATCGATTTTTTATTTTTTCAAGGTGCCAAGAATGTCCAAAGGGTTTTAGCTTACAAAGTATGTTGCATGTACATGTTATGGCAAAACATACAAAGGCTAAACCATATACATGTGAGGAGTGTGGTAAAAGTTTTGTGACTAAACCAGGCCTGAAAATTCACATGAAGAAACATAAGACTGAAACGAAAGAGGACTATCCTTGTGTAGAATGCGGGAAAGTGTAAGTTTTCTATGGAAAAAAATAGTCATTACATGATATATTTCGAGTTTTTTGCTGTGTTTGGTTATCTAAAATTTGTTGCAAAACATATTCATTTGTAGTTTTCAGAAATTTGTTCAAGAACTCTGAGATATTTTGGAATTCTATAACAAGGGATAACATAATGAAAAAACATATAATTCATTTGAGTATTAACAGCAAAATAGATGGAAAATGCTACTAAACTGTGCACATTACTAATATTTGGCATTTATTGATGATTTAAGTTCTAACCTCTAGAGCAGTATATTGCAATTATTGTGTTTCAAAGATCATAAGTCAGAAACCTTTCAACAAAAAGTGCAAATATTCACTATAGATAGAATATTTCAAATTATAATTCTCAATCAATTAATTTTCATCTCACCATTGTAAAGAAAGAGAAGTGAAAGCTTAGTTGGCTTATAAATGTGGGTGTGAATTCGGTACAGAAGTTTCTCATTTCAATAAATTAACCAATTGATATATACTGGGTAGCCCAATGGAAACGAAACAAGGCTGATTTGACATGATTATCGTTTTTATTATACTTAGATTAAGGAGTGAATATCAAGTTTTATCTATTTCAACTGAACAGGAAGCAATATTTGTGATCAAATTCGTCACTATCACGTACTTTTCGTGTTTGTAGAAAAAGTTCGGTATTAAACTCGAGCATGTCGGATTTCAGGTTGCATACGAGGGGTGGTCTGACGTCACACATGAACGTCCATCGATTGGGCAGAAGATTTATGTGCGACGTTTGCGGAAAAACTTTCACCCAAAAGGTCAACATGCAACAACACGTCAAACAACATACAGGGGATAAGCCGCATTCGTGCGCCAAATGTGGAAAAACGTAAGTGGAATTATTTGGGTGCGAATGTAACGAAATTTTCAGGTGCAAAGCCACTTTTGAAACTACATAAAAATTTTTTTATACGTTGATGATTCGGATATTACAGGAGAACATTTTTATAATTGATTTTATTTGAGATCCCACTTTGCGATTTCCTTTGTATTGGACAGAGTAATCGCTCTCAAATTTTTGTAGATTGTAGCAATCAATTGAAATTTCGAATTCCCCGCCACTGTTCTCAACGATCGGAGGTCTAAACCGATTGTTTCCGAAGTGGTTAGCATCTTTTGTCTTTAAAACTGCTAACCGGAAGCGTCCATTTTGTGTCATTTGTTGAGAAAAAAGTATCGCTGTTTGAATTTCATCCTCGGATTGTCTGAAAATGAATGTCCTTATTAAATTTAGCCAAAGATGCATTCGTTATATATTTCGACATCTCCGGTACCGATCTCATGTTAGTAAGTACTTTGCTTTTTGTATAATTGATTAGTTTTTTGTAGATCTCTTGATACAATTTTTATATTCAACTCTACTGAGAATTTTCTAGAAAATTGAATACAGGGGAACGTCTTCAACAGATTATTTATTTATTCACATGTATCATTCAAATTAGAATTAACATTTATGATGTTGGGTAATTTTAACCGAAAAATTGAAAAAGTTAGGTTTGGTTTCTCTTGTTTCATTAAAAGGGTTCTTGAAATATTCGATATGTATTGATTGATTGATTTCATTTGTTCAGTAAATTGATTTGTCAACCTTGTAAATCATAGATTCGCTGAAATTGCATTCCAAATGTTTCAAAAGTTTCTCATTCAATTGTTGATTTCAAATTTCCCGCTATTGTTCTCGAAACGGTCGGAGCACCCGAACCCGATTGTTTCCGAAGTGATTAGCGTCTTTGAATTTGAAACTGCTAACCGGAAGCGTCCATTTTGAATCGTCTGTTCTGGAAAAAATATCGAATTTTCGGTCACATAATTGTGTACAAATGAATATTCTTGTTGAATTCAGCCAAAGGTGCATCTGTTATGTGTCTGAACAACTTCAGTACTGGTCTCATGTTAGTAAGTACGTTGCTGTTTATGTAATTAATGATTTTTTTATTGATCTCTTGATAGGGCTTACAGATTAAAATGAACTGAACATGTTTGGAATATTGAATACAGGAGACCGTCTTTGGCAGTTTATACATTAATTCACAACTATCATTTGAATTAAGAAATAACAATTACGATGTTAGTTACTTAAAACTAAAAGTGAGTTTTGGTAGTTTTTATGGTGAATTCATACACTTAACTTAGCCATAATTCGATTGTTTCAATGAACATTGTGAAATGCAATATTCATAACTCGAAATTGTTAAGGGTGCTTTGGTGGTGGTTTGGAACCTCAATTTCCTTATAGTTTTACCACGGAAAGATTCGTTTAATTTGTTCATACAACAAATTCTATCGTCTTAAGTTTCTGGTTAAGTTAAGTTAGGACTTCGTGAATGTATTCACCATACTTTCGTTAGTTCCATTGATAGCTTTTTTTCTGAAATATTCGAATTGAATTATGATAACTGAGACATTCTAAATTCAAAAGTGTTCAAGTGTTCAATCAAAACGTAATTGTCGTAAGCTAGATTCGAGAATTCGTGGATATTGCAGGAAAATCAGACTTCTTCATCGTTGATTCTGTTTCAGATTCGCCGAAAAATCGCATTTGGTCCGGCACTTCAGTTTTCACAGCGAAGTGCGACCGTTCAAGTGCGAGGTGTGCCAAAAAATGTACAAGACTGAGCGTTGTCTGAAAGTGCACAGCTTAGTTCACGCTGCAGCTAGGCCATACGTTTGCGGGTATTGCAACAAGGGGTTCCTCAGCAGCACCAAACTGAAGGTGAGTCTTTTGTGGAGATTCTTCGGGGGTTGTTTTCTTTACCCTGTGATGCATAGGAACATTGAATTTTTTGAGAAGAATAGAAGAATCGCCCAAAATAGTTTCGTTTTCTGTGTCTCATCCTGTATAATCAGTACTCTCAAAATGCCTTCCTTATTCATTATACTGTTTCATTTCTGTCTAATAAATTCCAAACTTGGACATTCCAACAACAGTTTTTGTCCGAGTTTTATATCTTGTACTATTTCACTCTTTATGTTCATTATATCATTATATTTGAGATTAGATCACTAAATCCTGTTACATGTTCATCTCGAAAAAAAATATACCCGATAACCAAATCTATCCTTTGAAATTCGGAAAAATTTGCATAAATTTTACAAAAATTTCAAAACTCTTAGGTCCAACTATAAATCAGTTTCTATTTTGGTCTGGTGTTCAATTGCTTTTGAATAAAACTCACATGTTGGTATATTATAGAAATTAAGGTTTTCTATTCCTTTGATTGATTGATCTACTCTAAACAACAGTATTTGATATTAATCTGGGATATTGCAGCAAAATCTGTGTTGAAACCTCTGAAATCACTTCCAAATACAGCCATTGAATGTATACAGTCAAATTTGAATCATAAACCGTCATTCTTCAACGTCAAAGTGCGATCCTTACCTTCAAACCTCTTTGAAAATTTGCCAAACTTGATTCTTGCACAGTATCGTTCATAGTATCAAGTTCTGGTTCAGCTTTGAACTTGAAAAAACTACGAGGAAGACAAAAACTACCATTTTCTTGCAAAAATTCCTTCGAATATCTGTCAGGACAGTCTTTCTAAAGTCTCTTTCAAACGTTTTACTCCCAACTCGCCTATCTAGTATTGCTAATATTGCTTGTCATATTTTGTAAAGTTCCAAGCCGTCACAGTAACATTTCGTCGAGGTATCCTTCGCGCTCCCTGAAAACCGTCTTCACACGACTCGTTCCTCTTTCTGTTCGCAGCAACACTACAACATTCACACCGGCGAACGTCCCTACAAATGCAAATACTGCGATCGCACCTTCACCAACTACCCCAATTGGCTGAAACACACGCGGCGACGTCACAAGGTCGATCACAAGACCGGCGCCGAGTTGGAAGCGAAATGCGACGCTGGCAAAGCGTCCGTGAAGGAGGAGGAGCCTCGAGCTGCTGTCGTCGCGTCGGTTCCTGACGTCGTACCGACGCCTGACAAGGTCGAGGTGAGTGGGCGTTTAGGTTAGGAACGTGTAGTGTGTTGTATTATCTTTGTTCCGTGTCATTCTCACGAGTTTTGTTCCATGTCATTTTCATGATCTTCCATGTCATTCTCATTATTTTCGATTTCTGTCGTCAGTTTCTTTGTTCCATGTCAATTCTCATGATTTTTGCTCTACGTTATTCTCCTAATGTTTGTTATATGTTTAATTTTTACTCTACTTCATTCACATGAATTTTTTTCCGTGTTATTCTCACGATTTTTCTTTTCTATATCAATTTCAAAATATTTGTTCCATGTTATATATATATTCCATGAATTTCTAATCATATTTATTCTATGTCGATTCTCACGATTTTTGCACCATGTGATCCTCATGATATTCAATCCATGTTATTCACATAATTTTCGTTCCATATCATTCTCAAATTATTTCTCATGATATTCTCATGATTTTTGCTTCATCTCATTCTCAAAATATTCGTTCCATGGAGGTTCCATGTAATTCTACTGATGTTTGTTCCCAATCATTCTCGATATTTTTGTTCCTCGTCTTCGTCAAAGTCTTTGTTTTGTGTCATTCTCATTTTTAGTTCCATGCCATTCTTAAAATCTTTATTATTCCATGTCATCCCCAACATCTTTGTTCCGTGTTCTACACTTGCACAGGATTTTCGAAATAAACTGGTCTAAAATTGTGGATATAAAAGGATAGTTTTGTTGATTGCTTCGAGGCAATTGTACAGGTTTCAACATTGAAAACCATTAAATCCGCCTTCTTATTCAGGTGGAAACAACGCACAAAATCGAGTCGCCCGAATTGAATTCGACAATTTTGGCGCCCACTTCCGATATCGGCATTTTGGGTGACGTCAACTTGACCAAAGCCGAAGAAGTGTTCCTGCAGCAAGCTCAACAAGGATTGTTCGGTTTCCCCATACTGGACGATAAGTTGTTTGGCCAGCAAATGGATTTTTTGGCAGGTGGGTGAAATTCTCGAATAGCTCGAAATTTGATATTTTTTCGGGTTTATAAGACATACGTCATTTGTAAACCAATAATTATTTCTGTGAAGCGGTTTCAACAGATAATCATGAACGGCTCTCGGAAAATCACAAGCCGTTTGTCGAGGTCTTTTTTTCCAATGTACATTTTTTCACATATTTGTTGCTTTACGTGTATTTCCGTGATATCTTTCGGGGTTTTAAACAGATTGGAAACTGTACAATGAAAACTACCGAAAATCTCTAATGTTTTTCCTCCCTCTATTCTGTAGCAAAAATCGGAAACTCATATCATTTTCAATTTCAAAAACTTGATCAACATGATCCAGCTCCGAATTTTCATAAAACATTTTTATTTTTCGAGTTTTTCGATTCATGTCGTGTTTCTCTGGTAAAATAAAAAAGCATATACAAAAAGTGAATTTCCTAGTATTTGAAAGATAGTGCCTTCCTATGTGTTCAATTCCATATCCATGTTCCATTCCTGTCCTGCTACCCAAGTAGATGGAAAACTGCCTGGAAAACCCTGGAAAAGTGTCATAGGAAAATGTACTGCAGATCAGGTAAATTCAATTTGCAATTATTTTTTTTTCAATTTCAATATTTGCAATTTAACACACTTTTTTAATCTGTACAAAGAATCATTTTGGGTCAGCAACATTTGTGGATAATCTTGTATTTCTGTCAATGAGTACAGTGAAAATCAAAAACTTGCTGATATCCAGAGTATTAACAAAAGTGTATTGGTAATTCAGCAGATATTTTGGAAAAAATATTGTGTTCCCACGTATTTAGTTCCAAGTTCCATTCCCATCCTGCAACCGAAAAACTGTCTGGAAAATGAAGGAAAATGCACTACAGGTCAGGTAAATTCAGTTTACTATGTCTACTTTTTTTTCCAATTGAAATACTCTCCTAACACAATTTCAGGCTCGGAAGAACAAGAACAAGAATCAAACTGTTGTCGAAAAATCACAAACTGTGTGTTGAGATTTTATGAAGACTGTCGCAATCATAATTATTTATTTATAAATATTTATCACTACAATTTACAATTTAGTTTTGAGTGTCTAATATTTATATCTCCGCGTGTAAAAAATGTCAGAATCTGAACCAGATATTATTGTGCGACCTAATGAAATTGCTCTCGAGCAATTACAATATATCTATTTTTAGCATTTTTTCGTCGATAATCTCGAATTTTTTTTTCAATGTGATAGAATGGTATTTTTTTGCAGCAAATTCCAGCACGTCTATCGGCTCCATACTGGTCCCGTACTTCCAAACGACGTTGCCAAATCATCAGACAATATTGCAGCACACGGTGCCCAACAATTTACCCCTTCAATTGAACGATCCCAATGTGTGTTTCATACTCGAATCTTGAACGATGATGGAATCGAAATGATTCATCCAAATTTGTTTTCGTTACTTCGTTAATCTCACTTTTCGCTGAAAATTTCGAGGTCAGAAAATATTTGACAGGTGTCACATGACGGGTGACTTTTGACGTTCAGCTGTCAACATCAATCGGTTGTCGTTTGTCGTATTGTGTGTTGAAAATGTAGCGTCGATTTTCTTAGAAATTTCGTATTGATTGCGGTAACGTGAAAGTGATCGTCTTTACGGGGTGGCTTCACGAAAACGAAACATTTATGTAATTTTCTCTCCAAGCATATCTTGGCCGCCCTGTATAACTGGCAGTACGTCGTTCGATATGCAGCAGCAGCTCGATATTCGCAGTATTCCAAGTACTATTAAATTGTATGTTGTATTTTTGTATCCCAAGAAACAAAGTTCTGATGTCAATAAATTGATGTTTGTTGTGATTTTTCATGTGCATATATTGTTATATCTAGTTTTTTTTAAATATACATTCCTTCTGTCATATAAATAAAGGATTTTATTGAGGAGAACGAATAAATTGAAATCGCGTATGCTGTCTCACTTATGTTGAGTATTATGGGTAGATTTTCCTCGATAATTTCTTGGAAAAAAAAATCCAAGAATCGTTCTAAAATTTTTCTTTCCTGAAAGAGGAAGAATTAATTCAGTTCAGGAGAATTGTGTTTTTATTTTCCTTCCAAATCAAAAATATAATACGAAAAAGTTGACATTTTTTATTGAGTCCATTTTTTTTTGTGATCACTGTATATACAAATGAATAGGGACAAGGTAAGTCCAATTCTTGATGAATCAGTGAAACTATACATGCAATGTTTTTTTTTTCGATCTTCAAAATTCAGTAGTTTTTTGTGTATCGAACTTGTCTTCCATTCAATGGTTGTAGTTTCCTGTAGTTTCGCAGGACTTTTTTGTTGTTCTCTGTATATATATTTGTCAATTGTTCGAGCTGTAAAAAAATATTCAATTGTTAATATTTCCATAGAAAAAAATGAATATATAGGATGAAGAACAACACAGAATCATAAATATTGTTAAGTTTGATGCGATTGTAATTTAGTTCTAAAACCTATTATTTATCGATTGTCAAAATGATGGGTTGACTGTCCTGTTTGCACTCTTCTAAACGTCATTAGATAGGAATTCAAAGTGTTCTCAAGAAATAATCTAGTACAACATGCAGTATTGTGCTAAAAACGAGAATTTAGACAGCGCGGTGATTGATATCCCCCAGAAAAGGAATCAATGCTGCCAACATTTCTGATGTTTGGGAAAGTGACGATCTGGTGGGCATTTTTGAACTAACTTCTGGAGTACATGACTGAGCTCTTTATACATTTCTGTGGATATATCAGCTGATGTATGATGTAACCGGATCGATTCGAGTTGAATCTGGCAATTAATTAATAAATCATTTTTGACGTAGAGCTGGGACATCGGAAAAAGGCAGGTTGATTTATGAGATGAACAATATTGACATTTAACCCTCCACCTCACGATTCCACAGGCTAAAAACCTAACCTCCCACTAATCATCGCTGTCATCAGGCACTTCGCCACCTCTCGTTCGTTCACCGAACTAAGAACGATGTTTCGTGTTCGGCACTAGGGTTTTATTAATCAGCTGGAACAGAGGCTGATTCTTCAACAAACTTTCCGAAACACAAACGAAAAACTCAGCCATTTTCGTTTTTAAAACGTTGGACGGCCGCTTCGTACCACCCTGTACATGTACAACGTCCCGCCCGTTCAGAGCTCGCAGCGGCCTGTAATTCTGCAAAACTGGTTCGCCTTTCGTCGTATAGATGGCGGTTAACTTGTCAAACTATAAAAATTACCTTCGAGGTTTTTGCTGGTTATTGCTGGAAGTCCAAGATTGCAACACAAATTGTTCTTATTTTGACATTTTCTGGTTGAAAATAGAGTCAGTTGCAAATTTGGACTTGAGAATTAAAATGCGTAGAAAATGCTTGGTTTAAAACGGCTCTTACAGGGTGTAGCTAAACTCCACCATCTTACACAGGTACAAAAGTTCAATATTTCCGTTGCTCTTGTTTTTGAAAGAAAATTTGAAAATACAAAAATACTGATCGTTTTTTCTACTACCTCTTAGAGTAGAGATACAGGTTTGGTCAAATTATAGAAAAGTTTCGGGTTTTGAGAACATGAATGAGAATAATTTGTTTTCAAAATATGATGAGAAAATTGAAAACGATATTGGATGTTTTACAGGGTGAATTAGTTGAAGATTGCTTGTATCACATATGATATTCATTATTCGAAATGTCAGGATAATTGAGGAACTTGATTGATTCTCATCTCGAGCAATAGAAATGCTATGAAACAAAGAACCACTAACATAGGAATGTTATAATAATCCATTTTGTTTCACATAATATGTTCTGTAGGGTTCAGATCCGGTTACGGCGCTGGCCGATGTTGGGTAGAATTGAAAAATCTGAATAAATGATGTACAGGGTGTTTCTCCGGAAACTGCACGAATCAATATCATGTATGTGAAACTATAAACAGGGCAAGTTCGAAAATTTGGTGGCAATTCGGTATCCGTTGGTATTATCTCTCTTTGATATATCTGTATTCTCTTTCACCTCCCAAGGTAATATTTTTTGATTACTGATGCATCGATATGCAATATGCAATAATTGTTCTTTCATTACAGATATTATCAATAAATAATTTATTTTTCTATTATTTTTTTGGTATACTTCTCTCTATGAAGTTCATTAAAATAAGTAATCATTTTTTAAAGTAACACTTTCCGCACTTGGAAAATGACTATAGTCGAATTGCCCCCATCAATAGTAGCGTGTCACCGAATTTCCCAATCGATCGATGCTGTTCCCGGAGGAACACCCTGTATAGAGCTCACTTGACTTTTGTGGATGTTTCCGGGTTCGGGGTAAACGATCCACGTGACCACTTCGTCGCAATTCGGGGTGGTCAACGAGCCCTGATAGACGAAAAAGCTGTTGAGATTCTGCGGGAGCAGAGACTTCGGGCTTATTTTCTCGTCGAGCTGCGCGTCTAGGCCTACTCTGTGAGCGACCGCGTCGACCGTTCTGGTGATGACGTCGAAAACCTCGTTGGAAATTTCGGTGATCTGAAAAATCGGGAACATTTTTTTTTCGCGAGTTGAACTATTGTTGGACTATTCTGGGAATATTTTTTCCTTTTATGATTTTTGAAAAGCCGGTTTGCTTAGGATATTCAAGAAGAACGAAATTTCAGACAATAAAAACCATTTTATCACCAAAAAAAGAAACTGGTGAAAATGACTACTGCCTATTTTACAAATTTCAAATATGGTTTTCTCTTAAATGTTGTATTCCCGGTATTTTCGAAATAGCGAGGATTTTCAAAAATCATGGAATGAAAAAAAATTCCCAGAATAGTCCAAGGAACAACCCATTGAATTTTGCTAATGTTGCTTATGTTAAATAAACACCCTATATATCAATAAATTCGTCTGACATATTTTGAAGATTCATTGAATTTTGTTTCTTTATGAGAACTGAAAATTTGTTGCATCATTCATTGAAATATCGAACTCGAATTTCAATGGAGTTCACATGAAAACGACAATCAGATTCAGTGATATCAAATAATTGTTAATAAATATTAGCAAACAATCAACTTTTTACAATGGAATTGTTTTATACCACGCACTGTCCAAATTAGATGAATTTCTAGAGATATTTCGAAAACGTAAATTATTAATATACAAATAACTTCTTATAACTCATTAAATTTTCTCAACTTTGGGGAGCGATCATTTTTTTACCATCTGTGATGTCTGCTACTGATATCACGAAATTTGAATGCATAAATATAAAAGTATTACTTGGTAAAATACTGCCAAAACAACAATTCCGTCGTCAAAGTTCAAGGCGTTATTCATACTACCAGCTGACGTTTTGTAATGCACGAAATGCGCCTCCAGAGGGTACCTACAAAAAGAAATTTCGTGCCGAAAACCTATTTTTTGTTTTTCGAAAAATATTTCGTACCTTTTTTGGTTTATGGTGTGTTCTGCCTTCCAGTGAAAATGGATGTTACTCAACGTGTAATCGTCCTGTATAACGCTGCCTCTTATAGACGGTGGCTTCATGGAATTTTCATCATCGAACATCAAAGCGACTGGAAATATGATACAGAAATGATGAGATATATCCAAAGCAATTTTTTCGAGTATGTTTAACCATGAAATTCAATCATACTTTTAGGCGAGAAATATTTGAAAATTGGAAGCCTCGAAATAGCTCCGAAATTCTGAAACCAGAAGATAGAAAACATGTTCAGTTGAATTGCAGAAAATTCCTAAAACAGATCCTTACTAAGAAAATTCGATGATTATTTAGAAAATTTCCGAAATCGATAAAAAAACTAGTCCTCACTTGTGAATCCTTCGTTTTCTATCAACGTCAAAAAATTCCTGTCATAATTGACGTACTCTATCGGTGGCATTACTGAATTGGTCACATTTTTGGTGCTGATATTGATGGGAGATTGTCTTTTTCCTGATCCACAGAATCCAGGCCATTCATCTGAAAAATAAAAATATTAATTTCTGCCAAATTTTGATATCTAACATTTCATAATTATGGCCAATTTTTCTCAGCTACTAGAAATATCACGTCGCCCAAAAAAATTAACCTACATATTGATCATACAGGGTGTTCTCAAATGAGAAAAACTTCATGATAATAACAGTGAGAAGCTTATTGATAGGGTAGAATTTAGGGTAAAAAAATTTGGTTACAAGCTTTTTCCACTTATATTACAGTATCATAGTATACTTTCTCTGCAAATTCATCAAATCGTCTTGAACGTACCGGGATCAGAATAGCTCCATTCTGCTGATATTACTCCTCCTTTTGATCGCGTTCCTTCTACATATCTTCTTTCCACAAAATTTCTCGCTTCCCCTTCTAATGCTGCAAACAGAAAAATTCTGAATACAAAATGATGAAATACTTGTTGTTGGATTCAAAATATTCGAAATATATTCACGCTGTACCTGTTGTTTTGGAGGTGCCCCAAGGCTCAGATCTGGGCCCTTTGTACTCCCGAGCTAATATTAATGTCACGATGCTAGTGTTGAAATGTTTGAGGTTTGACGTTCATCGTTTTCAAGCTTTTTTTAGGCAGTGGAAGGAAATTGTAGGAATTATAATTCTGATATTAAATAATAGCGTTGACAAATATTTTATTAAAATATTGATCTAGGTACGTTCTTTATCTTGCGTTTGAACAAAATGTAAAAAGGATTTTTTTACTTATGTCATCATGATTCGACAATATAGTTCCTCTTGTGTTTGAAATTCTATTTCTGTGATTGATAACTATGTATACTTCTTATCTTGAGATAATTTACGGTATAATTGTGTCTGTTCATTTTTCTCGATTCGAAAATGATTGACAAAATTGTTTTGAACTATTTTAAACTGGTCTAAGCTGTTCATTTTGGAAAATTACAATATCGCTCCAAATTGTTGTTATCTTTGATGCATAATTGATGTATCATCAAGCATATTTAGTGAATGAACTGATGATTTTTTGATTAATGACTTCCATATCATTTTGGTATTGGTAGAATTCATTTTAATGAACTTTCTTCCCAAATGCTTGATGATGAATTTTAAATGAAATATTTAAATTTGTTTAATTAAATTTAAAAAAAAATTGTATTAGAAATATAAAGATATTTTCATTTCCGTGAAGGTTAAAATATTTTCATTTAGTGAGTGGAAATTACATACAAAGTGTTCGAGCTTATTTTGGATTCTGGCAGCTTGTTAGTGGAAGCAACATTTTTGGAAACGAAAAATTCTACAGTGTGTTTCAGTCTATTTCGTGGAATTTTTTATGAAATAAACAACTTGAACATGTGATATATGGAAAATAAGATAACTCACCGTTCAGTAGAATAACTGTTAAGGAAAAATAAAAAAACATGATATCGTATTGGCTGTATATAGTAAAGTAAACCAATCATACTTTATGCATTCAATGTGCGAATTTATATATCAATTCAGTTATCTAGAGCTGTGGTGTTCAGTAACCATAAAATTTGATAAAACTAGTAGGTAAACAGTCCGAGGAATTGAGGCCCTATAATTAACTAGCGTTGCCTCAATTACTCAACGAATGTACAGAGTGTTGTCTAGAATTCGTGACCGAAGAAATGAAAACAATACTCACCTTTGGCATTCGAAAATCGACACACGTTTATTATAAACTAGATGTCACGGATCAACACATTGAATCACGGAAATAACAAAAAAAAATGTCATTGGAGTCAGTTTGGCTTCAACAAAGTGTCAAAGTGAGAGTTTCATCAAAACGACTCCATGTTGAGACTATATGCTCACACAAGGACCATATTTCTAGAGAAAAATTGGCACCAGTTGTCGTTATCATTTGTTATGTATTTTTCCATAATTTTTCACTTTATTTCTCGTAACAATTCTGGCCAGAGACTGACATGTGAGAAATTTCCACTTAATCACACCAACAATTTATTCTGGGTGGTTATATTGCAGCTGAAATTCAAGAATAAAGTCAGAAATTGTGATTGAAATCAATTCTTGAATTTTGCATTTATTGACTGTACTGTGAAGCTGAGGTCGCGTGGGATGAATGTATAAATGATTCATTTTCCCATTACCATTTGAGAAATAAGATCGGATTTATTGAATTATCTAAACGAAGTTAGGGCTTCTGAATTTTTTTCATTATGCCATCTAGTATTCAGTTTCCTCCGAGAAAAATGTTCAGGCTACGCTCAGTAGTATCTATCATAGAAAATAGCATTATCGTGAAATTACTAGTTGAAGGAATATTTCATTATAATTTTCATATTGGAAGTTTTTCACTATCGCGTAAAAAGGAAAACATTCATTCTGAACATATCTTCTAGGAAAAGCAAAACATGAGTGATTGACAAATGGTTCACCTTGCAAACTACGCATAATAATGAAAAAACAAGGCGACCCTGAAATATCTCCCTCTTTTAATTTTTGAAGACGAGAATTTGAAAAAAGTACCTAATGTGAACTATGTTTAGTTTGAATAGAGAGTGTTCCATTTTGGGCACTATCGAACCGAAAATTCCACATTTTGTTAATTTTGACATCATTTCGACTCTCCCTATATTATTATCGGAAAAGAGACGACTGCACCAATAATTTTATTCAAAACAATAACAACAATGACGACAATTCTGTAAGACATTCCAAAGAGTACGATCATTTATCGTTTTCGTCATCCCAGATATATCTTCGAGTATCTCGAATAAATTTTCTGATAGCAGCATAAAAATCTCCGCTGTAAATGACATTTGTATCGGTCAACTCTTGTTCTTTGTCAGGATTTCTAGGAGGTGGATCGTTTTCTTCCGTGTAGATGCTACTCAACGCCTCGAACTGAAAAAAAGTAGCGGAATTTACAGGGTGTCTCTGAAAGATCTGTACGAAATGATGTTAGGAAATCCTGAGAGAAAAATGGGATCATTTTATCGAACTGTTTCGATGTCAACACACACGAAAAGTTTTGCGTACACATCGATATGATTTTTTATATCATCGGTTTCCACCGTTCAATAAAAGTATTTTGGAATTATTTTTGGACCCTATTTATGATGACTTTTTCGAAGAGAACGTGCCATGCTGATTACAACGAGGTGTCACATCAAGGGTGTATCTTCAACTGTTTTTCTAAACAACTTTGTTGTTGACTTGGTTGTTGGTACCCCCATTCGAAGCTGCATAGCTTATATAATTATTATTTTTACGGATCGAAGTCGATCGATTTTTCATCGTACATGATTTTTCGATCATCTCAAAAATACACCTTGTATATATCTACTATTTTTGATGTGCCTAGTCGGCTTTCGACACCTGATTATTGTCGTAGAAAAAGTGTAGGGTGTAACTCGCGTACCTGACTTTTAGCGATCGTGGCTGGCTCGGAGAACACCACCCACGTGGCCTTTTCGCGTATACCGGGCGCGTTGAAAACTCCCTGGTAGGTGTAAAAGCTGGTCACGTAGTTGGGCAGGAAACCACAAAAACAAATGCCGTCTACGGGCACTCCGCATTCGACGTTTTTAGAGACGTCTTCGATGCCGCGTACGAACACTTTGAACACGTTTTCCGTACAATTTCCGAACTGAAAAACCAGAATGATGTTCAATTTAGTGTATGAAGGGTGTTCCTTGATGATATGCGAGTATTTAACACCCTGTATTCTCAAAACGAGATATTTCAGGACCATGTTCTTTATAGCAAACTATCATTGATGTCCCATTTCAAACACCTTATTAGCCGCATATCATTAAGGAGCACCCTGTATATTATAAAATATCACAAAACGTAACTTTTCCATTTCAGATTGTAAAAGAACAATGAAAAATAGTTCCATATGGGATTTTTCTCCTAGTAGGGCCAACAAATATATTCTCAATATCCGTAAGATGAACAGGGTGTACAGGGTGAACGTCTTACAAATCTCCGAGTTTCTGATTGTGATACTTTATAATGTATGTACAGTGAGGACATAATCAGACTCACGATCATTTGAACTGTCACTGATATGTGGAAAAATTACTTTTGTTTCATTCGAGGTATTCAAATTAGACGGTAGAATTTCGAGTCCTCACTGTATGATTTGATTAGGGAAATATTTACATCGTAGAAGACGGATAGTACAGCTAGACCGTCACTAGATTTCAGGGCATTTCTCATATCACCAGCAGATGTTTTGTAGTGTACAAGGTGTGTCTCTAAAGGATATCTGAAAAAATTATGACCGAGTCAATCACCTTCTGTATAAATACCTCAATTTTTTGAGCTATCGATAATTCTTCATATAATAATTCATAGTCTGTTTGGAAAGAAGGGAATTCGATTTATGAAATGGGAAAAGCCTAACCGAGAGGTCAAAATAATCGTCAGTTTTCTATAGTGAATTGTGAGCAAACATATCTTGTACTAGTATCTTTCATTTACCCACTGTGTGGCAATAAATGTCTATACTCTCTGTATGTTAATCGAGGAGGTGGTTCAATCATTTTTCTGAATTTCTTGAACTTTTCTCTCCTCGTTTCTTAAAATTAAAACAGAAATTTCGATAATTATTTCGATATATTTGTAGTAAGGACAGATTTTGTGATCTGTCTCAAAATGTCACTGCGCTTGAAAATACAAATACAAATATATTGAAATAATTATAATGATATTTTCATTTTCAGAAACGTGGACAGAAATCCCAAGAAATCTTTGAAAACCAATGAATATATTGCTAGGCGCATCTTTGGGAAATATCTACATATTTATGAAGAACATGTCCATACTTCAAACAGAAAATGTAAGCCTATGATTATTTTTTTCACTTTTCAAACAGACTATTCGTCCAGTAAAAGTGTTATTAACTTGTGTCCATCAATAGTGTGTTTGGAGTCCCAATGGAAATGGATGTTATCCAACGTATATTCGCATTCAAATGGTCCTCCCGATATGGTTGGCAAATCATCACAATCTACGTCAGTGGTATCCAAATCCAGTTGAACTGAAAAAAAAAATTGTTACAGTCGTCGGAGGAATGATTCGATTGGGAGAATATTTTACGGAAAAGCTTCCCTGGATATCTCAGAAAATGAGCTCAGTTGCGTGTGTGCCAATTTTTGTCATCAAAAGTATATTTTTTCACTCCACCTAATAATTTAGTAATTAGGTAAAAAATGGATGTAAAGTAGCTTAATATTTATACTTTAACAATTCATACTTCAAAAATCATTTAAACATACTGCATATTTTGTTTTGTCTCTATTTGTCGTGAATCTTGACAAAGTGAATTGATCAGATTTCACGCTATCAGAATATCTCATTCCAGATATATTCTATTTTTCTAGAGATATATACGAGAAAACCCAACAAAATTCTTCAATGTTGCATGGTACTCACCTCTAGTAGAACGTCTCATTGCGAGTGCAAAAATGACTGCCTTTGTGACACAACCATCAGAAATCAGCATTCTGATCTCGAAGCACTACTATAAAGGCACGAATAGTTTCAGAAATTAGAGAATTGATTTTTTCACACTTTTCACATTGTGTACAAACACCCACACTGGAAGATCCACCCTGTATAGTTACTTCGAAGCGATGCACTGTCCAAGGATATTTCGATTGATTTTATGTGAAAAAGCATCTCTCTGTGATATACAGGTTGCGGAAATTAGAGAAAATATCAGAACTCACCTGTATGACCAGTATTTCTGAGCAAAACATTGAATTTGCTTTCGTAATTTGCAAAATGTATCGGTGGCAGGTTCCTTCGTGTCGCATTGTCTTTGGAAATCGCTATAGGAGATTGCCAACCACCTTTTTCATTGTTTGTATGCCATTTTTCTGGAGAAAAAGGTGTAAAATGGTTGGATTTAGTTCTTTGTTGAATATTTTGTGAATCATCACGCCATTAAGTGATTTTTCTCATATAATTGTAAGATTATGCACTCCAAAAGAAGTCGAATAATGATCCGTATCAAAAGATGAGTTATGGGTTTTGGTGCAATACCTTATACTTTGTAATTATCATTCTTTTTCAATTACTTAGATGAAATATTCATCGTGTTTTTATTACTAAACTTATATCGACAATGTTTCTATATTTCAATTGATTTGTACACACTTATTATTGATTATTCATTAGGATTATAGATGGAGGAATTCTTACCTAGAGAGCTCATACAATTTTCTATGAGTAGTTTGATTTTATATAAATTTGAAATTCCCTCCAGAAGCAACATTTGCAATTTCGTTGAGGGTTACCATTTGATTTTGGTTCTAATAGATTGAAATTCAAACTGCACAATTTTTTCCTGTAGCGATATGACACTTTATCGACATTTTGAACTTCTGAAATTGTCACAAGGATATCTACAGGGTACTTGCAATCTCAGTTTGATCGAATCGCAGTTGCTAAGGAATGAATTTTCGTAATTCAAAATCAGTTAATCATAAAAAAAACATTTATTATATCAAATACACTTCTACTTAAATCTATGTTCAGGTAACTCAATGTTATTATAGAAAAATTGTCATAAAATCACAGGGGTGTTATGTACTAACACCCTGTATTGGTATTTTGAGAAACCGTCCCTTCAAATAGCATAAAGGAATTTATCGACTAAATGAGATGAGATTCGTTTGTTGATAACAATTCTTAGAAAATATTGAAATGATGGAAATGATGATATGTTATTGAACATCATGTGCGAGTTTGATACTAAACTTTATCTAACGCAGGTTCTAAATACGAGACGATGCTTTGGTTGGAAATTCCGGAATAAGAATTACATGTATATAAAATTTACATAATACTTAGACTTATAACGGTATAACAGATATACAGGGTTGTGATAAAGTATGCAACCGAGTAAATATCTTTTAAACGAAAAGGACGATATTTATGAAAATTTGCAGGTAAGTGCCATGGAACGAAATGCATCTGATGTACATTTTTTTGTTGATACTATACTTCTATTTCAACCGGAAATGTCATCAACTTATTTAATTCACATGAGGCACTCTATATATTTTTACAGATTTTGAAAGAGCTTGCTTGGTATTTTGATGTCCATACATACTGAGTTTTAGTGTGAAAAAATTCGTAAAAAAGAGGAATATAGCACTTTAATCAACCTCCTTTGAATTTTTTGCGTCAGAGCAAAAAACTATTTAGATGAACTAATTGATGTTGTTTGTATGCATCGTAATGAATTAACTTACAATTGACAAATTGTACAACAAATTTCGGCTATGGTGATTGTAAAATTTATTTCCGTCAATTAGAATTTGACACTTGGAGAACAAAAGAGTACTCGTTTATTTATTACTTTGCATAGTTTATCTAAATATTTTTTGCTCTAATGCAAAAAACTTGATTAAAGTGCTATATTCCTCTTTTCTACAAAGTTCTACAAACTAAGTATGTATGAATTCAAAATAACAAGCTCTTCAAAAATCTGTAAAAATATATAGGGTGTCCCATTCAAATTAAATAAGTTGATGACATTTCCGGTTGGGAACAAAAAAATGTAAGATATTCACTTGGTTCAATACTTCATCCCGACCCTGTGTAATAAAATGACAACACAGAGAAAATTCTATCAATATGGCACAAATGTGGAAAAGAACAACATGCTTATAGTCAACAATGAAATTTGTCTTTCAATTCGATCCAAATATTATTAATTATTTCCTAACTCGCTCTTCTTTGGTTGTATATTCGAAACCCCACCTAATACCTGTATCCCATTCGAGAGACCAACAAAAAAGGAATGATATAAAAGACGCAGGTTGATAACGTGCTGATACTGGCACCGGAGTGATGCTTATGGTATGGTTTCTCCCGTATGAAAACCGTCCTGTCATTCAGTGGTTGCAAAGATCTGTAATTCCTAGCCAACATGGAATGGTCTTCAGTTACCAGCAGTTCAAAAATGTGGACCTAAAACGAATAAAAAGCGAGTTGAATATAACTAGAATACTAGTTTCCCTGAAATGCTCGATCGGGTACAAATCCGGCGACCGAGCAGGCCCTAATCTCCCTACCTGCTTCCTGGATATGGGCATGGTCGTGGTGAAGATGGTCCAGATGACTCCTTCGTTGCAGTCTGGAGTGGTCAGGGAACCATCGTATCGGAAAAACTCCGCGTGGTCTCTAGGTATGAAATCTTTGATCACGAAGTTCGCCATAGCTTTCGGCACATTGAGCTGATCCTTGACGATTTCGATGATGTCGACTAGCGGTTGAAAGTCCATGTCGTCGTCCAATGAGAGCTGCAAGAGAATGACAAATCCAGTCAGTTGGATTTCATCATGTAGAAAATCTAAAATGACTTACATCAAACATCACTGCTACTACAGCGATGCCTCCTGGGTAGTTTTTGGCCGTACCCAAGTCGCCATATTTTTTGGCATAATGAACGATGTGTAGTTCCAGGGGATACCTGTGGAAAAAATATAAAAGCTCGTTGAGAAAGTACAACGATGTTCAGAGCACTGGTGGAGCTATTCTGCCTATTTGCCCATCTAATTTCTTCAACCAGAACTCTAACGAACAGCTACCTTGATTACAGCATTTTATTCGTTATAGCGGAAAATCACTCAAATGTCAGTTGTTAGATGGCGACACAAAAATGAGAACAAAATCAATATTACTGATCATTGCACAATCAGTGTTTTTAAAAATGATGATTCAGAAGTAGTAATTTAGGTTACTTCTCAATTTCAGATCAAACTACTTAATTACAATCTCAAAACATCAAAATCTGTAAAAATGTCACCATCTTCTGGGGACTTTTATAACTATTAGGCGTTAGCGTTTTAGAGAATTCGTAGGGATATTTATATTTTGTTTTGAGGATATCCACTGTGGAATTTGAGGAAGGTTTTAGTTAGCTCTGCTCCAGAATATCTGAATTGATGGTATCCCAGAAATACTGCAAAAAAAATTCTAAGTGAATCAATTTCTGGGTTTTTTTGATCTTGAATGATGATTGAAGATGCGTTAGCTTGATATGGGTGTTCGCAGGAAGTTCAAAGTACCTGAAATCGTCGATAACGTGTTCCGAGTGCCAGTGAAAGTGTAGATGATCCAACTGATAGGTTTGCCCAAGTCCACCTCCGTTCAGTTCTGGGATATTTCCGTCAAAGTCTGGTCGTATCTCGGCTAGAAATACGAAAAATTTAAATTATCATCAAATCAGCTCGTTCAACAATTTCATCTGAAACATCAAAGTTGACACTTGATCCAAACTTGGCAATAAATAAGCTGAAGCTATTTCATAGATCAGTAACAATGATATTTGTGAGAGTGTTTTGAGTCATAGTTTTTGGATATTATTGACAGAACTTAGTTTTTTTTTATCTGTTGACAACACCGGTGGAATTTTGGGAGAGAAGGAAGGTGTTAGAATTTTTCTTGAAAGTTTGGAGGTTGTAAGCATCAGGAAAGACTTCACTAGGCAAAGAATTCCACAACTTTGCCGTTCCATTGATGATTTTTTGTGTTCCAGATATCTTTTATTCTTCTTGACATACCTGAATGGCCATTATTCTTGATCGTTACTGTATATTTCATCCCGTATTTCGTCATATTGAGAGACCCGAAATCCTTGTTTATGGCCGATTGAGTGTCTAGTGCTATGGGAGATTGGTGCAGTCCCTCCTTGCATAGCGGCGACCAGTGTTCTATAATGAATATACAGGGCGGGTGTGAGTTCTCGAACCAGAAATAGAGATACAATATTTTTCATAGATGACCGAATGTAATTTAATTTGAATGAAAATAGAAATTATAATTATTATTTTGATATATTTGTATAGTAAGGACAACCTTCAGGTGCCTATAGAAGAGAAATTATCTATTCGTCAGTGATCCACAAGATACTTTCTTCGTGGCAAATAATTTAGGAAATTGAACTCGATATAATCAGATTCACCACAAGTATCTAATTTAAATACACAGAGCTCATTAAATTTCGTAGCATGTACAATTTTATGAGTACCTTATAAGATCATCATAATTAAATAGACACTGTCTGCTATGGAAAATATGAATAATTCATAAGACGCTGCGGTGAAAGATAAAGAATATCATGTACCTACTTCCCAATTAATTTGCCAAAGATCTGAAATAGTTCTGATGGTATTTCGTGAACTCGAAGCGCTGAATTTCGCGAAATTTGCTTACCTTCATCTTGATATTTCCACCCACTGCAAGTTACGTATCCTGAAAATAAATACAACAATGTCAACTTCACTTTCCAATCGCGCATCTTGCACAAAACTGTACCCTCATCATTTGGGTTCGAACAACCCTTAGAGATTTCAACTGAAAATTGTGAGAGATTATCTGAGTACTTTATTTTGATTCTTGCTTGTTTTTCCCCTGGCGATAAACTTCTGAATACTTATCGACGTTGATTTAACTAAGCAGTTATACTGGTCAACATGTCAACTGGGACGAAATAGACTAATGAGTGAATGTGTGCTTGGGAGTTTGCAAAAAGAACCTTTACAATGATATAGTATTACTATAATTATATCACTAGTATACTTCGATCTTAAATCACCTCTTAAATTTTTTTCACATTCTCCCAAACACCATGTACACATAGAAGTATAATTCTTGCAACTTCTCTATACCGGGTGACACAGATTCACATTTCTGAAATTTGAAACATGCTCACTAGAGGGCACTGTTTGGCAAGTTCACATTTTTTTTCAATGAAGGTTATGAACTCTCGGTTTTCAAAAAGAACACCCAGCATATCATTACATTTTTGGAGACTCCAAACCATCAGCATTTTAATCTAGAAGAACTGAAAATGAATCATCGTTTACGGAGAAATGAAAATTTGATTATTTGTACTGAAACACCAATGAGAGGATTTTGTTCATTTGAAAGATGGGATCTTCTGAAATAATCATTTATGTGGTCACCTCGACGAAAATTCGAATTCTTATTAGGGATTTGTATGTTGGTAAGAGCTTTGTTGTATTAGAAAATGGCATGGAAAATGTTTTTTCATAGTTGTCAACACAGTGTACATACATATAACTAACAGTACATCCAGGTATACGGCCAGTTTCGCTGTTGACCAGTTTATATCGAATATTCACTAATTATTCAAGCTCATTTGCAAATATTTCCCTATCGGCCGTATTATCGCCAATGACAAGCCAACGGGACTGAAATATAAATGTCAAGTACCAAAACCACAAATTCATGGTCTTCTCGATCAATTACTTTACCGTTTAAAATTTTCGAGGGATATTGTTTATAATAAGTAAATAAAGCGTTATAATATAATATTGACCCTAATATTTGGTCAGGCGTTCGAAATAGATGTAAAAAATGTAATTACATGATTTCATCGATATATACGCACAGTCTACTTCGGAGGACATGTCTCGAATACTGCTGAATAAAGCGATATTTTTGGGATATTTAGTATTGATCATGATTCACGACACAAATTAGAGTTTTAAATATATACTTATGAATAATACCTGTAAAACCAGACAAGGAAGTTTGAACCACAATTAATTATTGATAGTTTTATTAATATAATACCGTGCATATTATATTCGAGCATATTCATTTAATCCATGAGTAATCGTGTGATTATGAGAAATTCAATAAAATTACTGAACAATCCGAAGAAAGTATGTGATTTCTAGGTGGAAGCATTTCATTGAATCTAGTTCTCTATGGAGGATTTGGAATATTTTTTTTTATATTTTGCTTCTCTAATCTCTTGACATCGTAGTTTCCGTCTTCAACTTCACTTTCGACTTTCTGCACTGTGTACTGAAAGGTGCCTCACGAGTTCTGAAATCACACAATGCTCCATGTGAAATCGTATCATTACCATAGATATCATGTAATTTTGCATTTCTCGGAAATGTCGTACGTTAATATCCTTGCCTAAACTGTAGAAAAAAATTGGAAGTTGATACGTGATGCGATATTTTGTTGTTGATATGAGCTTGGTCATTGGCGAAATATCTGGTATAATCTGCATAATTGATGAAAACCCGATAGCTAGGGAAACTTCTCAGCCACCATACTGTAGTGGTTGGTGGTACATTGAAGGGCGCCTCACTAATTAGGAATTCACACAGTATTTCATGTGAAATCGTATTATCACCTCAGTTATTATGTAATTTTACATTTTTTCACCCGAACCGCAGAAAATAATTCACAGTTGATACGTAAGGCGATATTTTGTTGTGGATAAAAGTTCGCTCATTTGCGAAATATCTAGTATAATTTGCATAATTAATGAAAACTCGATATCTAGGGAAGCTTATATACTGTATGAAAATCACTGATATTGAATTTTCATGAGGTAACAATAGGAATCATTGAACTAGAAGTAAAGGCTGTCATAAAAATATCCATGTGATTTGAAATTTAATGACGCTTTAGTCTACGCTCTAAAGTAATCGCCGCGAATTCGTTTGATCTACTATTATTAGCTATCACTAGAGTGGTTATCAGAATTTTCATTTATTCAACAAAGATATATCATAAAACGGTGTTTTATTTGATCCGATATGAAGAATGACCTGCGATTTGAAGATGATTTAATTGATGATAACGTGTAATAAGTGAGATTGCAACGCTTATATCGATTCAAAAGTACAATAAACTGAAGGGTTTTTGCCCACATCAGTTTTCACATAAGCGTTTCTGCTGTCTGGACTTTTCCGAAAAAAATTGAAAAGAATAAGTTAGGGATGTATTTTTGAGGCTTGTTTGAAATAATTAATATCACGGATTCATCAGATACATCAAACAATATTGATATACCACCTCCTGATGAATAAACCTAGAGACTGTGTTTCCATCTTCCGACATAACGGGAGCATTGCTTTTAAATCCATCTCGAGGAAATTCCAAAACAGACCAAATTCGTAAGTGTGGATGATTTTTAGAAAACCCGAATGTGATGACAAACTTCCGAATGATGCATTACATCATGAAACAATTTCGTGTGACACACTTTGTGTGTGATGATAAGATTTGGTTATTGATAAAATATAATTTTCTAGAAAGTTCAGTAGGGAAAAATATGAGACATATGTCAGAAACCCGATGGGAAATAACAAATCAGTGGCAACAGATCTCTCTTCAGTCACTGTAAGACAGATATAATAAACAATCTGTTTTGACATATCAGATTGATTACCGTCTTATTTTAGTTGAATTATTTGGCAATGAGGCATGTATTCGTCTTATTTTCGCACTTTTGCGTATGTGTGAGCATAAATCTTGAATTTTCCCAGCTGAAAATGTTTGAACAACTATTTGTTGTTAACCGTAATGATTCTGGTTTCGTAAGTGGAGGTTAATATAAAAGTGGAAAAACATGAATATGAGGACCTCCGCGATTGCAAATAAACCTAGAAACGAAAAAAAATAATGAATCTCATTGTTCCACTTTTACTGAGAAAATGATAAGTACATCAATAAATGTGCCATTATAACAAGGCTATCCCTGTAAATTTACGCGAGCTGCAATGATTCTTATTCTTGTTTCGAAATGTCATTGGATTGTCTACCGGAATGCACTTTTTGATTGTAACTATTAGTTTTTAAACCCTGAAATTTCTATTTCTCACTTGATATAAATTGTTCTCAATAATTAATTTCAATATCTGAGTTTGTAATAATTCATTAAATTCGAATTTATCATCATCGTTCAATGGAAAACACTTAATTTCTGTTTCATTTTCAAAGTCTGCATCGAATTCTAAGTATACGAATTTGTTCCATACTTCAGGAAGTATAAAAACTCACTTTTCATGATACCGAAATTGAGTGTCATCACTTTATATGGAATTGTGCACAATCAGAAATAAAAACACCCTCAAAACTAGTTGTTAAACCAAAAACTCTATTTTTTTCATCATCATCAATGAATTGTGGCGCAAATAATATCAGCGTAACAGGAAGAAATTATCTAACTAACTTGATGCATGAACAAATAATTCTGCTATTGCCTCAACCCTGCAACGCACTGTATAATACAGTTTATTATATCGAAATTAGATTAAAAAAAATTAATGTACACAATGATTAGAAAAATGAACAACACCATCAAAAGCAGTTGGGAATGAAAATATTCAAATGTTTCTCCATCATCCTGTATAGCATTATTTCTCGAAATTTCGCCGCGTAACGAGAAGAAAAAAAAATATCTGGCTGTCGGAACCAATTGTTTTGAACTAACCTGCAACAAGGAGGACAATCACAGAGCACCGCGATATCATTCTGCTTTTGCCTCGACCTTGCCCAACACACTGTATAACAGCGACTGTGTCCTGGCTCAGGTCCCTCTGCACTAATATTGGCAAATCGCCCCTCTGATAGAAGCCAACTGAGATTCTCTCTCTGTCGCTTCCAATCGAAACAATTGCCATTCAAAAAATTAGAATCATCGCACGTGGGGTTTCAGTCGGTTAAATATCAAAATTCGATTGATTATCTTATCTTTCATCTTGGAATCATCAGATGCACTTTTATACTACCGACACTTTTTTTCCAAACGTGGATCAGAATAAATTGCATCTCCCATTTCTCCATACAAGTAATAAAGTAACATCTTCATTGACTCAAATTTGTTATCTAGGCATTGAACCTATATTTTATTTTCTTCAAACGATGATCGAAAAAAGATTCTGACTGTCATAGCTTCATTGACACTCTGTATAATATGCACATAACATCTCTATCTCTATCAGTGGCCATCATTATCATATATCACGGCACAATTTGATGTTATTAAATCATTCAACAAGAGTATTGTGTCAGTAGTTGCGATTGTCACGTACGTACTGCTAAACAAATTGTGTCAACTGAAGAGTCTCGTTTCAAATTCACTCTTTCCAATCATATTTTTTATCTTTCCTTCCGAACGATACGATTTTAGTTCGCAATCTGATCCAGATCCAATCACGTATCGCATCAAATTCGATGAAAATATTGGTAAACATCATTTTGTTATCGTTACAAAGCACTTTGCTACGGTGAATAAACAACAATACTGTATCAGTTGGTCTGAGAACGTGAGTTTTCCTTTGAAAACTACTGACCAGCATTCAAACATCGTTAGTAGTTACAACCACTTCATTTTGTCACCGCTACAAAGCATTTTGCTACGGTAATTACACTAAATTGCTGTGATAACGATACTGTATCAGTCAGTTTGACATTGTTAGTAGTTACAACCACTTCATTTTGTCACCGTTACAAAGCATTTTGCTTCGGTAAATACACTGAATTGCTACAATAACGATACTGGGTCAGTCAGTTTGACATGAGTCCTTCTCTGTGAAGTATTCAACAGCATTCAAACATTGTTAGTGATTACAACCACTCCATTTTGTTACCGTTACACCAAATACACTACTTTGTTGCAATAACGATACTATATCAGTCAGTCTGACATGACTTCTTCTCTGAAAACTATTGAATAGCATCGAAACATTGTGGGTAATCAAAACCATTCGATTTTGTTACCGGTACCGTTAAATTTCGCTATTGAAAATACACTACATTGCTGCAATAACAATAGAATTTTGTTACTGTTACAAAGCATTTTGCTACTATGAATGAATTACATTGCTGCAATAACACTACTGTATTAGTCGGTTTGACAAATCAACAGCATTTGCTGATTAGCTGAGCTAAAAGTTGTCACAACTAGTCGTATTGTGACCGCAACAAAATGATTGTTAAATCAACCATATTACTTTGTTGGGAAGACGCAATCATTGTTTCATATAGCACATGACCATGTCCAAAGTCATGACAAATTATGTCAATAACCTCCTGTATGTCTACAGGCTCGAGCTGAAAACGAAAATCCATGCGAACGAAATATATCTCGGAGACAGTACGAGATGAGAAAAATCAATTCGAAATCATTAATAATGCATTCCCAAATGGCGCTATGAATAAAACACTTTTTGTCGATCATCAATAATTCATAGATAACATCAATGATAAAATTATATTCGCATTGAATGACAATTAAGAACGTCTAATGAAATATTACAAAAACATTAACATAGTAATAAAATCCGAAGAAAATTTCGGTTATGGAATGAATTCAAATAGGGTGATCAAAATTCACGGGGAGTCGCCGATACGGAATTATGACGTTGTATTATGATTCTTTTATAGATAAATTCAATAACCATATGACAAGCTAATAACAATTATCAATCATGTCAGTCAGGGATTGAATATTGATTTGATGTAGTTTTGAACAAGCTGGATTCTTTATCTGAAAAGATGGAGAAGATACAATTTGAATAAGAAATTAATTTTTTGTTTCGAGAATTTCCTACATATTTCTGAAATCAAATTGTGATTTAGTATGTTGGCATACAATTCATGGCCAGTTTCTATTGCGGAAATAAGTTTTTCGTTTGAAAAAAGAGAATGTAGCAAATGTTCGTTATAGATTCCTGATTTTTGAGCCACGACACCCGATTCATAAACCATTTGATAGTCTTTTTGATATTCAAAAAAACGATACTTAAACAGTCCCTCCTCAGAAATATTTTAAACGCCCTGTATACTCGTAGAGCATTCATCATTTAGGAAGATAGTTTTTTTTCTAAGACCCACATCTAACCAAGTTTTCCATTCGGCTCTATGAAATTGTAACACCCTGTATACTCGTTGTAGAGCATTCATCATTTAGGAAGATAGTTTTTTTCTAAGACCCACATCTAACCAAGTTTTCCATTCGGCTCTATGAAATTGTAACACCCTGTATAATTTCTGTGAATTGCATGCGGTTGAATAATACGTATGTACTCGTAAACTATTTTTATGCCCTTTGATCCTCGTTCATGTATTGACATATTTATTTTTATATTGGGCTAGGATTAATAATATAATTTCTCTCCCTATTGTATAGCAGCGGCATCTGGACTTCAAAGTGTTAATTACCTAGAGAAGCCTCGCTAGAGAATAGCAATCTAAACTGTGAGAAATTCAGTTACTAGTTTCGGTCGCTAGATGGCTGAAGTATACTTTTCTTTTATGCCAATGAGAAATATGCAAGTTACAAGTTTAGATTGAACACTCGGTCGAAGATTACAGACGCAGATGATGCAGACGCAGACCACAATGAACCATTTGTGTTTTCGCTGACTTCAAACCTCTCGGTTTCTTGACGAAATCAAATCAAAATTGAGTTGCTTGATGTTCACATGAATTATTTGAAAATAGAATATACGATTTATAACTATATGCCAATATGGATTTTTGTCCTGGTTTCTTGATAAAAAATTGTCAAATAGTTGATATGACACTATATGTACCCGAATTGGTCGCAGTTTGGTCAGATACACTTATACCTACACCTAATCAGAACCTTCCTCCCAGATTATTGTGAAATCAAATCGATCTCTTGTTTTTTTGACTTAATCGCCATCAAACCAGAACCAAGTTGCTTGTGATGATTACATGAATCATTCGAAATGATGAGCATCAATACATTTGGAAACAATTTGGTCACTTTTGGAAAGTTACCAAATCAGAACCAAGTTGTTGGGTTACATGAATCAGTTGATCTGACCCGAATGAGTTTCAGTTTTTGGTCAAATACACTTTGGACTCTGGAAATAATTGATTGATTCGAAGGAATATGACTAGGAATAGCAATAGGAATCAAGTTTCCAGCACTAATCTTCTTTTTTTTGCCAAATCTGAACCAAAAATAGGATAAATTTGGTCAGATTCAATGGATGAGATTACAAACATGACACATGTTATGAATGTGAAATATACAGTTTCAAACTTGCATGATATCTTGACTGAATAAGTCTTCAACCAGAATCAAGCGGCTGGTAACATTTTGGTAAAGTTACCAAATTCAAACCTTCCTCATGAAGAGAAGTAAATAGGCTATATCTCTGTGATCTTTCGAGATAACACCATCAAACTTGGTATCGTTGAGTTCCTCACGATGAACCCTAACCGATGATGAAATAATATATAGGGTGATCTCTTTAGGAAAATCTTTATACTGAATTCAATTATGACGAAGTGTATCATTATTTGTTAAATATCAGCGCGTTTCATGATAACGGTTCTGTTTCGTGGTTACTCTGTACAATATCCATGCTCGTTATCCTCGCATGGTATCTCAACCATTCGACCATATCGTTCGATTTCCATCTTGATAATAATTATAGATTGCTGCACACTGCTAAATCAAAATCTCGAGAGTGTAAGGCAACAAACAATAATTAAGCCATCCTTGTGAGCAGAGATAAATTGCTAAAGTTTAGCAGAAGACAAAAAAAAAAACCAACGTCGGCCGTGTTGATTCAGATGTTTTTGGGGCGGACTTGTATTCTTTTTTTATTACGAGGTTCGCAATGCACTTTTTGTATTCGGCGTATTCGAGGTGTCATAATGACCCCAGATGCGTGTCGAAACATTTTTTTCTTGATACGCAATTTTTATTTTCTTGGTATTGGTATTACTGAACTGTCAGCCAAAGGTCCTATTCAGGGTGATTTTAATTCCTAGGTAGATTCTGAGGATTTACAAAACAATCTGGAAATTCTGTCTGTAAGTTCTTCGAGGAGGTGGTACATTCATTTTTCAGCTTTTCATGGGATTTTCTCTCCTCGTTTTTGAAAAATAGAGTAGAAGTTGATAAAAATTATTGCAATATATTTGTAGTAAAACAAATCCCAAATTTGTCCTTACTACAAATATATTGCAATAATTTTTAACAACTTCTACTCTATTTTTTAGAAACGAGGAGAGAAAATCCCATGAAAAGCTGAAAAATCAATCTGGAAATTGATCAGTTCGTTTTCATTCATTTTTTTCTAGCGTTATTTGATATTCCAAAACTGCTTTTGATGTTTGGTGACGTTTTTTTCACAGGGAAAATAGTGCTTTTCATTCTGATTTCCATTGATGTATGAATTTAAATAAATTGATTATTTGAAAGCACGAATATGCAAGTGAAACTATCATTACCTTGTAAGGCTCTATTTATTAACTACTGTGTTTAGATTCTGATGAAAAATGAATACAGGGTGATCAGAAATAGCATTGAGAATTACTTTGGAAGAATCATTTAGAGTATTTTTTTTTGTAGTTTGTAGGGTTCGAAATATTTGGCAAATTACAATCTCTCTGTTCCAGAAAATCGCGTATTCTTGAGTTTAGTTATTCTCAGTTGGCCATGGCGTTCGCGGTTGTGTTAGAAACAATCAAGTGTCACGAAAATGTCTCTATTCGAATCAATTCATTATTTGTGGCGAATGTAATAGGGTTATCTAAATTTGCGATATCCGCAAAAAGCTGTATAGATTGGAAATAATGTTTTGAAATCATATCTTGGCAATAGATCTATAAAAACTAAAATGAATGAATTGAAGAATGTCGTGGTCGACAGCGTCGGACGCTTCTTCAGGATCCCAAAAAATCGCTGCTACATAATTCTGACACTGATATCACTTTCTCTTCGTTTCAGATGATATGTTCGAATGACGAGCGAGCGTAGCTCCCTCGAGTTATGAGTGGGTCACGTGACCGTCCGTAGTAGGTGGGGCGGTCACGTGAGGCGTGAATTGATGCGTGATATGCTCCCCACTTACCGAATGCGAGTGGGGGGCGTCAGTGTTATCGGTGGTATGCTGGGGCAGGTCGCAGACGAAGAAGGACCGATAGAGGTGGATCGGAAGATCGTCGTGTCGGTGAGCGATATTTTCATTATGCATGGCTTGTTCGTCGCTGAAGAAGAAAGAGGAGTTCGATGGGAAGGTGGCTGGGGGTGAGGTGGCAATGCACCTGCAACCCTGCGGCCGGATGTACCACCCCACTTTGTTATGTCGTCGAGATAGGGTTGCCAGATGGAATTTCTCTTTGAGCAGGGCATTTGAAAATGGAAGCGCAGCAAAAGTAGTTAGTTTCCTTTATTCTTTGATACTCATATGATTGTGAATTCGATGAAATGATAAACGAATATCGTTCAGGTTTAGATGATGAACTTTTCGAAGAAAATTTCAATATCAAAGCGGGGAGTCGCGTTAATTTTTTTCATTAGATAGAGACAACTGGCAACCCTATTCTGAGCAGAATCTGGAGGAAGCTGTTGCTGAGGATTTGAAGTGCCCTAATAATCAAGTGAACCACAAATTATTTCGACAGTTTTGGAAGCTGCATTCTTCACGCTGGAGATGCGTTGCTCAAAAGTCATCGAATTCTACCGGTTCATCATACACCAGGTGTTCGAAAAAATTCGTGGTCCACTTGATTCTGTGAGCACCTCATTGACATCGCGGGTTGTTGCAGAAGTCTTTAGTCTGTCGATGCATGCGCAACCGAGACTGACAAAAGGTCAGTATGGAGAAGGAAGGGAGGATTTGGCACATCGAGGGTTGTAGCTGAAGTCATTTTTTGTTTTTTTTTTTGTTTTTTGTCGATGCATGCGCAACCGAGACTGACAAAAGGTCAGTGTGGAGAAGGAAAGGAGGACAAGGAGATTGGAGGTTTGATTTTCTGTCCGTTTTGATGCATGAAAATGTTGGGCTGACTATGAAATGGTATCTGTGGTTGTCAATTCGATATAATCGAGATAACTTGTCGTTTTTGGAAGACTGAGATCTTTCGAAAAGTGCAATCAATTCTATATTGAACAGAAAATCAATCAGCGCAAAGCGGAAACGTCATATCATCAACTCGATAGAATCATTCTGTGGGTCATCAAAAGTGCCAATAATGAGGATAATTATTATTTTTTCGTTTGTCTCCGAATAGTTGATGAAAAATGAACTCAGAATTGCAGATTATGCAATTCTACTTCCATTTGACCTAACATCCCCATGCATTTGCAATTGAATTAATAATATTTTCTTAACAACGGAAAGTATTCTGGGTGTTTCGTCCACTGTGATATGTTCAATTCACTTCCATTGTCTACCAGTTCCACTCGAATACATCCTCAGTTTGTTTCAATTAGTTTTCTATCCCCAGAGACCTGTATTTCGCATTGATATATTGTACAGTCTTCGGTTCAGTTTAGGAACCAGCTTGGAACTCTGGAAATTTTCGAGCCAAAATATGAAAGCTCAGGTAATCAAAAAGATATTTGCGATTCTCGGAATATTTTCACGATACGCATCTTGTTTTCTTCAGAATTTTTCGAGTGAAGAGAAAAGTCCAAGGAAGACCGTTTTCACTTGAAGATAGACGTTTTGAGGAGCTACTTCGATTCATCACGTGGTGAGTATTTCTTACACGTGGTGATATCAACAATGCGGTTGTATAGAATTTTCTCTGTATATGGATATATTCTGTTACTGACATTTTTTTGGTTGTAAATTTATTGCCAATGAATCGATATAATACACTTTTACTTTAGAAAATTTAATGAACAAACAAACTGTCTGACTACTGGTCACTTTTCAGTGTCAAAAACGATTGAACATTGAAAATATTACGAAAAGAAAATATATGAATTTTGTTGAAAACGAGAGCGAGTTCGTTTCCGAAACGTCCACTGAGATAAGGTGAAGTTTCTTAGGATTTCCAAATTTTCCAAAGATCAGAGCGTCACTAACAAATGTAGAATTTTCCTTTCGATGATTTCCAAGCGTAGTGGCATTTTGAGGCCGATCACAAAATCTCTCCTTACTACGAATATATTGAAATAATTTTCATTTTTTAGAAACGAAGACAGAAAATCCCACTGAAAAAACTAAAAAAATTTATTAGGAAATTAGGGAACTTTTCTCCTCGATTGACGTGATTGACGTGAAAAGTCAACCTACTAGTGTAATGTCGGGTCCGACCCTGGTGGAAGTGTTTCTTCGCGTGAAAAAGTGTGTCGAGCAAACATTTTGGAATACCGAGTCGGGGCGTGTGAACCGAAAATGTTTTGATTGCCTCGCGTCACATTTTTCTCCTATTCCCCGTCGGTGACACCTCATGAGAAACTGGTCACCGGCAGAGCAAACAACAAACAAACAATATATTTGGACGAACGAAATGAATTATACTGAAATCAGCGGCGTTCCAGTCCAATTTACCCACCCCTGTAGAGGATAGTGAAGTATAACTAATTTTTATTAAATAGTAGAAATGCGATAGGGTGTGCCGTATCAACCCTAATTCGACCGAACAAACATTTTTCAAATCCCATTTCTGAGACGGAATTTCCAATATCAATCTGTTCAGTTAGAAAATATACCTGTATCTCCATGATAAGAATTGGATTTCGCCCGTCGTGTATACGTTGATCGAAAACTCTTTTCTGTCCAAAGCAGTGGCTGCTAAATCGATAATGTAACACCATCCAGTAGTTTGTTTATATTTTCCAAGGTCAAACAGAGAACATACACATACCGATCAACGCGAGTGTATGTGTGGTATGAAAACTGAATTTACTCTGCGAATTCTACCAGTCTCATACGTGGCCTTGAGACACATCTGAAGGCAATCGAAAGATTCACGTAGAATACCGAGAAAATTAATCGGAATAATTTCATTCTCAACAACTTTGAATAGCTCAGTTTAGGTGATTTCCGTTATGTCATTCAAATGTCAGATAAACGTCGTCATACTATTTTCCGAACGAACATAAGGAAGAGAAAGAGCTATCGATTCGTATGGGTGTGCAACAAAGAAGGGTGCAATCAGCTGATCACTACTGGTTGCCTATCTCTCTCGTTTTCATTGGTTGGATTTCTCTAGGCGCCAAGTAGGGTATATTTAAATTTTCTTCAACATTATTCAATCACTTTCACCTATGAAATGATATATTCTGATCTTTTTTGAATCTATAAGTAGAGCAATAGGCTGAACAAGACTGAACTGGCTGAACCAACTAGGGTTATTCTCCAATTTTTAATATGCAAACAACAAGTAAAACTGGGTGTCTTTGTTTCAACACACTAAAGGATCAATACCAATTGTCAATGGATCCATACCAAGCGTCATTCATCAATAGAACGGCAAAGTTGTGGAATTCTTTGCCTGGTGGAGTCTTTTCTGATGCTTACAACCTCCAAACTTTCATGAAAAGTTCTCCCAAAATACCACCGCTGGCTAGCACGATGTTCCTCGAACATTATAGGTTTCCCTTTCGTGTTGTCCACAGATAAAAAAAAATTAACTTTGCTGAACAATAGATTCGAGGAAATAATTTCACACTATCAACTCGATTCGAATGAAAATAACTAAAGATGTATTTCTCAATACAATCAAAGTGATTTCCAACAGTCAGCTGATTTTTGATCTCTTTCTAATGGTCGTTTCAATTCCTCTCTCTCTCTCTAAGCTCGATCCAGTAGAAAGTTACAATATCATATTATATCATTTTATCAATTTCATCATTTATATAGTGAATATCGTCATTGAAAAGTCGAAATTTTCTATGTGCATTCGATGTAGTTTTTCAGCATATACAGAAACTGTTCATCTCATACGACTTGAAAAGTACAATTCAATAATTCTTGTAGAAAAAAACTCAAAACTTGGGAAACCTTCTCACAGCATCGGAAATGTCATATTTCTTCACTAAAATTATCCTCTGAATGAAAATCCTGGTGCCGCCTCTGGCTCCGATTATTGACACGTCAAACACTCGTAGAAGTTATATGTTTTCATTAGGAATTTCTCGGATTGTTGTATACTTTACAATAACAAAGTGGTTAATTGTTTTGAAGGTGTGTATTGAGCGGCGCGTATTCCGGATTTTTCTCCAAAAGTACGGGACTTTCTTGAGATTGCTGAAATCCTTATGTGGCGTAGGAATGTCTCTCGATTGTTGAGAGAGCAAACAGATGGCTGTTACGATATTTTGATATCCAGGTGAAGGACCAATCAGCTCTGTTTACTGGCTCGGACAAGTTTTTACAAGCTTATATAGAAATAATATATGAACAATAGTGAAAGAGAATATTGGAAAGTCAAAATTAGCTTGACATATGGCTGAAAAATCAATACGACATTTTTTCCTGTTCATTTGATATGCACTCTGTGACCCACTTCATATGAACCACCCCTGCGAATTTTGCATCTTTGGACCAATGCCAATGTAATACCATAAACTCATTTCATAATCACTATGTGATCACTGGGTAATCCTATGGAATCACTTTGTAATTGAATCAAATCAAAGTTCATTCCGTGCATAATATAATATCAGTCAATCTATTAGACTAGTTCAGTAGATTTAACTGTTCTGCCTATGTTTTCAATGGAAAATTTCAATCATTGTAGAAATAGGAAAAGAAAAACACAAAAAACTCTGTGGGTTTGTCATCTAAGTCAATTCACAAAATCACAAAAAATCACTAATTAATCCGATGAAATCACTATGTAATCCTATGAATTCACTTTTTAATCACTATGTAATTCAATAAATTCACTCTGTCATCACTAATAATCCCATGGAATATGTGATCACTACGTTATTCCTAAAATCCTAAATTCCTAAATTCCTAAATTCCTAAATTCCTAAAATCACTTCATGATCACTAAAATCACTATAAAATCTTGTAATCTTTGGTACAGGTTCACTGTCACATCGTATTTATGATCGACGAATAAAAAAAACAGAATATCCATTCCGAGATCCGAAGCCGGCCCTGATAAAATATCGATAGGCATGCTATTAGGAATAAATTATCTTGACAATGATTCGAGACGCCTCAGGTATATCAATAAATGCATGTAGTGCCACTCGAGTACTCCTTGAAGGCGCCACCGATGTGGTACCTGCGTCTTTATTGCCTCGAATCATATTCGACCGTTTCATTGGAAAATTTCGACACCCCGGCTGCATTTCACGACGGGTCGTCTCACAGTTATATTTGCTTTCGGGATTTTTCATGAATCTCGGCAAAACCCAGATGAGAAATTTGCCCGAAAATATTACATGGCCATACAACTTCATTAAATGACAAGAGCGACGACTGTTTTGAGATGGGGTGTGTGACATAACTTGAAAATTAGTATGAAAGTTACATTTTAAAAATGGCGAATGCGCCAGTTTCATCCATCAACAAATTCTATTATAAGCCTTTAACATCATTATTATACAACTTCAATACATGACAAGAGTGTTTTGAGAGAACGAGTGTGACATGTCTTGAAATTTAGTATGAATTTCCGTTTGAAAATGGCGAAGGCGTCAGTTTCATTCTACAACAAATTCTATTATGATCCTTTAACATCATGATTATACAACTTCAATATATGACAAGAGTGTTTCGAGAGAACGAGTGTGACATGTCTTGAAATTTAGTATGAATTTCCGTTTGAAAAATGGCGAGGGCGTCAGTTTCATTCTACAACAAATTCTATTATGATCCTTTAATATCATGATTATACAACTCCATCATATGACAAGAGCGACGACTGTTTTGAGAGGACGAGTGTGGCATGTCTTGAAAATTAGTATGAAGTTCCGTTTCGAAAATGGCGATGGCGCCAGTTTCATTCATCAATAAATTCTGTTATGATCCTTTGAATTGAGACATTTATGGTGAAGGTAGAGTATTCAAATACTTTATTCTAAAACACTTCAATCTCGGTATAGAGGGCGTTGAGTTTAGGAACGTTTTCATTCAATATTTCAGTATTATTATCGTACTTAATAAATTTCCAAATCCCCTTTTCGAAATTGTTGCCAGATCTCTATTGATAGCATCGACCAGTCTCCTCATCGTAGCTTTGACTTCATCAGATGATACAGCGAAGGTGGAAAGTTGCTTCTGAGACAGATCCTTGCGTACGACATTGATTTCCGTAGTGATATATTTATTTACACACTAAGCACAAATTCCATCTCACTCGTTGACAACTACAAGTTGCATTGGAGGTGCATGAAATAATGTGTTCGCTTTCGCATTTGCATCAACAATGAGAACAATTTGTTGCTGTCGTAACAAAGTGTGGCCGGCGTACGAGGAACAACGATATTTCATGGTCGCCACAAGAAAAACTGTTGGACGTGATGAATGAGACTGACGATACAGTAAACTATTCAGAGCTAGCCGCAAATTGAAAGTTCACGATTTATGACAAGTGACGGATTGCGAGCTGGATTTATAACGTTTTGTTCGTGGTCAGAATCACCAGCTGTTGGTTACCAGGACAATAATGCTGGTTGGCGAAAATGCGGAATTTTATATCAAGTTTTATACGTTGCAAACTGTGTAGCGTTATTTAAGGCGTTTTACATTTGTCATCGTTAATTATTTCTGAAAAAAACTAATGATGACCGAATAAATGTGGAAAATAATTGATACTTTGCTGCGGTAGCCTCATTTTTGTAACATTTAATGATTGCTTCCTTCCAATTGTTCATTGATAGATCGATAGATAGATCGATTTGATAGCAATATGAAAGTCAACTCCATGTCCTTCTTTCCTGGATCTGTCCCAGTGTTTTATTTGGGTGTCATTGATGTTGCCATTTAGTTTTTCTCTTCATCAGTTCAACATCAAAAATCCAGACAGATAAACAAAAAAGCAAGAACCGTCTCGTCATCTTATATGGAAAATCTTCATCTTTTCCGAAATCACAAATGATTCGTTACAATAGGTTCGTTTCCAGGGAATTCTGATCAGCAAACTCATACTCGTTATGATTTTGATATTTCTTCGTCTACATCCTGTATATAATTCATACAGATGGTGGCTCGTCTGCGAAAGCTCATGTTGTTCAGAAATTGACTCTTATCAGTGGCAATTAGGAAATTCAGAACCTTCAACGTTTTAATGAGGATTTATCGAAATAATGAGTTGAATATAAACTTCAACTTGGGTTTTCTTCATTCGTATCGAGACGTAGGTAGAAATGTGGCACCTTCCAATAATTTTATCACTTTCAGTTTTCATCCACAATGGTGAGCAAAATCTTCAACCTTCTGTTGGAAATCTGTTCCAATACGTTTAGATTATCGTTTAGGTCATAATATTTTGTACTGGTTGTTTCTACAGGTAACTGCGAATCCACACTAGATGACAAATATTATGTGGGAAAAAACTGGGTACGTAAACCTAAAAACAAGTTTTTGTCTTCTTAGAACATTAAAATAGCGTTTTATGAAACTTCTCTTTCATGAAAGTTCTCCTATTCCCAAGCAATAAGGATATGCGATGCACTTGATATGAAGCTAGTAAGCATCGAGAATAGCGTAAAAAACGATGAACTCTCCGAACTGATGAGACAAAAAGGTAAGCTTCCACAAGATGTAACCACTTCCATACAACTGGAATAACCTTCGGCGCTGACATTTTGAAGTCGTAGAAAAAGTACAACATGTAACTCTCCTCTTAGATATTCGTGGGGGCTGTTGGGTGTCAGGGAGGACCTTACCGGACAGAAAATCTTGGTCGTGGTTGGACGGTAAACCGTTCATCTACCAAAACTGGAACCCCAATAGCAGCAAATATCGATACGATCGCGCTCTAACCGACAATTGCATTACGGTGGCCAGATACGGAAATCAGCTGTACTGGGACGATCAAGTCTGTCAAAATTTGCGCTGCTTCATCTGCGAATACCCCAGTAGTGATTGCAAGCAGCATCAAATCAGTATCAGAGTGGACGATCATCTGAACGCAACCAAAACAGCTGCCAGAGTGGCTAGGAGAAAGGAATTCTATGTTAGCAAATCAAGGGTCAGTATTGGGCATTTTGGTGGTATGATAGTAAATGAATGATAATGAAATGAATCTAAACTTGGTATGTTTAATGTCAGGCGTCATCTGATGGCTAAGGTACAGGAAACTGCGAAGTCATTCTCATTTTTTGTCTGGAAGCTATTCATAAAGCTAAAGCCCAAGGTCAAAACTGACTTGGGACAAGGATGCTTCAATGAAGGTGTTGAAGCTGCAATGGCAATCAGCTGCATACAAAACTGTATTCAGAGCTGTATGCAGAATAATCTTCCAAGATGAAGGCGAAGTGGAATAGTGCAAATGAACGTTGGTTCTGAAGGAAACAACTATCAGCAAAGAAGAAGAGGACACAAAATTTATATCAAACTGTATATACAGACTCCTGGATCTACGTAGCTCACATGAGACTTCTTCTGGACGAACAACTTTGTGCAGAAAGAAAGGTCTCCTCCTTAGCCATAGCAACGACCCTGACTCTATGTACTATGAGTACAGAAGGTCCAAGTGTTCCGGAAAAGGTATTTGGCGTGCCAAGACCTGCAAGTCTTCCTGCAAGGTTTCTTTATCTTCTCTCTGTTCATGTTGGATCAAGTTCTTTCGGTGCCAGAGCATATTCTGGCATCCAAGAAGGTTTAGTTTGTCTAGGTGGTGGATCATTGAGATGTGGTATTTCATCTGGATCCCAATATATCTTGACATAACTCAGCTGCTGATTTATTTTTGGCCTAGTGATGCTCATCTGGATATCAATCGTTACTTTGTAGGCGACTTATCAACAAGCTGCTGACAGTTGCCAATCGATGTCTATGGAGCTAATCAGTATCTATAACGAGGAAGAAAATGACGAGATCGATCGGTTATTGGCTCAAGGTAAGTAGCTTAAAGTTCCTTTACACTTGCACTTGAAGCTGTACTTTCAAATCTCGTCTTATAGAGTCAGCCAGCAGTTTCTGGTCCTCAGGGCACAGAGACTCTGCTCAGGGCGTGTGGCATTGGTCCAGGGGGGAAAACATAACGTACAGAAACTGGAGAGCTGGGGAGCCGAATAATGCCAGAAGGAATGAGTTTTGCATTCTCGTCATCAGATTGAGCGAAGGAGTGAGGTGGATGGACCAAACTTGCACCGATTCGTTCAGGTACATATGCCAGAGTATAGTGCCCAAAGTTGATATCGTTGTCAATGGAGATGTGGTGGTGTATCAGGGACGAAGTAATGTCACCACGAGGGTCCCTAGCCAGGAGAGGCCTTTCCAGGTGTTTGTCGATGTCGAATCAGGTGAGGGATTCTTCTGGATGGGCTGGATACTATAACTCTTCGCTTTTCAGAACCTGCTAATGATAAGCGTGACCAAGTTGTGTGGAATCATTTCATAAGCGATGAGAAGGTGAGATATGGATGTGAATGAATCAATTGTGGTTTATCTTCCAATGGATTTTTGCAATTTCAAGGTGAGACAGTCAGATGCAGTTGCAGCTTGTGAAAATCGATCTCAGCATCTTTTGACTATAGAAGACGCGAAGAAAAATGAGTTGATCTTTGACTTGTTGGAGAAGAGTCGTAAGTGCCATGGGGTTATTGTTACTTTTGATCTCCAAGAACCTTGCAGACTCAGATCAGAGGTCCTGTATTTGACTCATTTCCCAATAACTCCCATTATATCTGTCTTGTTATCTTATAGTTTTGGATTTATGAGGTTTCCAAAGAAGGGGTTCATGATTCTTTTTCCACTGTTCTTTGAACACACTTGTGGCCAATTAACACCATATTTGATTCAATTGAAAGATTCTTGGACCCTCGATATTTTGCTGAGTTCAGCTTTTTCGTAATTTTAGAAGTTCGTGGTGTTTATTGGACGAGCGCTTCTATAAACTCGACGAATTCCCGCTGGCAATGGGGTAATGGGGAGCCTGTGACGTATTTCCATTGGGGAGTGAGGTCAAAAATTAACAGTACTCGAGAGGCCATTTGCATGGAAATTCACAAGACCGACTTGGATGTCACGTGGTCGGATCTGCCTTGTGATGAGACTAGACAGTATATTTGCGAGGATGTGTTGGTTTATTCGGTGAACGCAGCTGGAGGAACTATACTGAGTGTTTCGTATGATAACGATTTGGTATATAAGAATGATAGTACTGTAATTGTGACCAGGAAATAATAGACGTGATTTTCATGCTCCCCAACTGAGGAATGATGATAATTAAACCTGAAAGTAAAAGATGTGTTTTTATTTTCGAACTCTTGCACAAGTTCTTTGAGTTGCAGCTTTTTGCCTCTCACGATATCCTCAAATATCATTCAACTCCTAGATATTTAATCAGTTCCTGTGTAGCCGTAAATATAAACATTTCTTACGATTAATTTATGAATATTCTGACGTGACTTGACTTGTTTACTTTCTCCCCAATAGTTTCCATGTGCCTTTTTCAACATCTGGCAAAGTAGATACAACTAGAGCCTATGGCATCTGACTCAACATTCTCTGGTACCTTTTATATTTACGAAAAGTGAATGTCATCTTTCATGGGCCAACAACCTATATTCATTTTTAGATGGAAGACAGAATGGGTGATAGTATGATCAATGCGATTGGATGTAAATATCAATGTTTGAAGGCGGAACATTTTCAGAAATATGGCTATATTAGCGAGACAAATCTGGTCCAAAAGCCTCTTTTGTACCTTCTGATATTTTTTTCAATTATTTTTCAATTATTTTCACCTTCTGGCTTCATTAGATGATATAGTGGCTCTAGTGTAGCGCAATTCTGTTTGGCACCCTTCTTAGCGTTGGTTGTTGATGGTAGCGATATTATGAAGATCTTGGCTTTGTGGATCAAGAGTGGATTCAACTGCAAAAGTTTTCATTCAGTTGCTTTGGCAAAGGTTCAAAACGAACTGGAATCATTCTGGCACACCATGAACTCTGATCTTATCTTGGTGTTATATGCTTCTTCAGACGCTTTCACCGTTTGATTACATGCATTCCCAGGTTCAACCCTCGACCATATGGTCGAAGGGTTCAACGTCTTTAGACCCTAAGACCCTTGGAAGACTCTATCGGACCATGGTGCTCCAGGGATGGTAATTTGTTGGTAGGGATGTAAGTTACCATTTCCATCGTTTCAGTCTCTGAAATTTCTTGAGCACATTGAGTAGTATCTCCTGATTCAAAACACGTTATCCCAAGGGAGGAAGAGGGCGTGGGGGTGATATAAAGGACACATTGTAGAGATTGGTGTGTGGTTACAGTTTCGCTTCATACGGAAGGCGAAAGGAAGAGGTCCCAGCATAGATCCTTGAGGTACCTCCATTGTAATCAATGCCATCTAATGTGTCTATCGAGGCATGGACTCGATTGTATCTCTCAGTGGAGGGAATGAATAGTTTATCTTAGCTACTTAGTGTTTCTGGTTGTTGTTAAACACGACAATGGGTAGCGGACACCCACTATGTTCACACGGCTGTAAATTTCGTCGAACATCCCGGTGGAGATGCGTATCTCGATCGAGTTGATGGTGATGTATCACTCGATGGCTGTTTTCAGAGATCAGATTACTGTTGATTTCCACACTCTGCGGAGGGTTGACGATGATTCGAGTTGATTGAATTATTTTATCGCTCTCAGAGTTCGGTGTCGTTATGTTGACGGGATTAGTTTTTAGATTGCTATTCAGGGCTTGAGTTTCGACGGATGTTTTTTATCTTGGGATATGATTGCTTTGTTGATGTTGAATAGTGTCTGTAGCTGGATTGGGGAGGTGAAATGTGAAAATAAAAACAGAAAATATGAGGATCATTTTGGTTTATTTGTAGTAGAGATCCGCCTAAAGACTTATTTAACCTCCATTTGGGTCAGAAATCTACTGAGCAAAACTACCCACAGCTAAAAATTACTAGAAAAGTAAGATTATCGAAAGAACGATGAGGAAAATTTTCACAAATAAAATGTTGGAACTACACTTGAATTCGGAAAAAGTTATTTCTATTATGAAATAATTTCGCTATCATAACAGAAACACGCAATCCATTTGTTTCCTTCGTTTTTATAGCTGCATTTCCGTAAATGATATCAGCTCTCGATTTTCGGAAAGTATCTACATTTTCAAATTTTTGGAAACTTCATAATATGAATGTATTGCTTATCGATAGTATTCCCGGATGACGTCAGATTACCATTTGAAAAAAAAACAAGTTTCGAGTTAAAGACTATTTGAGGTTTACTTTTAGGGTTAAGGGATACTTTTAGGGGTTCATGAATATCTATCGACCGAAAAATAAAATGTGTGTCAGAACAGGTAGAATATCACTGGATTCACGAATCGTCAAGTTTCCAAAGATGTGTTCAATTTGAAAATCCAGCTGTGTTATTTCCGGAAAGACGAGAATTTGGAAAAAAAATTGAATTTATCAAATATCAATGATGAGCATAATAAATATTACAAGACTACAGGAATGTCGCTACAAAAACGAAAGAGTAAAAGTACCGGAATGTTATAGTCGTAGAAAAAGTATAGTGCACAACTCGTACAACTCTATAGTGACGACGGCGTAGTCTTTAGATTCCTTTGTATATACATGCAGCTGACATGAATATTGATTGGTAATAATTCCGCTCGACGATGAGCCTAATTAGTTGAACATTCTCTGATAATTTCGAATGCGCGAGTATAATTTTTAATGGCACTTCTCTTGCCTCACATCATCGGACCATTCAAATTGGATTAGTCGCATATTAGGGCATGACACGTAACTCTCGAATTTTAATGGGAATTTATTTTATAGGAGGAAAGGTATAAAACAGCGTGATTGTGAAATGAGTCCTGCGGAGATCAGAGACAGCGGTTTATTCAAGAGTTCTATATACAGGACAGTCTGTTGTGAAATCTTCATTGTTCGTGCGATTTCGATCGGATTTGATTATCAAATCACCAAAAAGCGCCACATTCAATGCCCAGGGATTAACAATCGCCCTGTATGAACGAGTCATTCACTACCTAGCTAGGTAATTTTTGCCGATACACGTGTGAGTACTGCAAACCTGACCTCGAATATATCGGTGCGGGAACAATGATACAAAAAACAAACATAAAACAGTTTTTGCATTAGAAACGTCGATCGTTTATGTTTTCATTCGAAATACGGAGATTCGACGAAGATTTACTGCCGAGACACGCAACTGCAACTCTTCCTATTCATCTGCATAATCGATGAATGGGTTTTCATCGAGACTCGCGGCAATTAAAACGTCGATGAAGCAAAAATTCCATAACGAACGATGGGGAATCGATACCTCACATCGCGCCTCTAATCCCCGGTATATACAGAGCGATTCGCTTCAGAGAGGGCCGAGAACGGATCCCTGGGGTACACCTCCTGATGGGACAACCTGTACAGCATCTTTTGAGAGCTCTGAGAAAATGGTTTGTTTATAGGCGTCGTACGAGGTATGACAAATTTCTGCCGTTATAGGAATTAATATAAGCGGCTTTCGCATATTATCTGTCATTTTGTAGGAACGTGAGAGACGGATAGAAAATGTTTATGCGATGCTTCGACGATATGACTGATATTTACAGGAGGAATGCGAATCCGCCTTTATATGCGTTAGAACGGACATAAATTTTCATTTTCTCAATCCTGCGATAAATTAGAGGATATTGCTCTGTTATCGATCGGAATGCGGTGGTTTGAATGGGATCGTTTCCTGGGTCGCGATTTTATTTTTTTTTTAATGAATATGCCTGCATCATCTAGCGATAATGAGAAAATGAAAGTCAATAATATTACTTTTCAGTGATATCGGAATTGTTCATGATGGTATATTAGACTGCAGTTTTGATAGTTCTCATCTTATGACAACACGAAAGGTAAATCTACAGGGTTGGGATGAAGTATGTAACCAAGTAAATATCTTCTATCTTTAGCTGGTAAGTGCAACGGAACAAAATGTATCTGATGTACATTTTTTCGTTGATAATATACTTCCGGTTTAACCAAAAATGCCATCAACTTCTTTAATTTAATTTAATTCTTACAGATTTTGGAAGAGCTTGTTCTTTTGAATTCACACATACTGAGTGGTGTGAAAAAAATTTTAAAAACGAGGAATATAGCACTTTAATCAACCTCCTTTGAGTATTTTGCATTAGAGTGGAAAACTATTTAGATAAACTGATTGATGTTGTTTGTATGCTTAGTAATGAATAAACGTACAATTTACAAATTGTACAATTCAGAATGGTTCAATTGAGTGCAGAAGAGCGTATTGAAATTTTAATGATGATCGGTTATGGTGATTGTGAAATTTATTTCCGTCAATTAGAATTTGACACTCGGAGAACAAAAGAGTATTCGTTTATTCACAACATCAATTAGTTTATCTGAATAGTTTTTCGCTCTAATTCAAAAAACTCAAAGGAGGTTAATTACAGTGATATATTCCTTGTTTTTACGAATTTGTACACTAAACTCGGTATGTATGGATTAAAAAGTAACAAGCTCTTTTAGAACCTGTAAAACTATATAAGGTGTCCCATTTAAATTGAAGATGTTGATGGCATTTCCGGTTAAGCCGGAAGTATATTATTGACAAATTATAGTTCCGGCATATAGACAATTATAGTTCATCCCAACCCTGTATATGACTAGGCTTATAAAATCTGCGAATAACTAGTTTTAGTTCAATGTGGTTGGTTCAAAAGTTGACCCCTCAGCGTTGACGGAAGACAATTTCTGGCATATTGATATCGATGGTAACGATATTGAGTAGGTTTTGACCAGAGTGGATCCAAAGAAGAATTTCCTGCGAATATTCCAGCAAAAGTTTCGGATTCTCCTTGTGCTGAAATCGTTTGTGAGAGGAGCAGGAAATGAGCTATCACACCGTATCAATGACACCCTGTATATCGTTCATTAATTCTTTCGTAATCGTAGTTGACATGGAGTAGGAGGAACCATTTCGCAACTTGCGATACTTTCTTCGGCGAAGTTATTCGCCGAGTAATCGTATCTATTCTGAGCAACAAGCACCCAATCGAGATGCATAATATTTCAATCGGACTGGCTGGATTCTTGGAAAATTGAATGCTTGGTTTCAGCCGAACCCAGACGAATTGTCGCAGATTCAGATTGTCGGGGCGGTTCAGAAAAGTAGGTCTAATCGGAGGTAACTAACCTAGGTATAATAGTACGTACTCAATTTTTCGAGATTTTTTTTTGGAATTTGTCTCCTCATGATCTTCCTACAAAATACGTTAGAACTTCAAACTTCAAGTGACAGAAAATTGGAAGACAATTTCTACTTATGTTAGTGGACGTTTTGGGAACGAATCTGCTCCTGTTTTCAACACAATGGAAATCAAAAATCTGTACAAACATATCCAAATAATTCCCAAAAATTGATCATTCAATAATAAATTATTAATGAATATATTATTATCATTATTAGAGTGAATTTCGATGTACACAAAAAGACCTGATGAGAGTTCAGTTTTGTCAGTTGATGTGATATCAGAAAATACCTATAGACACGAATTATTCTATGGAAGTTATAGCTTTTTTCGGAAAATTTGTATGGAACGGAATGCCTCGGCTATTTCAGAACACCCTGTATAGGATCCCAGTGGTTGGCGACGATGAAACTGCTCATTAAACAATTCATCACATATCAAGAGACATTACTCATTGGTACATTTTAATTTTCCATGTTTATTAGACCCACCGCCAAGCATTTCTACGTTTTTATCTACCTCCAGCTCATGGATTGTACGAATAGAACTGTTATATACAGGGTGTGTAGTATTAGAATTAAATCTTCTTCATATAACTAAAAGAGAACTTCTCTATTTGTCAGTGACACCTTGTTTGAAAAAAAATTGCAAGAAAAATATTGTTGAGTTATTTGTCGCAATAATAGCGTCAGTGCATTTTGCAAAATAAATCAATTATGAATCGAAACGTTAAAATTCTGTACAGATTTTTTTCGAAATATTTCTGCCAAGCTATAGTTATCGTTAGAAACCCAGCTTTCGCTTGACTCCATAGTACCTTAAGTCAACAAATTGATATCTGAAGTGGAGAATTGTTTGTCATGTCAAGCACGAATCTGCAAATGTAATTTATGGCGGTACAATGATTCTCTGGAATTATCCTTGTCCAAACAACTTGACAATCGGAAGGCAGATTCGTACACAGAAATATTTTCTAGGCAACGCTAAATATACATTTACGGGATACATCGAAGGATCCGAAAAATTTGTCAAAATTCATACAGATATCGCCTCCATTTTAATTTTGATAATATAATGATGATGATATCATTCTTTTTTTTGAAGGCAATATGAATATACTGGGTGATTACAGTTAGTTGCTACGGGTGCGAAACTAACTAATTTCATGTTTCGACAAGATTCAAATTCAAAGGTAAAGGCTCAGATCTCCCGAAAAATGCTGTGCTTGGAAGCAGTTCATTGTTATTAATAGGAACCGAATATTAGTCATAGTCATATTTATTAGTCGAATCGATCACAGGGTGCATCATCTACGACATTTGAGAAAAAAAAACTTGGGACTGAAACTTGCTCCATTTGTCCAGGTCTTGTTGATTTTCATGTTGTAACTCAATCAGGCGGTTTTTGAGACTGAAAAAGTCAGTGCAGAGCTAGAAAGGGGTCAACATGAATTTCCAGACCTTGAGAAAAAATCTTAGCTAGGGGAATTTTTTTCTTCCGTGTGCGACTCTGGTTGAGGGATAGATCAGTCGCCTGTTACAGGGCCAACTGCGCACTGGAAAACCCTACAACAAACAGTCATCTGGTTTCTGTATTTCATTAGGACTTTCGACTTCCTGGAATCACCTGCCCTCGCCTTTACCGACATGGCGCTAAGTGAACGATCTCTGTACGACATCATTGGCGTATCAAAACAGGAGAATCATTCCTGGGGAAATTCTTGAGGGATCAGCAAATTATTATATATATATATATATATATATATATATATATATATATATATATATATATATATATATATATATATATATATATATATATATATATATATATATATATATATATCGTACATGATGTGTAGAAGTAACAATATTCATAGTCCCTTACTATATGAAGGAAGAAAATTTATATAAGTGAAGTTTCACCATGAATGACACTAAAGACGAATGAAAAAACTCAAAATGATGAAAATACGGATTCGACGATCTCAACATTCTACACTCATTGAATACCTTTGTATTTCTTGTTTTTCCGAGAGTAACATTCAACATTGTTCAAGTAGGAGGAAAAACACGTTTTCGACCTAGGTGGAATTATATGAATTAATGAAAAATATCCTAATACGCAAAACTGTCAAATCATGCATTAACATTCGGATTTGTGAATAATTATAGAAATGCAGAACACTCTACACTCATGTAAGATCATGAACTTGATCTATACTGGAATACAGATTTCTCAACAATGATATTCATGGTGTTGTGCTTGATGAAATCACATTAACTGCAAGGAAAATTCTTCCGATCACATTTTCAGATTCTTCATGGATTCTCTCCCATTCTGCATGATATCTCGTTTGTTTGTTTCATTCGAGCATGTATCAGGTGTCAAAACAGTGAGGTCGAAAAACTGCAATCAGTGCGGACTCATCGATTTCAATGGCAAAACATTTCGGTATGAGTACAATGAAATCAATAAAACTTTTATCGAAGTAGACAATATAAGCATGGAACGTTAAGATAGAGCATATTATGCAGTTATCGATAATACCGCCAACAGCGCTGTTTCATTGGACGTCTATTACGAGAACTGCTTTCACAAGTATTTCACATCCCAGCAACTGCTTATGATCTAGGGACATCGTGTTAGCCAGCGGTGGAATTTTGGGAGAGTAGGAAGGTGTTGGAATTTTTCTTGAAAATTTGGAGGTTGTAAGCATCAGGAAAGACTTCACTAGGCAAAGAATTCCATAACTTTGCCGTTCTATTGAGGAATGATGCTTGGTATAGCGATGTTCGACAGGTCTCGAGCCTGACAGTGTAGGGGTGACCAGCTTGAGCTCGTCTGGTTTGTCTACTAGGAATCACGCGTGGTGGCATAATAGATGATATTTCCGTTGAGCACTGACCGTGGAAGTATCTAAAAAAAAGGCAGAGATCGCCGACCTCATTGTGCTAATTTTCTTAGTAATAGTGATGTCACACACCAATTTGACATTTCATCTGTCTTAGAAAAAAACTGAAGGAAAATGTGGCGACACACTACGGCGTAACTACGCCACTGGTTGATGAAATTCAAAATGAAAACTCCAAGTAATCACCTAAGAACGAGGTGGAGAATTCGTATTCGAAATTTGTCGGACTCATTCTCACTCACCCTGTATACAAAAATTGGTTTAGGTCGATTAGAACACGGTGGCGTTGAATATAGTCGAGGGTGTGGGTCCTGAATGATTCTCACTTGTTTATTGCCTTGATTGTTGAAATAGTTGTAAAACGTGTTGTTACAGTCGACGGTTAGGCATGAAATTTGAATTATGAAATACACCGACCCCCTGTAGTATAACACCTAAGAACAAATGGGGTAGGTACCTGTTCGAGTACCCCTCTTCAGTTAATCCTCTTTTTGACAATGGTCTACCGTTTTTACGACGGCAGTCCTAGTTCTTTTATTTTCCTAAATATTTTGCTCGTAGGATTTCGCTTGGAATTTTTCCCGAAATCGTCAAGCAAAATAAGCGAACAAGTTTGAAGGTCGTCACTTCATTGCCTTTTTGTTATTACCTTCAACTCTTTCCTAGAGAAATGTTTTAAATGCTTCAATCTGTTGGCAAAAAGAAAGCCACCATTTGGGATGATATACAGCGCGATGTGACTTTTTTATCGTTTCAGAAATGAATATGACAGCTCTTGGTACTTTTGTTAAGAGACACCAAACACTTTCTCCGAATTCATTTTGGGGTTTTTGACGCCCTGAAATCAAATCCGTAACCAATTTTTCTCTTGGTTACCGATTTTTTTCAGTATTTTCTGATCCCAGCACTGTCTTCTGATTAGTTCACGGAAAGTATTCCTGTGTATTTTTGCCTTCCAAATTCTAATTTCTCGGTTGATTCGTACTATGTACTATGAAAATCTTGCTTTCAAGTCTGGTTCAAGAATGAACGGAATTCAAATTAAAATTAATTTTCATTAACTTTTGGTCTCAGAACGAGCCCAGATATATGTGGCATTAAATGTTTAATGCATGCTTAGAAAACATCCGTTATTTGTTTTATATGACATGAAATGGATTCGACATGAGATCCAATCGCTGATGGAATTATGAGCTGATACTACTAGAAACTACATACTATGCATAGCGGGTCGGTACTATAAATTTCATATAGCAAGTACTAAGAATTTAATGGAGAATGCCACAAGGATAGCTTCTTTAATTATAATTGCGAATATTCAAAAGTATACCTCATGGTTATACCAGGTGTTAACTAGGCATTATGCTCTGAAAATTCAAAAATTTCTGAAGCAGGACAAATAGTTTAGAGAGAAACGGTTTTCAAAAAAAATTTTAGAATTCTGAAAAGATACGTAGATAATGAGACTGTTATCGAACAAACTCGAATAGTAATTTCAATCCGGACTGCTTATTGTGGCAGAAAAAGCACAAAGTTGACTTTGTCGCGACATATCTCCGAAACGGTTAGACTTACAGATGAGATCGACCCACCAATCGATTTTTCAGACATTTTCCTACAAGAATGAAGAAATTCAGCATAATCAGACGAAAAGTGAAAATTTTTGTTTATGGTCGAAGATTCCATGTACAATTTTTTCGACTCTCAGTATTGTGAATTTATCCAAGATTCTGAAAGTTGTTTTAAAATTCTGAAAAAAATCACACAGACTATTTCGGATACGTAAATAACGAAACTGTTATCGAAATAACTCGATTCGTGAAGGTAACTTGGTAATTCCAATCCGAACTGCTTATTTTGGCATAAATAGCACAAAGTTGACTTTGACGAGCCATTTCTCCGAAACGGTTAGACTTACAGATGAGATCGACTCACCAATCGATTTTTCAGACATTTTTCTACTTGATAAGTAAAATTCAGCACGATCAGACGAAAAATGAAAATTTTCGTTTATGGTCGAAAAATCCATGTACAGTTTTTGCGACTATCAGTATGGTCGATTTTTCCAAAATTCTAAAAGGTATTTAAAAATTCTGAAAAAAATCACACAGACTATTTCGGATACGTAGAAAACGAAACTGTAACCGAAAAAAATCTATTCGTAAGAGTAACTTGGTAATTTCAATCGGAAGTGCTTATTTTCTCAGAAAAAGCACTAAGTTGACTTTGATGCGCCATATCTCCGGAACGGTCAGACTTACAGACGAGATCGACTCACCAATCGATTTTTCAGACATTATTCCACAATTATTATTAATTATTCCATAATTCAGCACGATCAGACAATACTTTAAAATTTTCGTTTATGGTCGAAAAATCCATGCACAGTTTTTGCGACTATCAGTATGGTCGATTTTTCCAAAATTCTAAAAGTCATTTCAAAATTCTGAAAGAAATCACACAGACTATTTCGGATACGTAGAAAACGAAACTGTAACCGAAAAAAATCTATTCTTGAGAGTAACTTGGTAATTTAAATCAGAAGTGCTTATTTTGGCCCATTTGGAATATGGGATTTTTTTTTTAGAATTTCGAAATAACTTCCAGACTCTGGAAAAATCGAAGCAAGATAGTCTTTGTCGACCACTTTTTCTATCACCTCAGATATGATAACGGTTTCCAGTGTTGGCCATTTCTACACTTCGATCCATCTGGTCGAGCCGTCCAAAATGCATCCCATTGAAGTATAACGACCGTCATTATCAGCTGGTCGAGTAAGGAGCGGGTTTAACCCCCGGAGGATCTCAATTCTCAATCGCGCCAGTCGCAGCCAGTCGCCACTGACGATCTCTTGCAGATCTCTTCGGACGCGCCAGCCGGGAGAAGAAGCATGGCACTCTAGAGACGTCGCACGAAATATTTCCGTTTTTCCGGCGGCGGCGGCGGCGAATTTCGTTTCGCGGAAAATCGAGTCGAGCGGGTTTTTCTTTCATTTTGCCGCGACGACGATCTGGCATAGGTGGCGGAGTGCGAGCTGTACAGTGCGATCGATTTTCTGGTGCCATAACGAGGCAGATTGGATAATAGTGTGTGATTGAGTGGGATCGAAGAGATAGCGGTGAGTGAGATTGAGTTTGTTGGGAAGAACGGGTTCCGACGAGATTGAGGCAATTTTCCATTCGTACGATGTTCGTACGATTACATGCAGGAAATGCGACGTGGTTGGTTCCATGATTTTTTTCGTTTTTACTGGAATTTTCATCTTTTCTCAGAAAACTGTACATACAATTGCAGTTTCACTTTGCATATTATGAAACTCATTCAATCTCATTACCAGGAAACTACTCAAAATATTACAGTTATCAAAAAGTTAATCGAAAAGCCGTTGTGCAATCTTTATTTTAAAACCTTCTGCGGATTAATATCATTGCCAAATTATTTCATGTCACAATTTTTCCATCTTTTGGGTGGGATTTTCTCTCCTCGTTTCTAAAAAATAGAGTAGGAGTCATTAAGAATTATTTCAATATATTTGTTGTAAGAACAGATATATAATCTGCCCTAAAATGTCAATCTCCTGGAATTAAACCTTTAGATACCAAAAAGAGGAATTCTCCATTTTCCATTGACACCTTGTTCTTTGGAAAATTAAGAAAGACAAATATATTTTTGATAAACGACTCTGCTCCCGTTCTCAACACAAATCGTTAATGTTTTCTTCGCAAAATTTGTCAATGTTGATTTGCTTAGACACTGAGAAGCGATACTGTATTTTCCGTATTTTTTTTCATCTGTCGAAAACACGAAAGGGAAACCTATAATGTTCGAGGAACATCGTGTTGGCCAGCGGTGGAATTTTGGGCGAGAAGGAAGGTGTTGGAATTTTTCTTGAAAGCATCAGGATTGAACACGTTTCGAAAGCGACTTTTTGGACAAATCTGACACTTCTTGTAAATGTTCCGCCTCGGCCTTGTTATCTCAGAGGGTAACGGAAGCAAATAGTTTGTTCGGATTCGTTTGCCGTCAGCCGAATCATTAGTCATTTCGAATAGATCCTATTTTTTTTTCCTCTTTCGATACAGATGTCGATGACATACTGTAAATCAACAGACCGAATTTCCCGACGATAGACCTTAAACTTTCGCCACTATGTTGTCTAAAAATAACGTCTCCGAGAAGGTGAACAGTTCATCTACGGGCCCTTGTAAACTCAGCTAAAACAGTCCGATTCGTTCGGATCGACTCAAAAGACGAAATCTGATCGAATTTCCTGATTTTTTTCAATTTACAATACGAAAAAATCACATATAGTGTTCTAGGAACATCGTGTTAGCCAGCGGTGGAATTTTGGGAGAGAAGGAAGGTGTTGGAATTTTTCCTAATATTTGTCTGTAATAACCATGGGATGAACTTCGATGTTTCGGACTCGAAACCTCTGGATATGAAAAAGAAAATGGAATGCTGATGTAATTTATTCAAGGCATTTCGCTCCAACGTGAAATATTTTGTAAAATTTCCACAAAAACACTCGAGTAACAAAAAAAATCTTAGTGACAAATTTTTAGGAAACGATGCTCAGTTGAGCGACCATATATTTTTCAATAATTATATCACAAATGAGCTCATATTTGGAATGCCCACAGAGAAAACTAAGATATTTGATGGAAAGAGAGAAATTTTTTTCAAGTCAATCTTATCAAACATTTTGACGTCTGTTTCAATTCAACAGCGACTTCAATGAATGTTCATCTGATAATGGAAGATTTGTATGCAAACGGATATTTAATAGCCTGTTTTTCGAGCTTCACTATAGAAATCTCAGATATAATAATAAAAAACATCAGTTTTCAAATATATGTGAGCTTTATGGAAACGTGAAAATTTCAGATACAAATTCAATTCATTGAGTCCGTCAAAATTGGTGTTCTTTCCGGAGCACTATCTGCAGAAATGATTTTTTCGAAATTTTCGATTTTGAATTTTCTCAGAATCTAAGAACATCCAACATGGCCGATAACAAAAAACAAAGTTCAGTGTTGTGACTGGCATCAAGAACACCTTGGAAAATATGATGACAGATTTCGATTCCTTGTCAAAAAGTGCCTCCCTAACGTCAAAGTTAAAAACGTGTAATTCTTTTGGTTTCCAAATTGTCATTTTTTTTCCAATGATTCATAACTCTTTCAGCTAATTGTTCGATATGAGCATGCGGAACTTTGTCAAAATTTACCTAACCTCGTATCTCTCATAATAACTGCGATCCTCAAGGTGGAGATCTGTACAGGAAGAGCAGAGAGCAGAGAATTAGGTTAATTTTTAGGTCTTTTGCCGAGTTCACCCCACTGTATCCTCATAGGCGGTGTATCAAGTGTTTATGATTTAAAAACCATGTGTGATAATTGAGACCTGAGACGATACAAAAAAAAAGTGGTGTTCTGAACACCAACGTTTAGTCGCGGACGATTAAAAAACGTACAAAATTGATTGGTCTCGAAGGCTGAAAGCTTTGTTTATGTTGCGAGTAACTGGCAGGTTACTTATTCGTTTTGTCTGTTAGCAATTAATAATACAGGGTGCTACGATTCATCGAGTAGGTCAATTGGGTTCAAGTTTGGCGAGTCAGCAGGCCAATGTAACACGGTGAATTGTTCTTGTTGATTTTTTGCTCTTCGGGTATCACCCTGTATCCACTGGATTTTAATGAATTATCCACCGGGGAATTCTTGTGAGACATTTTTATGTATGTCGACAGGGAGGTCAGTGCTGATAATGATCCTTATGATCTTGAAGTTCCACGAAGAATGACCTAATAGCGTGAGATTCTAGAGATAATATAGCAAAAGAATCTTCAACAACTATTTGGAATTTGCTGAGACCGGAATACATCGCTGGAATTGATACCAGTTTGGGCTGGAGATTTGTATTTATTAAAAATATAATTAGAAAGTTCTTTGGTTGAGGTCAAAGACAAGACATTCTGTCGTCTCTTGTTCATTTTTATGCTCGTCTCTGCAACCAACTCGACGATGAATCATTCGACACACTGTAAAGTTTAACTGGTCTATCCAACTCCTAATGAAGACTGAAAAATCTCGCATCCTCCTTGAATGGTCTCGAGACCTCGTATAGCAAATGAATTGCTCACGAGAAAGGAGGTGTAAAATGTCCATCAATGAACATGCGAAACGTGGGGTCAGCTACCTGGGGTGGAACGGCTCAAAGCTTCCGAAAATTGAGATAAACGCATCGCGTGACTCTATAAACGGTTCAATATCCCATAAAGAAGATATACGGCAGTCGGACCAGATCACTTAGGCTCTACGTCCAGACGTTTGTGACTGTGCAACAAGAAAATGCGAGTCGGTTATGACCCATTAATTCGCAACTGAAGAGCTCTAGGTAGGTCTCAATCACGGTTTCGTCTTCTGAAATATTTTTTAGAGAAAACGCTGCTTCGTTGGTATTATCTTATATTATTTGCGCACACAAATTAGGACATTATCTTTGTGTCACAAGTATAGAAGTTGAAATCCCTACTGTCAGGTGAAACCATTCCAGTTCCGCTTCAAACTCGTATAGGCCATAATGCAAAGCCTTCCTTTCGACATCTGGAAAGGTATGGCGGAGTCGAGTCTGGATAGTATGGTGTCCAAAGAGTCGGCTCAAAAAATCTCATCGTCAGTCCAGAATTACTGTATAATTTGTTTAGTTCTTTTTCTGTGTTCAATCGATTGTAGACACCATTCAAACATGTGCTTTCAAATTTTATTCAATTTTTAATTAATGTGCCTTTTTTATTGAAAAAAATCTCTCAGGAAATATGTTGGCTTGGCAGATTATGTGTTATTGTGAGTTATCAACCGTTTCAAATCAGTAAATCGGAATTTATATCCAGAGTTGTTTTTCTCGTGTTGTTAGAATGTCCTTCAATCATTATTGTATAGTCCCGAAATGCCAATTGATGGTATCAAAACAGAACTGCTGTTTTCGCAAATCAATCGAGTTTCCTTATCCAAATTCATTATCTACAAGGTGTTCAATTGCACCTGGATTGCCAATTCGATTCATTTTATCTCGATACCTCATCCGGGAAAAATACATTATCAGAATATAGAGAAATATAATTGCTTGCGAGATCCACAACATTGTATATTTCGGATATCTATCAATCTCGTGGAAAATCTGATTGAAATATACCATATGTTTATGGGATATCTCTATTATATCTCAGGTGAACACAACTTCTAATAAGTTAAAGAATGTAGGTACAATGTGATTCGAAAATCTTGTATAATCAATCAACCTTGTGTCTTTATTAATATGGGTAGTAACGCACGATTGTCTTTCGCAATGGGTGTAATTTAATATTTTTTTACATCTTGCACAATTTTCAACTCATCGGAGATTACCTAGTAGGTCAGGATAGATGGAAAAATAGGGTTTTCTTTCTATTTTCAATTTCCTTCTAAGTATGATGAGAATGATATAAGCAGAGAAAATTAAAATTTCCACACCTAATGACCTTCAAATGAGATATAGAAATAGCTCAGAACTATACGTTTCCTAATATATATGTCGGAACTAATCTGAATAAATTGTATTAGGGGATCCTGAATGTAATCTGAAATGCTACATAAAAGTTCGTTGTAATAATGCCTACGTTTTTCTAGCCGCTTCATCAAAATAGCATTCATCACCATAACCATTTTTTCTTCCATGAAGCAAGCCATGTCCAAATTGTAACCAATAAATCATGGCATTCACAAAAAGAAGCCGCTGAAGAGCTTTCCCATAAATCCATAGCCTACTGATACGAGTGAATAAACGCGACAAAATGTTTTGACGGACCGTGTCCAATGACCTCAGCGTAGTTACGAAATTTTTCCATAGCACTAAATTCAACCTCATCAAAAAAATGATATATGAATGACGTGAGAAGTATCATGGGAATATTTTTTCCGTTTTCATAGAAAACTTTGACATCCTGCATATCGAAAACCTCGTGTCTTTGGAAAAAAGTTTGTGACAACCATTTTCATATTTTTTAGCAAGGAACGGATATTTCCACTATATTAATGAAACACCCTGTATGTTATCACTTTCTCCATAGTTCAATTCCATTGACTCATAATGGAAGATAAATAATGGATCGCTCGTCTGAGATGTCTTCTGTAAAGCCCTTGAGTATTCAATTAGTGTATATAATCAAAGGTAAAGCGGACCTATGATGAGATATTTTATTCATAGGAATTTTGTGTCGGTATCAACAGTGATTTTTTCTTAATCTAAATCTGGTATATTGAACCATTAGAGAACACTCAACTTCGATCTTCTTTTTATTGATACCTTTGAATATCGTAATACAATAATCCCAACAATGAAATAATTATGTAGTCTAAGAATTGGAGTTTTTTGAAGATATCAATGATGATATACCGGTTGACTTTGTTTGCATGTTGCCTTTAGAATTCCTACTTCGACAATGGATCACACTTGATATGTTGAAGAGTATCACGAAGCTCACTAAACAAGAGGTTCTGATGAATGATTCAAACAGATATATATTAATGAAAACGGAATCAAATAATCTACAAAAGCTGCTCGAAATGTCAACAACGCCTTATCACTTCTCTCGTACAATATTTCCTAATAATTTCCTCTAATACAGTGTTGCAGGAGTGTAGAATCTTCTCTGTGTTGTTCGAATCGAAAAGTCTAGCGGGGTCAGATCAGGTGTACGTGCTGGCCCCGAATACGGCCAGCAAACATACTCGTTTGGAGTGAACATGAAGGCATTTTCTTGATTGGATCAAGATCTAATCAGATACAAAGTTACGTTAGAGAGTGACTGATGAAAAAACAAACATAACAGAAGCAAAAAGAAAAAAAAATGTCAACATTGTCAGTTTTTAACACTCGATTCGAAAAAAGTACACCTTGTCTCAAAAATGTATGCAATGAATTAGTTTCTCATTTTGTGAGCTTCACGTCTGTCAATTTATCAAGTTTATCGCTCTTTAGAAGGCACAACAAAAATATACAGGGTATCAGTTCGATTGAAACTGCATTTGAGAAAACAAAATATGGTTCCAACTCGAGTATTTTTTTTCAATTTCTAAGCAGCATAGAGTGCTCGAAGAAAATTTAAGTTTGCTCTCTTCTGAATAGCTTCATTTCTACCTCAAATGCTTATAAAATACGTAGTTGAATCAATGCAGAACAAAAGGTGATTTTTTCCTTTACACTCCAGTTATGAACGTGGCAATAAATTTAATGGGCTTCGGAACACGTAAAACGGGCACGAGTGTTTTAAGAGAGATTAACGGAATGTCTAGACAAGGTGTTGATGATTTTACAGAACATTTTTTGGCGCCGGTAGGCCTACTGAAAAAACAAAAACAAATTCCCTACTGCAACTTGAAGAAAATCCACTAATAGTAGCAACGAGAACAGCAGCAACATTGCATTCTGAACACGATCGAAAATTTCCCCGATAATTCATCAGCTATTTGTGAATTGAATCGAAACTCGAATCCGATAAATTTCCGGAACACTTGAAATATCACGTACCGTTGGAGAATATAAGCATCAGCAAACTGTATATATCTATCCGAAACCCAAACATAATCCCCCTATTAAGTGTTTCACGGAACTGCATGGGTGGTTGAGAGGCCTGGGATGTCGGTTGAAATGTTGAAATTCTCGACGACAAAGAATAGGGAACATCACCAGCAGATACATGGATATGGACAATGAAATCTAATGCTGCTGTAAAGTCTCCTCTTACTTGTCATCGTGTGCCTGGCACTTGAATAACCATCGACCGATGATGAACACCAATTGCCGGATAATTAATAATGGTATTGCTCGAATGCAGAGTTGCTCTTGAAGATGTAGAAACATTGACAGCTTCTTGATGATCGCTTCGATTGTGACAAATGGTTTCTTCGACTCTATCTCATCGAGATTATCCTCGGACGTTTATTTTTTCCTTGGTTGAGGACGACGTTTAGCAGTGCTTTTACTTTTTTCGTATTTCGATTGGTCGATACGAGAAACAGATATTTTAGAATTATGAGATTTTGCTGACATGTTGGTATCATTTTCAGTCACCAAAACTTGGTAACTCTGAGGGACACTCACTCAGTATACGAGTGATATTTCGATCCCATATATATCAGTTCTCATCTGGAGGAGAGCGTTCTGATGATCAAACCTGCTTGTCTTTAGTGCAGTTAGTTTTTTCCTCATCTGGAATTCATTTGTTTTTTTATTCGAAGTCATCTTGTCCTTATCTGAATTCAGTCTGGAATCAGTTTGTACTTAATGGAGTTGACTCGTGCTTTTTTGGAGTCATATTGTCCTCACTGAAATTAGTTTTTCCTTTCTAGAATCGACTTGTCCTTACTGGAGTTAATTTGTCCTCAGCTAGAATTCACGATTTTTCAAAGTTGGCTTGTCCTTATCTGGAATCAGTTTGTCCTTATTGGAGTAAGTTGACCCATATCTGGAATCAACTTGTCCTTACTGGAGTCAATTTGTCCTCAGCTAGAATTCACGATTTTTCAAAGTTGGCTTGTCCTTATCTGGAATCAGTTGGTCCTTGTTGGAGTTAGTTTATCCTCATCTGGAATCAACTTGTCCTTACTGGAGTTCGTTTGTCCTCATCCAGAAATCAAGATTTTTCAAACTTGACTTGTCCTTATCTGGAATCAGTTTGTCCTTGTTGGAGTTAGTTGACCCTTATCTGGAATCAACTTGTCCTTACTGGAGTTAATTTGTCCTCAGCTAGAATTCACGATTTTTCAAAGTTGGCTTGTCCTTATCTGGAATCAGTTTGTCCTTATTGGAGTAAGTTGACCCATATCTGGAATCAACTTGTCCTTACTGGAGTTAATTTGTCCTCAGCTAGAATTCACGATTCCTTAATGTTGGCTTGTCCTTATCTGGAATCAAATTTTTCTTACTGGAGTTAGTTTATCCACATCTGGAATCAACTTGTCCTTACTGGAGTTCGTTTGTCCTCATCCAGAAATCAAGATTTTTTAAACTTGACTTGTCCTTATCTGGAATCAGTTTGTCCTTGTTGGAGTTAGTTGACCCTTATCTGGAATCAACTTGTCCTTACTGGAGTTAATTTGTCCTCAGCTAGAATTCACGATTTTTCAAAGTTGGCTTGTTCTTGTCTGGAATCACTTTGTCCTCATCTAGAAATTTTTTAAACTTGACTTGTCCTTATCTGGAATCAGTTTGTCCTTATTGTCCTTACTATTGGACTGAAATGCTCCTTGCCTGCGATGACAATGGAAAATATCCAGTGAGAATATTTCTCTATGTACAATCGTCGGATCCGAATCAACATAAATCATTGCGCAAATGAACTGTCTCGCTCCCTATGCATTATGTATCGAGCATTTATTATGTTGGTATCTGGATAATTAGAGGAAGTGCGAATATGTCGACGCATTCCTCGGACAGATCAACGCCGGCGCTAGGTATACCTAGTTAGGAGCGCCTTTCTACAATCATAACTTCATTGGAATTCACCATGGGCTTCATAAATTACCCACGTACTGCTTCATTGATTAATTACATACGAATTATTCAGCAGGGAATCTATTTCGAAGGAAATCTCTGTGGTGATGACTTTAACAAATGACTAACAACTTTTGATTGCCAAAAAGTATTTAGATATGAGTTTTATTTCAGCCAAAATAAACAAAGACATGCACCAAACAATCTGAAACAAACCAATTTATATAATTTATAGTCTGCACATGAAAACAAAACTAATATTTGAGCAAGATGATCTACTGCAGGGTTTCATTATAATATTCTTGGAAATTGTAATAGGATTTTTCAATTGGGTCTTCCTCAAGAACATTCTTGATTTTTTCGAAGATTTTTTAATGTCCGAATGAAATACCCTTCTGTCCAGGTCAATTTCGGAATGGGAGATGAATCTTTTCATCAGTTAATGATATTCTCGTTGTATTGATTCTATCGAAGTATTCTTTTCATGTATCATGCAAACAGATTCAAGAACAGAGATACACAGTAACGTCAGCATTTCGTGTCTGAAAAATAACAATTACATGACTTCAGCACTCAATAACTTCACATAGATATCTCTCTGCTCGCTTTCATAACATAAACACAATGAAAATGTCGTGAGTGTATCTCGATCAGAGATTTTTGCTAAAGAGGAACTCAGTTCTTTGGAAACGTGCATATAACATCCTAGTGCCAATTTCTGTGTCAGTAACACCATCTTCCTCATGCCAAACGAGAGTATTTTATTCCGCAAAAATTGTAAAATCTACTTCAATCGAGGTGTTAGCTAGGTCTATCTGCAAGTCAACTTCATATCACCTAGGTATACTCTGTTACTGGGATTTGTAAATTGTCTGTATGGTGTGCATTGAAGAAGATAAAGACTGGTGAAATCCATTGGTGATTTTTCAGCTTTTCATGGGATTTTCTCTCGTCGTTTCTAAGAAATAGAGTAGAAGTTATTAAAAATTATTTCGATATATTTGTAGTGAGGACAGATTTAGGATCTGCCCTAAAATGTCACTGCGCTTGAAGTTAAACCTTTAGATACCTAAAAGAGAAATTCTCTATTGGTCAGTGACACCTTTTTTTGGAAATACAAATATATTTAATAAGAATAAAACCCCTACTTATCTTTGTGGACGTTTCGGGATATTTCCAAATTTTTTTTCAAAAACAAGGTGTCACTGACCAATAGAGAATGTCTCTTTTAGGTATCTAAAGGTTTAATTTCAAGCGCAGTGACATTTTGAGGCAGATCCTAAATCTGTCCTTACTACAAATATATTGCAATAATTTTTAATAACTTCTACTCTATTTTTTAGAAACGAGGAGAGAAAATTCCATTAAAAGCTGAAAAATGAAAGTACCACCTCCTCGAAAAACTTACAGACACCATTGGTGATTCTTCAGTTTCAGGATTTGAGTGGGTCTTTAACCCTCAAGTTCTCTTCGAGCGCGCTACTGCGTTCGAATGCGAATACCCTCTTTAAATATCCGTTTCGATTTTTTTATCAACAGCCTCAGGTAATTCAATCTGCTTGCCAGCCGAAGAGCTCAACGTATAATAATATCGAGATACGATCTGCGCAAAACGTTTGTGTCAGTCTGGCATAATAGAAATGTTAAATATCGCTAATGATAGTGTTCGAGATGGACCCGAAGGGTTACAGATGCAGATAGAAGGGCTAATAAGGAGTAGGATGCGTCGGTATAGATTCCGATGAATCGAGATGATATGATGAGAATGATAATATGAATCACAAGAGATCACAAGAAATAATACGAACACGAAGGGATTACGATAAAATGTACATAGCATGGTTTGACAACAGATGAATGAAATTACCTCTGATATCACTAAGATATTGTTAGATATTGCAGGAGGTAACATGATATAACAAGAGAAAAATTAAATTGCATCAGATTGTATGGTGATCAGAGATCTGTGATCTCTGATCAAACGAGATGGAAATTATCTCGTATGATTACAAGATTACAACGGACCACATGAGAGAGCACTGATTCACAAGATAACCTGAGATTACAAGATATTTGGAAGGTGTTACTGGGTGTTGCAAGATGGAACCTGAAAAGACGACTTCCCTGGAGATTACTGAAGTTCAATACAGATTAGTGACCAAGATTGAACCAAGGGTGTTGTGACAATTACTCGATTTCAGGTACTTCATATCATACCAGATGAAAAAAAAATCTTGTTCTTGATCAATTTCCATACAAAAGCGTATGACTTCATGTTAGCCTATCTACAAAATATAGCACTCGATGGCTGTTATTTAGATTGGATAATTTTTTGAGTGAATTCGAATCGATCTTGAGACATTGAAAGACTTATAGTATTGAAAGAATAGCTCCGTGGAGATTACGAAACGTACTTGAAGAGCTTTCAGATAATTTGAAGTCAATGAAAGACATGCGACATAGGCGTAACCACTGAGTCTTTTTGTAGTTGGGATTTATAAAGTGAAGGCTAGTTTCAGTAGCTCTGTACGTTTTTCATGCACATTTTTTCAATAAAGCTACCGACTTTTGGGCAAGGTATTTGTCTTCGAATTTCACAAAACAGTCTTATATACTTATATCTTGATATGGGACATTGAAAATCATTATTATTTATCGGTACGCCGCTTGAATCATATTTTCATGGGCATTTCATAAGGCATTCATTTATTTTTATGCGAATATATTATCAGCAGAAGGATAAATATTTATATCAATCGAGAGAATGAATTCCAATATATCTCAAGAGTCTATAAAAGTCTTTGTCCTCGTAATCACACACGAAGGAATCGTTTATACAGGGTTGGGTTAAAGTATGGAAGCAAGTTGATATCTTTCAAACGGAAAGAACGATATTCATGGAAATTTGCAGGTAAGTGCAGTGGAACGAAATGTATCTGATGTATATTTTTTTGTTAATAATATACTTCCGGTTTAACCGGAAATGCCATCAACTTCTTTAATTCGAATGGGACACCTTATATATATTTTTACAGATTTTGAAAGAGCTTATTATTTTGAATTGCACTTGCCTGCAAATTTCCATGAAAATCGTCCTTTTCGTTCGAAAGATATTTAGGTAGTTCGATACTTTATCTCATAGAGGAAATGGTACTTCAGAGTTAGAATTTGGATCTAGTTCTATCAAAATGGAAGCCCAATAATATGATTCATGGTAAAATAAACACCGACGTTGAATTTTCGAGGCACAGTCGCTATTTTTTTGTTGTGGATATTATTCAACATTTTCCATGTTGTTTCCGGAAGAATCATTGTTGAGTTTCATGAAAAGTTAGTTCACCACGAAGAATTGGATCCGCAAAATGCAACTTTACGCTACTAAACGGCGTGGCCTCATGTGCTCCAAAGATTTACATACTTGATTTAAGTGTTTACCTACTGCAAAGCATGGAGAACATGCTCGAAGCTATGCTGTAATATGTGAAAAAGATTTAGTGTCCGAAGGAATTTCACGGTTGGTAATACTACTGCCTGTATACACAACACTTTGGTATAATTGCATTGGCCGTATCATTTTTGCAAGATGAATTAATAATGCGGATAAAAATATGTAATTGATGGCGGGCATTAAGTTGATTTAATGGAGAAACAGGTTGCCTTGTGTATAGATATCTTTGTTTTAAATCAATATTTCGAAACGAGTTTGGATGTGAATATATGGAGTTGTTCAAAATCCATTACAGCTCGCGTTGATAATCGACTCGATGTGATTCGTTGTAGATCGAAAGATTCAATGTTGAAATATTTGAAATTGGATATAATAATCATCTCGCCATTTTCCAAACACGCTGTTTATCGTCAATAAACTTTCACCACTCTGTCCCATCATCAATGTAAATCTCTGCATCGAGTATTAATATAAGGCTTATATAACTTGTATATCGCTCTGGTCTAGAAGTTTTCTGCTGTTTTTTACAGACTCCAAGCAATTCTAACAATCTTCGAACAAATTCAAAGTATTAACGTGTACATCGTTTAAGAAGACGAAAGGGAAAAAAACTGAATAAAATCTATAAGAGCTCCAATAGACGTTTTGAAGCTGTGAATCTTTGTCTGTAAATCAAAGTCGACCTGGATTCTTACCATATTATATGCAGAAGACATGGCGATTGCCCAAAAATAACTCCCCTCGAACTATATCGAAGCCCAACCCGAAAAACTAGATGTGGTCATCATTTATCCTTGATACAGGCTGATTTATTCGCCAATCTGGCGATTTCTAGACAAAGTTCTAGAATCTAACATCGGTTTCAACTGACGAATCTACAAGAAATTTCGTGGATCTTCGAATGGATTGTAGTAATTTTACTGTCTATAAATCAAAGTCGACCTGGATTCTCACCGTATTATGCAGAAGACATGGCAATTGCCCAAAAATAACTCCCCTCGAACTATATCGAAGCCCAACCCGAAAAACTAGATGTGGTCATCATTTATCCTTGATACAGGCTGATTTATTCGCCAATCTGGCGATTTCTAGACAAAGTTCTAGAATCTAACATCGGTTTCAACTGACGAATCTACAAGAAATTTCGTGGATCTTCGAATGGATTGTAGTAATTTTACTGTCTATAAATCAAAGTCGACCTGGATTCTCACCGTATTATGCAGAAGACATGGCAATTGCCCAAAAATAACTCCCCTCGAACTATATCGAAGCCCAACCCGAAAAACTAGATGTGGTCATCATTTATCCTTGATACAGGCTGATTTATTCGCCAATCTGGCGATTTCTAGACAAAGTTCTAGAATCTAACATCGGTTTCAACTGACGAATCTACAAGAAATTTCGTGGATCTTCGAATGGATTGTAGTAATTTTACTGTCTATAAATCAAAGTCGACCTGGATTCTCACCGTATTATGCAGAAGACATGGCAATTGCCCAAAAATAACTCCCCTCGAACTATATCGAAGCCTAACCCGAGAAACTCAATGAAGTCATCCTTCATCCGGACAGATTTATTGGCCATTCGAACCGATCCCGTTTCTTGTGGGCACCGAAAAACCGTCGTTTTAATAAAGAAAATCGCGATTATGGCAGCGACGTTAAATCGAATAATTGTGATAACCCGATAATTTACCGTGGTCGGCAGCCTGTGATCTCGGCCAGACTAGCCCTAGGGCGATGTCAGTCCGTCTGTCTGTCAGGTGTCTGTTAGACTTCGTGCATGTGGGCCAATTTATGAGGATTTGCAGAGAAAACGTCAGTGCTTGGATCTTGGCTGACTGACCGTCATTGTTGGTGCTGACGAAGAACACTCTGGTCGTTTGTGTGTAATAATAATACACCTTGGTGAAAAAACTTTTCCTCTTTAATCTGGTGACTTTGACACAAGCACGAAAAATACTGATGATTTGTCGATACCAGATGTTCTCCTCTACATAAACTTCGATGGTATAATGTTTCGAGAATGATGTGGGTAATTGCGAACAGAGCAGGACAGTTCATCAAACATGAAAGGTTCTTTGGTCGTTTTTTCTCCATTTGACAGGTGCGTTCTGCATGTTTAGCAAGTGCGGGTGCATTATTAAATGTATTGTTCATTGTTACGCTGTTTTCGTTACACCATGTAGACGAAATGTACGAGGTCATGGTGGTACCAAGAGGAACGTATAGTACTGCGAATCGTACGAAAATGTGCATTCTTTTAGATGTCGCCTTCCTGATCTCTTCACTTGTGTTCAGTGCTTGTGGTTCACATGAAAATATAGAGGGTATTATTGTTCGATTGAGAAGAGAGCCAGGTGAGTGATTTTCTTCTGAAACTGTACTTCACAATCAATAATATCGTGGACAGAGTCTTGAATTCGACTCCACAGTTTTTTGATTTGAGCTTTCAGAACTATCTGAAGATTCACCTGATATCTCCTCATCTGATTCACTTTTCCATTCATACTTGTTTGTCCTCACCGGAATTGCTCTGTCCTTATCTGGAGTTGGTTCTTTTGTCCATACTGAAGTTACTGGAGTTAGTTTGCCCTCATCTGTAGTTATTTTTTCCTTACCTGGAGATCGTAATTTCTCGTCTGATTTTCTTCTCTAGTCATACTTGTTTGTTCATACTGAAGTTACTCTGTCTTCATCTGGAGTTAGTTTTGTCCTTACTCATCTGGAGTTAGTTTGTCCTTACTGGAATGAGTTGTCCTTATCTTTGTTATTTATATTATATCTGGTCTGCAATCTTTTGAGAAAAATCATCGAGTGAAAATGTTCAAGGTAGTGAAAGTAATCATGCTTTGTGATATGACACATTCGGATATTTTTTTTAACAAGTTATCACTCGGACGTCGTTAATTACTAATAATTTCATTAATTTCCAACCAATTTCCTTCAAGACACTGATAAAATGATTTGGTGATTATAACTGTCCTTCAAATAAACATCCAATCGCATACGACTTCAGATTTTCTCAATGGAACTGAAGACATTCCATAGAAGTAATGGCAGTTATTAATTACTAAAAGCTTCCTATCACAGCCGATGTCAACGCACACGAGCAGCGTTGTCAGGTGTACTACTTTCGCAGTAGACTGAATATCTACTTCATTCTTGAAATAATGGAAAGATATCAGAAGCTGGTGATACAGTAGTGTGTATTGTGTCTGATTGTCGGCAGGAATATTTTGGTATTGCAAAGGGATATCAGAGAGGCGATTTTGTCGCACTGTCCAAATTCTCTGAGTATCAACATTTAATTCAGTTGGTTTATGTATAGGTTTCCTTTGATAATGGTGTATCGAGAAAATCTTGAATTCTGAATGATAATATATAAGTTGTAGTTCTAATATTTATTTTGATTCGAAGGAAGCCACTTGGCAACACTGTTCATATTTTCGAATTGTGGAGATGAGTCGAGGAAGACGTAAATCTCGCGTTATCCCAGAAGAATCCAGTGAGCAACATCACGAGAAATGTCTTCAGCATAATATATGCTCGTGATCGGTATACCGATCTGAAATTTATGATCATTCGGTCGGAGTCATTAAAGTATTCCGAATGATGCGGAAAATGCTTTGTAATACGATTAATTGATGGAAATGTGTTGGGAACAAGATATAAAGAAGAAACTTGTTGGTGCGGAACATTTTACTGGCTTAATCTTGCAGAGAATCGATTATGTAAATTTGATGACTCTGTATACTTGGCAGCCAGTAAAAAAAAGTAACTCAATGTTTCATGGTAACTCACCTCATTCACGTTTTTCCTATATTTTACGGAGTTCCTGTCGCTTTCTGTCGCCACCAGACAGACCAGATTTCACCCCATTGATTGAAGTTCAATTCGACGTGGGTTATCATGGATATAGAGAATATACAGAATGCAACTGTAATCGATTGCAGAATATTCTTCTTGATTAAATGAGAATTCCGTGGGAACAAGATGAAAAGAAGACTTCTGGTTATACAGGAAATTTTATTAAATAGAGAAAATTACATAAGAAAAACATACGATATATTGGGACTATATATCGTGACATTTCTTGAATTTTTCCAAACATCGATATTGGAGCAAAAATAATATTGTTGTTATCTAAGGTTATGCATTTCTTGAATAGCAAGAAGAACTTTGTATGGATATTTCGACCAAAGTTTGGAGGTAAAGTAAAAGATATCGCCTAAGCAAAATTCTTGAAACAAAATCAGTCAAATTTCGATCGACTGCAAACTATCGTTCCATTCATAGAACAGTCTAGAAACTAGCTAGAAACCAGTCAAAAGAAATGGCGTGATGAAAGGACAAGATTGAGTAGATATTGAAATCGACACAACAGACACCTGTGGATAGGAAAATGAGGTTAAGTGCTGGATTGTCAACCAACTCATAAACGGCTATTTATGGATTTCCTGGTCGTCAGATCACTTCCACATCTCTATGTTCACAGCCTGAGCCTTATCTTGCAAGTACAACCTAGCAGAAAAATGCCTGCAACATAAATAACGCCGGGAATGAAAAAAATGCATAAAGCGCTATATAGGATTCAGACGAGGCCAGACGCAATAAAGTTGGTATTGTCGAATGGTCGTAAAGAAACAGTATAATGCGAAGAAGCTTATAGATCGTCATCTCCTGGGGTGTCAAATTCGTCGATTTATTATTCTTCGCGAACTATTGTTGCATTTGAATCAGCAGACGTCCACTCGATTCGATTTCTACAGACGTCTAGGTGTGTGATGCAGAATTATTGATATGGACAAAGCGGCCCGAGGTGTCTCTGGTATGATGGCTATGTAGTCAAGGTCACTAAGAGGGAGAGAGATACATACTTTGTTCTTTCCTGACGGGGTGAATATACAATATAATTTATAATGTAACAGAGGTGGCACAAAAGCAATCACCAGATTTCCTGAGGTTATAACTTTTTTTTTTTTCAAATTATTTCTTGTAGAGGAAATAATGGCACGTAGGTACTACAAGGAAATATCTACATACAGGGTGAGTCAAAAATGTGTACCGAGCTTTCTGGGGGTGATAGAACATTGAAAAATAAGTGTAGTTCGATGATTACACTCATGGCCCAAAATGCATATTAAGGGAGATATATCCTTCCAAAGTTGATAAAATTAAAATAATTTCTCCGCATAACTTCTGAACGATGAAAGCCACCCGATTGAAATTTTGTGCATGAATGTATGTTGTCAAAATACATTTTTTCGTCACACTTCCACATTTCTGATATTGTTATAGAGGGTGTTTTCAGAGGGTGAGTCATGATTTTTTGTAGAAAACTTTTTTCCCTGTATTATTTTCGGTGAAAAAACAGGAGCATTCGATGGAGCGAAGAAAATTACATGAAAAAGGTACTCTATTCGAATACAAAAAATTGAGCCGTTCGTGAGATATTTGAGTTTTTGTAGTTACATGATATCAGCAGATTGATTTTATTCATCGCGAGATTCATCGGTATAACGATATTTTAGCAGGCCATGATGAATAATTTTGTTCTCAATTTTGACGTTCATGTCATCAACATTCGAGTCAACATTGTTGTAGTCGATTTGTTCGTGTGGTTTTTCTGTGTCATTTATCACTGCGATTATCAACTGAGATTTTAAGAAATAATATGGCAGGTTATTCGTTCTCTGAACAAACTGATATGCTTCTAATGCTTGGCGAGTGCTTCGGAAATGCAAATGCTGCTGAAATATCGTTATACCGATGAATCTCGCGATGAAAAAAAATCAATCTGCTGATATCATGTAACTACAAAAACTCAAATATCTCACGAACGGCTCAATTTTTTGTATTTGAATAAGAGTAACTTTTTCATGTAATTTTCTTCGCTCCATCGAATGCTCCTGATTTTTCACCGAAAATAATACAGGGAAAAAAGTTTTCTACAAAAAATCATGACTCACCCTCTGAAAACACCCTTTATAACGATATCAGAATTGTGGAAGTGTGACGAAAAAATGTATTTTGACAACATACATTCATGCACAAAATTTCAATCGGGTGGCTTTCATCGTTCAGAAGTTATGCGGAGAAATTATTTTAATTTTATCAACTTTGGAAGGATATATCTCCCTTAATATGCATTTTGGGCCATGAGTTTAATCATCAAACTACAATTATTTTTCAATGTTCTATCACCCCCAGAAAGCTCGGTACACATTTTTGACTCACCCTGTATATGGATTCAGTTTACATGGTTGAGTCCTTTTCTAATGTTGAGTTTGGAACTGATAGAAATGCGAAGAGAAAGCAACTTCAGAACGTTCCAAAGTAGAGACGAAAAGTCAATGCACAATACTCTTCGGATGGAACTTTTCCACATTGCGTCTTTGGAGTTAATTGAAGGAGTCAATTATTGTGTCTTTATCGAGTGGTATTGAGCAATCAGTCATCGTTCGATCCCTCAGATCAACAAAGGGTCTTTTGTTGATCTGATTTCGATCCCATTGATCGAATTTGCCAATGTTTCCTTTTTGTTTCATTTCGTCTGGTGAATCAGTGTATTGGTGGATTTCACTATTTTTTTGGAACTTATCTTTGTGCTCGTGGCGGCGATAAGAAACTAAACAAGAATGCTTCAAAAATTATATATAATATAATATAGCCAAAATTTTCAGTTACCTCGATATCAGGTCTTGTTGAATCATGTATGGGAAATTGATCTTCAGTGTCTGTTAGGAAGAGTTATATACTACTATCAATCTCTGACCAGATTATGTAATTTTGAATATATCGCCCTTCGTGTTTTAAGTATTAGTCTGTCACTTATTTGCCTCATCGATTTGAATAAGTATTCACTTCATTAGGTAATCAACGCTTTCTGTTGAATTTATAAAACTCTGTTTACATTATTTCTAAAATTACGTTCAATTACAGCTCGTTTTCTTTGAATATCAATTCAAAATGGCAATTATACAGTGGCCATTTGAGGAGAGTGTAGGCTGCGATAATGATAATTCCTCGCATTCTTGATAGCGCAATTATGTGATTAAAATAAAAACTTTATCTTTTCTATCATCTGAGGTGATAATTTTCATCCTATAAGAAATTCTACGGAAGATAAACGAGTTTTCGAGTGAATCTGCAAGAGCAAAAATTTCCGAGTCTGAAGCAATACTTGAAAAAAGAACACAGACATTGATTTCTGAATTACAAATGATTTCTGAGATTCTCTTGACGTTCTCTCTTATTGAAATGACTGTTTCTGTACTATTCATGATATTTTCTAAAATACATTCAACTATTCTGGACTATGAATGATGGTTTCTGAAATCAAACAATTATTCTGAAATACAAATGAATTCTTCCTGAAATCTATTTTTTTTTTTCTGAAAGTCAACTTACTAATCTGAAATTCGATTGACGCATTTTGAAATACAACTGCGAAAGGAGGCAAGTTTCTCTAGTAGTAGTAGTAAGACTAGGTCAAAAGTACATATCCCATATTATTGTGAAACAATTCGAAGGCAACAATTTTGCATATTCGTATGAAATCCACTTTATTCAATCGATCCTGTTATCTCCTGCTGATTTTTCATCCGCTCGTTTCCCATTAAAGAAGACGCGGTTTAATCTGTGCCGCGAAATTTATCACCGACAGCTTCGATAAGCAACAAATAGAAGTTTGCATAAATAATCGTACAGCGTGTTCTAAGACTGCATTGGCAGTTATTCAATAACACACGCCTATTTCTTGGTTTCCCTTTGCTGTTATTAATTGCACTGAATGTTTCTCGTTGGTCCGATAGGCGCAAGCGCACTCGAAAATGTTTATAACAATTATGGATGTTCGCCGAGGATTGTGCAATTCGTTGCCATGTTGAGCAATTTATTATGCGGATTTTCTGTTGAATAAACATGAAGGAGGTATGCAACATGATTTCATAGCGATAATTGTATGAAAATTACGATAATAACGCTGATGGGTATAACAGAACGAAATTTTCTCGATGGTTGATATGGTATTCTCTGCTAACTATTCAACAAATATTCTTTAATGAAATAGGGGAAGTTTTCATATTTTACTGCTGGTTGCCTCTCGTTTGCTGTTTTCAGGCGCGAACTAGGGTGGTCCATTTGAAAGTTTTTCAACATTATTCAATAACTTGGCTATGAAATGATATATTCTGATTTTTTTTTGAATCTATTAGTAGAGCAATAGACTGAACAAAGTTTTGAAATCCTTGACTTGATGGGATTTATTATTCAAACAACAAGTAAAACTAAGTCTATTTGTTTTAACACACTTATGGATCAATAAACTTCGCCAAACAATAGATTTGAGTGAACTATCTTACACACTTATTGAAATACATAAACTGAAACTCTGCTTACTGAGAATTATATAGACTGGCAAAAGAATTCTTTAAACTCAGATTTCTACATGCAACAAACTTCCGATTAAAATAAGACAAGTCGATGACTTCCAGTTTGAAATGAAAATCAAATCATTCCTTCCAGAGAAGTGCTTTTATTCAGCAGTCGAGTTTCTCAATTACAGTTTCAACTTTTCATATAGTTCTATCAGTTTTTCTGTGAATTGATGATGTTAGCTTTTATTTCATCATTACAGGCATATTGAAAGGGTTCGCATCATCTCTATTTCTCTATTATCATCAAGTTTATGACTATCCTCACAAGATTTTATATATTTGTGCTGTTGTCCTGTCATACTGTTCTAAATGACTTGTAGGAGGATTTTCAAGTGTTTGTGTGATAAACCATACAGCGTCTCATCTGTTTATTGTACAATTTCGACTTGCTACAAACATTCAAATATTCAACGTAGTTCAACTTTACTTCTATCTCAATTCTGACAATGCCAACAGTCATGTGATTTTTAATCGTTGCTTCCCTTTCTTAAGGTCGTTTCAATTGCTCGATTTCAAGTTGGATATGCGCTCCTTTCTGATTTTGCCCATCGCAAATAAATAAAACCACAACACCTTCTAAAAATATACCAATTTGTGGATGATTTGTGAGCATTTCCCGTCATATAAAGATAACTATCACCACTTAATTTGAATTTATTATTCCTGCAGTTAATCGTCAGGCATGCCGCTTGTTAACAACATCGTAAAACTACTGAAAATCATACTGGATGAAATCCCAAGAACTTTTTTTGAACTATAGTAGAACCCACAACATCATTTTTGGATCGATGTCTGATAAAACTCATGATCCTAGGTGGAAAAATGTTGGTAGAACTCATTAAAATGACATATACTTTCCAACGAGTTATGTACACCATTTTTCCTACGACCATAAATATTTGCATCATTATTTTTCAAAGTTTCACTCACAGTCTTTGTCTTGAAAAGGTGTGTTGAACTGTTTCGAAATGGTTTCGAATTGAGCAATATATTATAAACATCAAATACAAAATATTTCCTGTCATATGAGGCTGGGAAGCCACAAGGTCTATTTCATTTCCTATAGTGTTCGACTTCTGGAGATATCAGAGTCAGCAGCATTTTGGAAGAAAAAATCAGACTTTCAATCCATAACATTGTCAATTATTATAGAGCACCTAGTAGATAACTGTCATTAGATAAATAACACTTATACTTATCTCGCGGAACTGGTTGTACTATATTTACAAGAGATATTAATCTCTGATCAAATCGGGCTGTAAAATCGATAATTATAAGTACTGTATTTATTTTACGATATTTATAATATGTGAAACTTTCTATGGCGGTACAGGCAAAAAAAATTGGAACGACAATTTCGCACGTCGGATTATTCTTGTTTTATGTAAATGTATGCGCCTCGAGCCCAATATGGAGGAAGAAGGACAAATTTCTGAATATTCCATCCAAATCGGAGAGCAATACAGTTGATGATGTCTTAAAATATAATTTTGCCCAATACTATAGCCATAGAACATTCCATTCCATTTTATAAACTAGTAGTTCACATCCGAGAATGTGAATTCGTAATTTTCTGATTCACAAAAAAATAGTAGATATAGTAAAACTACTAAGTGAATCACCTAAACTTATATTCAACACAGGGCACAGAACATCGGAACATGTAGAGTTGGCAGTGTTGCCATAGCCTATGTTGCGCCATAAACCACGGTTGAAACTGATGATAGCGCGCTGTCATTGGTGGTGAGAAACGAGAGTGCCACTGCTACCAACATTTCGAACATACTTCCATATACAAGTGATAGTAGTTTTGAATTTGAGTTTTGTAGAACCATAATGCATAAAACTTATTGCTAGTGGCGGAAAAAATGTAATTATAGGTAGTGAAGAATATCCAAGACTGTCAAGGTGTATGAATAAATATTTTGAGAAGCCTACGAAGAACATTAAATAATCCTACCGTCCAAGGGAGATAAATAATTTTCTAGATGTAAACGGCATTTTCCGAGCCAATTTGAATGAATTGAGTTGTGATCCGAATGATGCTGAGTTTATGAACGAGCTATGTCGATCCAACACTCAGCAGGAGGTGTTGGAGATTCATTAAAACGCAGGAATCTAGTATTTAGATTGCACACAAAAAGTTATAGTTACTGCTACTGATTCCCATGAAACCTCTAGGTGGTATTTTAATGAATATATATGATTTGCACAGTGAAACAAAGCCAATTACCAACTACTCAAACTCGAATAGAAAACGTGTACCAAGTTTTCATGGGACCCTACGGAAATGAATCTATAGTCGATCATTTTTTTTTCTGTTATCCAATCGGCGCCTATCGAAAAATTCCACATATTCTTCTAAATTTTGAGAATTCTCTAGTATTCTATGAGATATAGTAAACTACATTTAAGTGTGTCAGATCGCATTGGGAAATTGTTCTTTCAAAATTCGACACCGTTTGTTTTTTTTCTGTTTATCTACAAGGTGGGCACACTATGATAATTATGAACCAGTAAAAGAGGTCAGCTTTGACGTCTCGATCACATTAGATTTTCTTTCAGGAACAACTGGCACCATTCAATAAAAATAAAACTTTACTTATACCGGTTGAAATATATAGACTCCTTTGAAAACAGGCCGCTTTCGGTTACCCAAATGATAATATCATTGTCAAATATTCAAATTATCATAATCGTATATGTAATGAGATAGATAAACAATGAATTACTACTAATTTGTATCCTTATTCACAATATCCATCGGTTAGTGAATTGTAGATTCCGATCGAAGCACCGAAATCTAAATACAAATAGACGATAAATCCCGTCCCAAGAGGACTTCATTAGAGAAAATATGGCTAATATTTATATCTACTGTCACGTCGAGTCAAGACGGACAAACTGAATCTGATAATTTCTATATCATAAAGTAAAAATGATTATGCAGTGCCTGAGGCGTATGATGAAACTTGAATGAATATTACTATTTATTCAAATGGCAGCCGACTCCAAAAACGATCGCTGAACGTGATTCAGTTCGAGATTTATGCAAACCAACCAACCAACTTCACATTTCGAGAAATGTGAAGAATGTTTTCCAACAGATAATCATTAAATTTTAATCGGTGCTAGAGACGTCAAGTTAGACGTATCCTCTGCTTTGTTGCAGAAATAGATATCATTCTATTTTTACGCCAACATGTCGACTAGAATCATTTGTTTGTTTTTCATATCTAAGTTGTCATGTTCTTTTGTGTTTTTAGTTTCCGTTCGAATATACTTTGCGGTAGGCCAGGTGATGGATAATTGGAAATACTGTTGCCAAACGATTTGTTTCAAATTGTCATCTAACAAATAAGTTCATTAGCTTTGATAAAATATTGGAAAAATATTGTTGGTAAGATTGAGATAATCCTCATATTCTGAAGGAAACTAATGTTACAAAAATATGATTTACAATCTACAGAAGAAAACATCGACTAATATACTTGAGCCAGAATCTGGAATGTTCTCAAAAGTCTTGGATAATCTTCCTGATTCTAGTTAAGGTAATGGATGAATCTTTAGCCCTTGTATAGTTTCCATCATGTCTCAAAACAGTTCTCGTTTGAAGATTAAAGAAATTCTAGACCAATTTTATATTTTCTCTTCTCATTATGTTCATCATTTTCAGTGAAAATCGATGCAAAACATAAAAAATAGTCGATATGTATCCACTGATGGCCTTCTCTCGATAGCAGACTGTGAAATCCTGATTTTTTCCACTGCGACTTGGACGACAGTTACATGCGTTCATAGTAAATGTTTACATGTACGAAATATCAACGTAATTGCTCACTGTCCGCCTCTTATACGTGAATCATATCTCGATGAAGACACCAGGTGTACTCTCATAGACAAGGCCTTCTGGATCCATGAATATGCATTTGTTTTAATTGGTGAATTATTGGATAAAAATAATTTTGTAAGAGAACAAGAAAATGTCTGGAATCATTTCAAAACTTTCCGCGACAAATAATGCTTGAGGAAACAATGGGAAAATTACGTGAACCAAGTTTAATTCATATTCAATTAAAACAAATTCTGTTATTCGATCGGAAATTTTCAGGTATTCCCGAACGTAGGTATTCTTCTAAATTTTGAGTATTCCTTCCAAATCAGAGATAGCAAAATGCATTCAAGGTTCTTTCCAAATCCAAATGATTGGATTTCATCAAATGGTATATGAGATCCTATTTCCATGGATTCAAAACTATGGGGAACCTCTTGTATGAAATGTAGGTACTAAACAAGTGACAGAACAAGTGAAATGTATCATTCAAAACACTTTATGCTTGTTCACCAGTAAGGACATTAAAAGAGGAAGGATGGAAATCGTTCACAGATATTCAACTAAGGCGTTAAATGCTAAACCAAATATGCTTCTAAGGAAATTCTATGTAGGATGTTACAAAACATCTTCATTTCTGACTCGAGTTTATATATTTCATGAAACTTGTCTAATTCACCAGAATTATTCAAGGAAAGTTTCTCAATGGGTTACCGCTCATATTTTAACATTATTATAATTATTAAAACAGAAATCATGAGCATTTGTAGCAACTGTAATCAGCAGTCAGATCCGTTAGATATGGTGAGATAAACAGGTGTTCGATTGAAGTGAACCTCAGATGGTTGTTCGTCTTCTTAAACTGATAAGAGGTTTGTGTCATTTTCCATTCGAATGAGTGGACTTCGAATAATACCAATAACAAATAAGCTCTTGAAGAAATTAAATTTTGCAGAAAGCTTGCTTGAAACACTACCTTGGGGACATCCATGTTTTGGAACTACTCTTCTTGAGCAGTTCTAGTCTTAGAAAATCCAAGTCTCTCTTGTCTCATTCAGGGAAAAAATGGTACTCAGACAGATCAGGATGGCCACGTCAGGATTTGCATTGAATCAACTGCTGTTTCATCTGATATAACGACTATCAATGCTGGTGTTCCACAAGGATCTGTCTTGGCACCAACTTTGTTTTGATTGTACATCAACGATCACTGCTGATCGAAATGGGAATCTAGAGAAGGCAGATCACACGCTGAAGATCTTCCTTTCCGAAGTAATTCCGAAAAACGGCATGAAAGTTTGCTAAATTTATGTGATTTATGTTATGTAAGTTGGCGTGAAATTTTCGCGATCGAACAAGTTGTCGTAGGTTTGCGATTGGCCAGGTGGTGTCATAACAGTCATGTAATTTTTTCCAGTCCGGTTTACGAATCACACCCGCAAGATTTTCCGGCGATGATCCGGAAAATTAGCTTTCCGCCTGGAAATTTTCCGCTCGTGAATATTATCGGATTACTTATGGTGATTCGGGTACTTTATAATTGGAGTTTCATCCACTCTTATGAACCGTAATGAGTAACACTTTATTAGAGTGAGCTCTCGTCAAGATTTCTTCCACGTGTGTTGTTTTCAATACTGCAGCTTTCCTCTAACTATATTTCTCAATATCCATGTTGTTTTAGAAGTTTGTATTTGCCTTCAGCATCGAGTTATCCTACCACTTGGATGGAATTGCATACCTTCCTAATATTCTCGATAGTAAAAACTAGAGATATTACCATATTGTATCTCTATTTTGTGAGTTGAATCCGTTTGAATCGAATAGAACATTTGCATATGTAACATGTTGGAAACACCTGTGGAAGGCAATATTATAATTCACAACGCGATAATTTACATTTTGGAGGTTCTCGATGTACCTATTCGTCATTTAAATTTGGTGGAACAGCCATGAAAATAACCAAAGATTCCAGATGTCGCACATAAAACTGACTAAATTTCACTAAATTGTGACGTGCTCCAATAATCTAGAATGTTACACTTTTACTGTTTCTCAATGTGAATTAACGGTTTCCATTAATTATTGTGATAATAAAACACCAAGTAGAAGACAATGCTACTGATTAATAGTAACACAAAAACCTATCACCAAAGTGCCTTCCTTCTATTTTCAGTTTCTATCTATTTTCAACTCCAGACATACCTATGCCACTATTAATATATACATATACATAATATTCCATTAGATCGTGAAGTTTTTATTGGATTCATCTTTTTGTGTCGTCATGAAGATTTCAACAGAACGAGCCAGCAGCCCTTGTGTGGTCATTAAACATGAATGTGTCAGTTATTTTTGAGTTTCCAGACAAGATCGATGTCTCGGAATTCCATATCATTTTATTTACACGTGTTGGTCGATTAGAAGCATTTGTTAGTATTATCATCAGTACCTGAGCTGAGCACATATGGGATCTATCTATGGTCATTAATCGTCGGTCGCGTTGTGTTAGATTACCCTTTGAAATGCTGTACAAATATCTTTCGTATAACACGGATAATCCGTTGATTTATTGCCATTTCACTTTATAAGTTCGAGGTGTTTAGATATATGTCTTTGATCAGATTTATGAATATTTCAAATGTGTTAATACCATCTTTACCATAAACCTTTGTGCTACTTCATGTTCGGTGCTTCTGAACTTTCAATATTGGATATATTTTGCATAACTTGTCGATTTCATCTCAACCTTAAACACTGTTGAGATATTGAGAATAATGCATCTTAGATGGAATATCTGCTTGAAGGTAAGATTTCTATGGTTTCTTCCTCGAATGTGCCATCTAATGAGATAACAAAGAACCACATACATCTCTCAGGTTGATGATCCTTGGTCTTTTAATCTGGTCACTCTTTTAGAACAGTCAAATGCTTTGTCAGATGCTGTATGGATCTGAATTAACAACTTCATCTTCATATCTTGAGAAATCGGTCATGTCAGATGAAATATCCTGTTGAGGAAATGTTTTCTATGGTTTATTTCTCTGACAAAGCTGACAAAGAACTATCTCACTCCGAGGTTGATGATTCTTAACCTCGTGAAGACTGTCTATCTTGGTCTCTTGATCCTGTAAATTCTTTAGGATCGAACAGTCAGATGCTATGTCGAATGTAACTCAGATCTGACTCAACAATTTCAACTCAAGGTTTGTTTGCATCTTCATATCTTGAGAAATCGGTCATGTCAGATGAAACATCCCGTTGAAGAAATCTTTCCTATGGTTTCTTTCTGTGACAAAGCTGACAAAGAACTATCTCACTCCGAGGTTGATGATTGATCCTTTAAGTTCTTTAGGATGGAATAGTTAGATTCTATGTCGAATGCTATTCAGATCTGACTCAACAGGGTCATCTCGAGGTTTTGTCGACTTCTAGATATCTCGAGAATCGGTAATGTTAGATGAGATATCCATTCGAAGGAATGTTTTCTATGGGTTCTTCCTCCGATGTGCCATCCAATGGGATGATGAAGCAGCATCCCACTCTTCCATCAGAATCGATGGGGCAATTTTTCACGACTCGCAACGATCTAACAAACGATCTAGGTGTGCGCTGGGAGTGCTTGAGCTCTATCGACTATTCAAACTATGATTTATACTGTCATCGTGGCCACACAAGTATTCAATATTCTGGGCTCGTTCATTCATAATGAGCGACCATTAACAAATGAGTGATTATAATCGCCGTGTGCGCGTTCTCAGTCAATCTGCTTCGTTCTTCTTCTTCTTCTTCTCGCTTATTGCGAAGTGAAAATGTGTCGCGCTTAGGGGAAATTTCATTAGGAAAGTCGTTCGAGAAAACGACAAACCTTTGAGACATTATTTGACCAGATGCAAATTAATCGATGCTGCCGATTATCGATATCGATTGTTGTTTTCTTGTTACGATTAACGATTCCGAGGAAACATCTATATGGGGACTAATTAGTCGTAGTCATGTTTAGAAATGTTTTCAGATCAATCTTGTGTCTGTAATGAGGTAAGTGAATTTTTTCAATCAGCCAGTGGTGAAATTTTGGAAAAAAATGTGTTGGAATGTTTCTTCAAAGTTTGGAGGTTGTAAGCATCACGAAAGACTTCACTAGGCAAAGAATTCCACAACTTTGCCGTTCTATTGATGAATGATGCTTGGTATAGCGATGTTCGACAGGTCTCGAGCCTGACAGTGTAGGGGTGAGCAGCCTGAGCTCGTCTGGTTTGTCTACTAGGAATCGCACGTGGTCGCATAATAGATGATATTTCCGTTGAGCACCGACCTTGGAAGTACCTATAAAAAAGGCATAGATCGCCGACCTTTCTACGATGATCTCGAGAGGTCAATGATTCGGTGGGTGTCGTATCATCGACTAGGCGAATAGCTCTCTTCTGAATTGAATCTATGTGAACAGTACTCCAGTTCCTTTTTTTTATGAAACAGAAACCCTAGTTTTTGTGAATGGACCTCACATGATCGTCTCACGAGAAGGCGACATTTGATCGAGCATGACATCATCTTTCTGCGTGAAGATACAGGCTTGACTTTTCGATGCGTTGAAATCTATTAGATTTTCAGATCTTCTCTTTGCAACTCTGACCTCATTGGTTGATACAGGGGCTCTAGAGGAGAAGATGAAGTACACTGTGATCACAAAAAGGAGCTGAACAGGACTCAGGAAGGTATCGATTGAATCAAGAAAAATGTTCCAAGCATTCGAAAGTTTGAAGAAAAATTCTGCGAAAAAAAAAACAACTTTGCTAACTATTCTTTCGATAGTTTCGTTTGCAGGTACCTACTGAAATACGTTCTGAATATAATTCATCGACTCTCCACTAATACATCAGCATTAAGATAACCTGGAAAGAACTGGTTACTGACACGATTTTTTATTCATTCTGTGGATGAATCTATTTATCATCATTTATTTTCTTTTTTTTTCAAGTATTTTCTAAGACAAGTGAGAATGTCATGGAACAGATGATTTATCTCCACAGAAAGGTAGTAAAACGCAGGTTTGTTTTCTTTGGTTTGGAAAAAAGTTCTTCCCTATCTGTGGACCCAGAATAATATACAAACTCGGTATCAGACTTGGGGTCTATGAAACTCGATTTTAATTTGTTTATTTTCGCTACTGTTCCAAATGAAGTGGTGCGAGCAATCGTGAGTTTATAATAGATATTATCATTTATTTACTTGGAAATCTAAGCTGTCATTTTGCAAAGGCGGTCTAAATCCAGAAATAAATTCTAAATCGGTGAAGAGACACGTCTCATTTTATCATTTACTCGTTCATTTTTTCATATCTATTTACTATCATCCTTGGTGAAGGAAAGGAATTGAATCAAATTAAAATATAGTTCATTGTAAGAAGATTCATAGACCTTATTGACAATGTGGTCAGTGGTGGAATTTGGAAGAAGATGAAGGTATTGTAATAGATATTCGAAATATCGTAAAATTAATTCTTGCGTCAGAAGCATATGCAAATTGAAAATTAACAGATCCACTATATATTCTGATGTGATTTCGAAAATCTGGACTCCTTGAGATTCGACTAAATCCTCACTTGGTATCTGTTCCAGTTTCATACATACAGTGAAACTGATGCCACGTAGAATTGTGTCGAATGACGAAAATATTCTATGTTCGATTAATATTAAGTGCTTGCCACATCCTTGAAATGGAGTAGAAATAATACTGGACCCAGTGCAGAACCCTGAGGCACTACAGATGTAATGAAGCATCAGAAGAATTCTTTTGACAAAATACTGTCTGTAAGTTATTCGTACATTCATTTTTCCAAAACGCTTCGATCTTATCTCGGTGTTATATACGCCTATTTAGACGCGTGTATCGTTTGATTGTATACATCATCGGGTATTTGGAAAATTTTCAGACTGTACTCCGGTAAATGAAGTGCAACTTTTCCATTTCATGTCGCTCGGAACGGAACGTTCGATCTTACGCTCATCTCTGACTTCATTTCGTGTTAATCTAGCGTGAATCCAGGAAGTGGAACAAAACAAATTCGGATCTCTCACGTGTTTCCAAAAATACGTATCCCGCTATATTTTGTGAATACCGATCGCGAAGCGAACTAATTGTTTCTCAGCCATAAAGTCAACAAACAAATCTGTGGAACGTGAGGTATATGCAACCATGCGTGGAAATCGTGAGCGTACCTTGGAAATACAGGGCATTCTAATAAGTCGACACGTTCTTAGTGACACATGAAGAAAAATGTCTTTGGATTTACCGCTTTAATCACATCAACGTTGGAAGGGCTCTTTTAAATTCTTCAACTAACTCGGTGTTCCAAATGAAAAAAAAAACTACACAAATCATTTTTTCAACAGATTTATCGGAGTTTCTTCATCTTCGTTTCTGAAAATAATAATCGATTATTATTGTAGCTATCTTATACAATTATACTTTATGATCTGCCCCAAAGTGTAACTCAACCTTCAGACAAATCTATTCAACAATTATGAAAATTTATGTAACTCTGCTGCTTCTACTTGAACTTTGCGGTATATCTGACGTGTTTCAAGATCCCCTTGCTATATGCAACGAATTTGTAACATCCTGTATGGCATATAGATATAAAGTATGGTTACGCTATATACTGTCCTAGAAATTGCAGCATTCATTTATGTCAGACTCGTTAGCGCGGTCGGATTTCATTTCCTTGTATTTAACAAAATTTATGTGGTGTTGAAAATTGCTCCATGACGACGTAGAAATCCTGTTTTTTGCGGTTTGACAGGTGATACATGACAGTGCTTTCGAATCCATAAAATATGAGCGCTAGAAACGAATAAACTACTCGAAACTGGTGTGCGACCATTTTATCAGAATAATATCGAGATGGTTACAATGGGATCACAAAATTTCACATCATACTGTATTGCCATCGCCATGAGAACTCGAAAGAATCGAAAATTGTCATCCAACATCTGTTAAATGGGGGTGTAATCATGTTAAGTCATCATTCGTTCTGAAAGTCAACTCTAATGCTTCATACTCGACAAATCAAAAATCCTTTGCAAACTGGTGACGTCATTATCCTGCCTAGGTAACTGGCAGGTGAATTTTCTTCTTCTCATGTTCAATCCAACGACGCTTCTTGCCAGATTTGTTTTTACACGAGTATTGTCATTTCTACATGACATACCTATGTAGTCGATACGTATGTCATGATAAATGAGGAATTTTCGCATTAATTTTGATCTTCCTCTTATTTAAAATCCCATTCGATGTACCTGACAAGGCAATTGTAATAGTGAAAATTAACAAGTAACAATTTCAGAATGTCGTTTCTTGTGTCGTGAGCAAGTTTCCATCGAGAGGTAATGTTTCCTTTTCTGAAGTAAATCATGAACAAATCGATAACATTCTTTGGCCATTTCTTGTGATCGAAAAAAGACAGATGACAGGCGATTCATCATTCATCCTCTGTGAGTCAATTATTTTTGCTACTAGTGATCCTACAAATTGTAACACGTCACTTCAGCATATCTGAGATACGGGGAGAAATACTGAAGTAGAAAAGAATCGAAGATACACTATTTTGACAGAAAACTGTGAACTAGTAGATCATTATCCTAAACAATTGATTGCGTGAAAGCATCGGCTTAATGCAGTGCCTCGAGACACACCGTATATTATTTGTTTAAATGTAGATTCTCGTCAGACGAAAACATGAATATTGATGGCTGTAATAAATAAATAGATTTCGAAACGTCACAAATGATGGCCATTTCAATACAACATTGTAGTCTCGAGGGAATTTATGATAGATTAGAAAGCTCAGATGAAGTAGGGGATTAGATTATTCTAGTGGTGAATGTGGTCCCATTAAATTTTTCGTCTGGTACGAATACGAATATCGGGTGCATCTGTTGTAGAAAGAGGTTAATAGTATCTGGAAAAACTTGACGGTTTTCGATGTACCTTCATGATGTTTATTTTACGTATAAATACGTATAGGAAGAAGAAGAAGATATGTAACGTTGGAATTTTTCATAGTTTATAGTGGGTGTTCCATTCATACGTTATGAATTTATAAATAGACGACTGCTGGACGGGGCATCTGGATTAGAAATATGTATGGATATTTATTTGAAGCACAAATAACTTTTTTATTTATATTAGGATTGCAAAATACGGTTTTCGGATAATCTACTTGAAATCGATCTACAAAATATTATTCTGAAACGGTCGAAATCAAAATATGTTGAAGAATCCCAAATCAACTTTCAGAACGAAATTGTTTACGCACATACAGTGTGTAATGCGATCTATACCTTCAACCCCCTTCGAATGACAAGTACTACCCCCATTTTTTTTCGGCAGTATCGGCTTGGGATATATCGTTTGAAGGGTTCTTCGTTCGAGAGTTATCGTTTTCAAATTCATTGCAATAATCAATTTAGATTGAAATAAAATCGATAATTTGTTAAGAGTGGTTGAGGTTATTCAAGGTCAAGACGTTCGCGGTGAACAATTCGAATATCAACTTCATTGACATTCATAGTCCTTTTTAGTGTTGAAATGTTGAAATGTCAGTGGCGTACAATTTTCTTTGCAATAATTCTAATCTAACCTGAGACTAATGCAGCTACTCATCGACAATATTGACGGAAGAATATTCTTTCGAATAACGTTGACACCTTATACTTTAAAACTTTTCTACTTGAAACTGTTCCAAACACCCTTGAATTTGGTACATACATATGAGTAACACCCTGTATATATACCTCCTGAGTAAATATTAGCTTCTTCCGTCGAAATGACGAGGCTACTATTATTTCAAGATGACATACGTGGAGACATAAGTTGTTCTCACGCCGAGATTTATTTTCATTAGAATTCTGATTTTTTAATTTACATACTAATGTGAGAACGTCAGGCATATCTGTTTTCTAAACAAGAATTGATCTCGCCTGAAAAATGACCGTATTCGAAAATCAAACGTTCTTATCTCAAGATTGTCAAGCCGTATCCTCTCTCATATTGATCTTGAATATATTTTTTTTCATCTTTCGACAACGCGAAAGTGTTTTCGATGTTCTGGGAACATCGTGTTAGCCAGTGGTGGAATTTTTCTTGAAAGTTTGGAGATCATGAGCAACGGGAAAGACTTCACTAGGCAAAGAATTTCAAAACTCTGCAGTTCTATTCATGAATGTTGCTTTAGTAGAGAGAAGTTCGGCCTGAAAATAATTTTCTAGCAAAGAATAACATCATCACTTCCTTGTAGACAATCATTCGCTGTGTTTCGATTTAGTTTGGCCTCCCTATATTGAGGAAGAAAAAACACACTATTGGAATGCAGGATGATTCCTGAAATTCCACTTCCGATCAATATTTTGATAACACCTTTCTAAAAATAAAAAAAATTCCTAGTCACGGGACGTTTATACCAAGAAATGAAGTTAATATAATCCATAAAAATAACTTGATGATCCGAAAATAGATGATTTATGCTAAGATAAGTTCATCATTATCCTGGGATACATTCCCGGTTTGTATACAGATTACGTACTGATCTGATTTTTTATACACGCTGATTCAGTGGGAAAATATTCATGAGCGAGAAGCACGTGACATTCCACTGTTTAGGAAATGATGGAATAATTACACATCACGTTGAGGTTCCGATGATTTTTATCATCATTCGAAATACGATCATGACAAAATAAACTGAACATTTTTTTTGTACGACAAACTATGGAAATAGTGAACAACACACTCCATCAGAGTAACACAATGCAGAAAGAAGTTCCTTTCACTATGGCAGAAGAAGAGTCGAAAGTGAAACGTACTAGTGTGGAAATAATAAAAAAGCGTACACTTGCACTGAGCGATGTTGCTGGGTGTCACCACCAACATCGCTCTCTCATGAGACGATCATGTGAGTTGCGAAAACTGCTTCACAAAAACTTGGTTTTCTATTCCGTGCGAAGAGATACTTCACATCCCAGCGACTGCTTATGATCTACAAAGCACAAATTCGACCTGTCCTGGAGTACTGTTCACATGTTTGGAGCTCAGCCCCCAAACATACGCTAAAGCTCTTAGATTCAATTCAGAAGAGAGCTATTCGCCTAGTCGATGATACAACACTCACCAAATCATTGACCTCTCTAGATCATCGTAGAAAAGTCGGCGATCTATGCCTTTTTTTTAGGTACTTTCATGGTCGGTGCTCAACGGAGATATCATCTAATATGCCACCACGCGCGATTCCTAGTAGACAAACCAGACGAGCTCAGGCTGCTCACCCCTACACTGTCAGGCTCGAGACCTGTCGAACATCGCTATACCAAGCATCATCCAACAATAGAACGGCAAAGTTGTGGAATTATTTGCCCAGTGAAGTCTTTCCTGATGCTCACAACCTCCAAACTTTCAAGAAACATTCCAACACCTTCCTTCTCTCCCAAAATTCCACCGCTGGCTAAGACGATGTTCCTCGAACATTAAAGGTTGTCCACAGATAAAAAAAAAACATATTATAATATAGTACTCAGAATAATTCCGCATCACAATATTTTTTTCATCTGTCGAAAACACGAAAGGGAAACCTATGATTTTCTAGGAACATGGTGTTAGCCAGCGGTGGGATTTCGGGAGAGAAGGAAGGTGTTGGAATAGATAGTGCGGACACATACACGACACAGTTGAGTCAGTAAAGTGAAGTTGGTTACTAAAGATGACAGCTGAAATATTCGATCTTGTAACAAGTCATAGTCGCACATATTCATTCATTGTCTATGAAACCATCTAACGGGTCACCGCTCGGATAGTTAATTGAACTAACCTCACTAGTTATGTGATGTGCTGTTGAAATTGCGATGAATATGTATATAATTCAGAGAGATAAAATTGTGTGCGCTAAAGAACATTTCCATGGAATGCAATCTCATCAAAGCCAATTTCGATTCGATTGACGAATACAAATCGAGAGACAAGGGAGTCGAATCGAACCCGTGACATTATAAACGTATCATCGATCTAAACACCGATTTAGTAAATGGACCGAATCCAGTTTCTGTATCCACAAATTCTGCGGTATTTCAGAAGTCGAACCATAATATTTACAGTAGATTTCCGCATCGGTAACACAAGAGAAAAATTGGAATGTTTGCTTAGTAGTTGGCTGATTTTTTTCCAGAACGCTCCGTTTCTTGCCATCATCATATCCGGAGAGGTGAATGTTTCAATTGAAAGAAAATGCGTGAAGTAATTTTGTGATGAACGTCAAGGTGTTATTATTTCAGCCAACGATTGGAAGGATCACAGGTACAGGTGTTATATATTTTGCTTCGAGGATCCCAGCAAGACTTGGATTGGAGAATATTATCATTAATGGAAGAGTGTGCAAATAATTGCAATCTCTAGAGCAAATGTTTTATGAATCTTGTGGTGGAATTCAAAGCGGTGAGCAACCATTTCGTCAAAAACCTGAGAAAACAGGGATTGTTTGAGTGTTGGAGAGCATTTTGATGGAACATATTGGAATGATTTGGCTACCCTCAAACACGTATTTTGATGTTCTGATTGATAGTATGATTCTGGACTTGATAAGATCGAGCTTTACATGGGAATTCCTCAAGAATTGTTGGAGTGTAGAAAAATATTGTTCAATCAAAAGCAGAAAAAACAAGGGGTTGTCGAAAGAAGTCAGAACATTTCGGGAAAAGAGTTTATGCCATCGTTGATTCTGTCTTCTGAGTATCTCTTGAGCGTGTATGCTCTAGTCGTTCCTGGTCCAGAGACGCCATATTCCTTGGAAAACTAACAGCAGCAACAAGTGGGAGTCGTGTGAGCCAATCACAGTGGCGGATTGTGGGTGTTCAGCCACACATTTGCATGCTATATCAACGGCATCTTGATTGAGAAACGTTAGTGAGTTTATGGATCAATCCAGATGGATGAGATCATCGATTATCGCATCGCGCGCGTGTGATTCGATTTCTTCGTGGGAAGGTTTTCCAGGTACGACAGAAACGGTTATCTTGATTCTAATGTCAAGAACGAAAGTATTTGAATCTTTATTCATGAAATCGCCTGTTGAGTGTCCCGAAGTGTTTGGCTTGAGTACGTTTTAGTGTTGGGTCGTAATTGGTTGATTTCTGTTTTTGCACCTGAAGCTAGCGGTGACAGTTAGTTGATCGTGTTTTCTTCATTAACTGGCACTGTTCAATTTATTGATGCAGATATATGGGGGGAATGAGGTTATTTTAGGTTTATTTTGATAGCAGCAACAGGTTTGTGATAAGGGAGAATTTTTCGACAACAATTCGAAAAAATTTTTCAAGACTGTTAATGGATGCTTTCATTATGAATAATCTTTTTTATTGTCCACTAGTTGCCTGAGAAATGTGCACGATATTATCGAATTGAGAGGTGCTGCCTATTCAATAATTGCCAGTAGAAAAATTCGTACAATAATTTTCTTGGATTTTCTCAGATTTCCACAAGGATTATTGATTTCTATTTCCATTTTTGAAAACGATAGAGAAATATCTAGGGGATATTTAGAAGAAATCAGAATTGAAAAAGTTATCAACACTAAATTTTGAACAGATACATTTCTTTATAGATATATTATTTTCTCTAATTTTTTTCTGTCTAGGAATGTACCATGGAAAAAACTCACTTACATCTCTACACGATTTGCATAATTTCCAAAAAACATAAACTTGAAAAATTTCCAGTGTCTACTTGGGAGGTTATTGTATGTGACAATATACAGGATTGGGATAAAGTATGGATCAAAGTGAATATCTTTTAAACGAAAGAACGATATTTATGAAAATTTGCAGGTAAGTGCCATAGAACGAAATGCATCTGATGTACATTTTTTTGTTGATAATATACTTCCGTTTCAACCGGAAATGTCATGAACTCCTTTAATTTAAATGGAACACTCCATAAATTTTTACAGATTTTGAAAGAGCTTGTTTTTTTGAGTTCATACATACTGAGTCTAGTGGAAAAAAGAGGAATATAGCACTTGAATCAACCTTCTGTGAGTTTTCTGCATGTATGACAAAAAAAATAACAAGCAAAATCTGTAAGAATATATAGGGTGTCCCATTTAAATTTATGAAGTTGATGGCATTTCCGGTTAAACCGGAAGTATCTCATTAACAAAAAAATGTACATCAGATGTATTTTGTTCCATTGCACTTACCTGCAAATTTTCATAAATATCATTATTTTCGTTTAAAAAATACTTACTTGGTTCCATACTTTGCCGCAACCCTGTATAATAATTTCACGGTTCTTTCAATTAATTTTTCTCCTCGATGGCTCGTTCGCAACTGTAAATTCCTTTTCTTGATCGATTGATTAATAAGTGACGATTATTGTATCGGAGACATGCTGTCGTTAACCGCGAACAATCCATTAGCAATAATTCCAAAACCATTAATCACGAAAGCACAGAAAAAAAAGTTATAATTGCAAGCGTTGATTAGTTTAATGAATTGCAAAAACTGCGTGGCGCCTTCGCATAAACACAAAACACAACAACAACAAAAAAAAACAACCAATTAATAGCACACACGGAGAAACGTTCAAAGAGAGTGTGCCACTTGAAGATTTTATCACTGGAATCTTGGCAGGATCGTTTATTCAATGATTATGAGGCTCGATTGATAGCCTCTTGACTTGAATTGAATGAAAAGATCTCGAACAGCGAAGACCGTCAAGGCTCCGGTACTTCTATTTATATCAATGATACAACCGAAATTCTTCACAATATTTCAGTCATTAAAATTGTAAGAGGTTTTCATAGGTGGTCGTAGGAAAATTTATTGATTGATAATATCACTCCGATCATAGGATATCTGCTGAAAATCAAGCGAATGCTCTATTGAAATCATTGATGAATCGGCAAAGAGGTAACTGGACCTAGTACATATCCGTGAGGCACGCCGCAAGAAAATTTCAGACCTCTAAAATCAATTCATCTCATTGTCATTCAGTATAATGAAGTTCTAATATATCTCTGGTCATAACAGCTTCAGAAAAAACACAAACTTCGAAATCATAGAATTGAGCTGAATTCCTGAAATTTCCAAAAAAAATGTCTACTCAGCCATGCCTTGGTCCAAAATTCATCAGAAGTATGCTGTTTATTCATTCATGAAAGGGAAGTCATTAGAGAAAGTTCCATATTTTTTTTCAGGCTGTTAAACTATGCTGTTGTTGTTTTTACATTTGTATACGTTCATTCATTAATAAATGGAAGTCATTGGAGATCATCATAGGCTTCCATTTTTCGGAATTCGTCGCACCATGAAATGCTCCTCGCTGATCTTTCCATGTATTTTTATTTTTTTTTTTTTTCAGAAAGTCGGTTGATTTTTGCGGTCAATCGCGACGTCATCAGCGACCACCGATGTGTTGTTCGGACGTCGTGACGACATGTCCCCGCAAAAACGACGCCGCACCCTCGCGGAGGGGTAGCGCCGAAGGAGAAGAAGAATCGGAGGCGGGTCGAGGCGAGAGGGCGGTCGACGGCCGCCTTTCCCCTCCTGCCGGCTCGCACCGCGCCAGCGCTGACTACTATGCGAATTGCACACTGCGTCCGAGCCCTTATTGCGGTGAGTCTTAGGCTACCCGATGGTAACATAGGGCCCCAGGCTGCAATATCACGACATATGGTCCTCGACAACATTATTCATAACATAAGGTCCTAGTGTCCTAGTAAACATAATCGTAACATAGGGTCATTGGCTACGATATCATGACATAGGATCCAAGACAACATATAATCATAGGCTACCCGATCGTAACATAGGGTCCCAGGCTGCAATATCACGACATAGGGTCCTAGACAACATTATTCATAACATAAGGTCCTAGTGTCCTAGTAAACATAATCGTAACATAGGGTCATTGGCTACGATATCATGACATAGGATCCAAGACAACATATAATCATAGGCTACCCGATCGTAACATAGGGTCCCAGGCTGCAATATCACGACATAGGGTCCTAGACAACATTATTCATAACATAAGTTCCTAGTGTCCTAGTATACATAATCGTGACATAGGGTCATTGGCTACGATATCATGACATAGGATCCAAGACAACATATAATCATAGGCTACCCGATCGTAACATAGGGTCCCAGGCTGCAATATCACGACATAGGGTCCTAGACAACATTATTCATAACATAAGTTCCTAGTGTCCTAGTATACATAATCGTGACATAGGGTCATTGGCTACGATATCATGACATAGGATCCAAGACAACATATAATCATAGGCTACCCGATCGTAACATAGGGTCCCAGGCTGCAATATCACGACATAGGGTCCTAGACAACATTATTCATAACATAAGTTCCTAGTGTCCTAGTATACATAATCGTGACATAGGGTCATTGGCTACGATATCATGACATAGGATCCAAGACAACATATAATCATAGGCTACCCGATCGTAACATAGGGTCCCAGGCTGCAATATCACGACATAGGGTCCTAGACAACATTATTCATAACATAAGTTCCTAGTGTCCTAGTATACATAATCGTGACATAGGGTCATTGGCTACGATATCATGACATAGGATCCAAGACAACATATAATCATAGGCTACCCGATCGTAACATAGGGTCCCAGGCTGCAATATCACGACATAGGGTCCTAGACAACATTATTCATAACATAAGTTCCTAGTGTCCTAGTATACATAATCGTGACATAGGGTCATTGGCTACGATATCATGACATAGGATCCAAGACAACATATAATCATAGGCTACCCGATCGTAACATAGGGTCCCAGGCTGCAATATCACGACATAGGGTCCTAGACAACATTATTCATAACATAAGTTCCTAGTGTCCTAGTATACATAATCGTGACATAGGGTCATTGGCTGCAATATCACGACATAGGGTCCTCGACAAACATATGATCATAGGCTACCCATTGTTTACATAGGATCCTAGTGTTCGAGGCTACCCGATGGTAACATAGGGTCCTAGGCTGCAATATCACGACATAGGGTCCTCGACATTCTTATGATCATAGGCTACCCATTCTTTGAATAGGATCCTAGTGTCCTAGTATACATAATCGTGACACAGGGTCATAGGCTACGATATCATGACATAGGATCCAAGACAACATATAATCATAGGCTCCCCATTCTTTACATAAGGTCCTAGTATCCTGGTATACCTAATCGTGTCATAGAGTTATAGGCTACAATATTATGACATAGGGTCCTAGACAACATTAATCATAACATAAGGTCCTAGTATACAATATCATAGGCTACGAGATCATGACATAGTATCCAAGACATATAATCATAGGCTACCCATTCTTTACATAAGGTCCCAGTGTCCTTGGATACATAATCGTAGCAAAAGATCCTAGGCTACCTAATCGTAACATGTGTTCATAGGCTACATCACGTCATCACCTATGGTGAAGGGTTCTAGACAACATATTATCATAGGCTAAATAATCGTCACATAGGGTCCAAGGCAAAATATCCAAATATCTACTTACTTCAACCTAGCATAAGGGCCCTCATGCTTCAATTCATTTCAAAACCATACAATTTACGGACAAATGGGGCACACAAGAGCATAGGGTTCAAAACAATGTGAGCAGAAATGATTCTATGTCACATTCTCTTGTCATATTGGGTCCTGAGCCACATAAAGATCTCATAGGTTTCTATAAGGTGAATATAAATATCATTAGGACCAAGAGGCAAAATTACCATAGCACGAGAGCCTAAGTAACATGATTATAAAAAAAAAATTAGCAGTATCATAGGGTCTTAGGATCCTTCAAGTCGGTTGATTCGTAGGCACATTATTACTATTCTTCATTTTCAATAATTTCAATAAATTGACATTTCATTCAGCTCAGCTTTGTGGAATTAATCGAACAACTCGACCCGCTAGATTATGCTTCTGTACGGATTATTGCAATTCAATCATTCCTCGTCATTTCATCGAGAATCTAAAACCGGTTTTTCTGTTTCATCTACGGTGACATTAATCCCGGCACCTAAAAAAGGAAACAGGAGAAGGAGTGTTGCTCTGAGGTGTGAATAACTCGGGATCGTGTATCTTTTCGATCGCACTAAAACCCGTGTAAACGGCCGACGCCACAAAGACCTCCGTGCGCCGGGATATATCTGTATTTCTGATATAATACGGGCTGTTTTTAATTGGAAACCCGGCTTATACGGTGGACCACGTGATCGTTATCTCGATCCTGACGTAACCTGTCCAATTAACGCCCAATAATGATTGGAGGAATTAATAAGTGATAGGGAGTCATGGTTGTTTTGCCTCTGCCATAGGTGAAAAACGACATCAACTCGAGTTGCGACTGTTTTTCATGCTTTATGTTGACTTTCGAATTAATGATTTTTTTTTTTCGTAGATGCGTACCGTTATTTGAGTAATTGCTGTGTGATTTCGAAGTACAGTCTCCTACAGAATTCTTGTCACGACAGTTTCAAATTATTTTTTTTTCTTAGATTTTCCAACCAAGAGAAATTCTCTATTTTTCAGTTGCATCTGGTGATTAAAAATATTTTTTCAAGTTGAATTCTTAGCGCAGTTCCATTTTGGCGCAAAGGATATCACGTGGCTACGCGACAATCAACAGTTTAAGAGATTCGTCTCAAAAACCGTCAATTTCAAGGAAATAAAGAATGAGTACCTTTTTCGGTGAGAATCTCAAGAGTATCCAAAAATGTTGTTTGTAACTGAAAATAATGACAAATGTCAAAGTTTAAGCAAATATTGTGTTCCTGTCTTCCTGCTAAAAGCAGAAACTTGATTTTGGCTCTTTCTTGATGAAACATTTCACTAAAATATCATCACGATATACACAGTGTTTTCAATCTCACAGCCAAAAGCGGTAATTCTAAGGTATGTCTTCGAGGCCTGATATCTCTCTTAGGAGTGATATAAGGAAAAAAATTATACTGGGTGGCCCAATGAAAACGAAACAAGGCCGATTTGACATAAGTAGTTATCGTTCTCACAAAAAAAACTCTCGAACCGGTCGATTTTTATTTAGATCAGAGAAATATTTTGCGCAAGTTTTCAACTTTTTCACTTCAAACCCCTCGGAGAGGTGAGCTCCAACCCTTGAATCTCAAATGGTATAAGAGGTCAAGTGATACATCGTTTTCAAGGTGATCGAAATTTCTTACCGACGCTTCCTTGTTTTCGGAATTCAATGCAGTAATTCTCGAGAAAACGCGATCATAAAAATAATCGGCTAGTGATGGAAAGTAACCCTTTTTCCCTCTCATCTAAGAAGTGCCTCATGTGTTTTTTTTTAATCCTGTCCTATCCAACATTGCATAAAGGATCATTTATTAATGTCAGTTCCTTGATCTCTCAGTAAAATGCATACCTTGTTTCGTTGTCATGACCAACTAGTGATATTTTGACCTCTCATGTATGCTCCCGAAAGATTGTCATTCGGTAAATCCCAATAAATCTAGAGAAATGATTGAAATACAAGTTGTCGAAAAAAAAGTGAATTCAGTGTGTCGAGAACGGTGTTTCCCTAGATCTGTACAATCTAACATAAGAAGTAAAATTTGGCATTTGCGTGCGAACAAAACTGCCTGCATCAACTTCCTTGTTCAGTCGATAAGAAAATCTTGTAAATGGCCCACACAGGACAGTTTCGACAGTCACGACACCTACCACGCCGTCTTGTTACTTTTTATGTAAGTCGCGTAAGTCTTCCTATAGAGTCCTAGATAATAGAGGCACCGACTGTGTTTGCACATTTCTGTTCATAATTTACGCCCGCGCGGCTTTGTGCTCGATAACTTATTCGCGAGAGAGTCTGAATCCTAACAATTCCATTACCACTTAGTACAGTCGAATTACCGAAACAAAAATCCGTTCAATTGTATCCATGAAGAAAGTGGGAAATTTCCATCCTCCACGGTAGATAGCCTAGACCTAGGCGAAACCAATCGAGTAGAATGAAACTATCGAGAACGGAATAATTCCGATATTCGTATTTCATTTCTAAGGCGTGATCGGGAAATGAATATTACTAGAGCAGAAATGTCTGAGGGTTGAGGGTTCCCAAAACTTTGCATAAAATGTTCTACATCTGCTGAACAAAATGAAACATTCAATGTATATGTCACTAACGATTTACAGAACACTGGTAGTGCTATTCTGCCTATTCGCCTATCTAGTTTCTTCAACCAAGACTCTAACTTACAGCTAACTTGATAGCAGCATATTATTCAATATAGCGGAAAATCACTCAAGTGTCAGTTGTTAGATGGCGACACAAAAATGAAAACAAAATCAGTATTACTGATCATTGCACAATCAGTGTTTTTTAAAAAGGTTGATGCAGAAGTGATGATTTAGGTTACTTCTCAACTTTAGATCGAACTACATAATTACAATCTCGAAACATCAACTGTGTGTACAGAAATCTGTAAAAATGTCACCATCTTCTGGAGAGTTTCATAACTATTAGGCCATTATAGCGGAAAATGGCGTTAGCGTTTTTGACGAAACAAAACACCATCAGTGTTTTGTACATCGTTGATAGCACTGTTGCTACGTAGTGATATCAGTGTTGACAGTATGTTAAAACTGTCAGGAATATTATTCGTAAAGAAAACAGAGAATAATAAAAGAATCATTATAACAATTTGGACTTTCATTATTTCAATCGGAATTGGAAGTAGTTTGACTGTACTATATCGGTGCGAGACCAAACATAATAAGGAATCCACATTCCTTGCTGAATTAGCTACCTTATCTGTAATTGTTTGGAAGCACGTGTTTCAGTACTCGACAGTTGAGGTGTTTTAGTATTGAACTTTATCAACCACTTCCTCGATGGAACTGTTAGTTATGTATTTATTTTGAAGCTCGCAATCAATTATAGACATCCCGTATATCGAATTAAAATGCCATCACACAGAATTTATGAAATGTAATCCAATATACGTGTATTGAATTTAGAAAATGTGTAAATGCTCTTAAGACGATGTTATGGAAATATTATTAACGTGTCACAATGATAGATATCTAACAATTATAGCTATACAATGTAAGACTTTAAGGCTGGATTAGTCTTCTAACATGTGTGTCATCCGTCCACATTTTTCGATAGCAGTGTAGTAGGCCTGTGTGGTAAAGTGGAATCCTTTTTCAGAGAGTATCAGTTGTATCACTGCTAGGAAATGCCCGAAAGAATTTCACCAACCTCCAGATAAATTGCGTCCCTAATTCCTAAGATATCATTTGCAATCTTCCAAGATTTATAACTAAGGTTTTATGCTCGTATTGATATCTGTTGATATTTTCTCCAGAGTTGTATGGTTTGGAGTAACCCTCTTCCTAAAACTATTTCTCAAGATAATTCTTGATTGGTGCAACTTCAAGTTGTTGAATGCGATAATAGTAGCAGTTTGCAATAACCCTTTCTCGGTGGGGATATTTGCGATATCTCTCGATAGCGATTCGAAATTCAATTGAATTCAACTAGAACCCAATTAGGGTTCATTCCACTTTGCAATATCTCTTGATTGGATGGATCTCTAGATTTGCAAGACTCCTTATCAGACTCAGTTATCTGCATCTTTCATTAGTGAAATACAATTATCAATGTAGGATTATTATTGGGAACGTTCAGAATTGAGCTCGCGTTTTGCAATCACCTGTTTTCCAACAAGCTTTTTCGATTCTCGCAGTAACCCTTGGAGATCGGATGATACGCCGCTGCTATAATCTCGTTGCACATCTGCGGTTGAAAGGAACCCATGAATTTTTCGATTATCTTATACTGTTTCGGAACTGTCAAACGGTGTCAGGAGATAAAATATTTTACGAGAGAGAATTACAATAACGCTAAACCGACACTTATTTCGTTTTCGTACGACTTCATTTCGACTGTGCAAAAAGGAGCCGATTGCGGATCTTTCCTTCCAGTGCCTGAATTCCTGCGATATTTGCGACATTTCGCACGAAAATACTCGTAGCAGGAATTCAAAATGGCTCCTTGTCAGTTGTCACATCGATTTCATAGGTACAACATTGTGGATGAGTTAACACTGGCCATTATCTTCACCAATGTAGTTTTTCACATTTTATGAACTGGTAGCTCGTGAACACAATAGTATATTATCCAATGAGCACGAATTGATGCTCATTTTGTGCGAGTTGCATACTATACTTTTTCTATGACAACATATCGTTCACGTTTGATACATTGCAAAAACTTTGGAAGGAATAAACTAATGATATTTCATTACTGCAAATTCGCCTTTCTATCAGATTCGATGAAGTTGAAGATGTCATTTGCTGTAAAGATGTTTGACTTTTTGAGTTTGTAGCCGTTAGATTGCCGCTTGAGGAACGCTTTCAGTTTCAAATATCTGTATCATTGTAAATACTATAAGAGTCAAGTGTGACCACAAAGTGGAACTTTCAAATTTTTTGGATAAGTCGCCAAAATAAGCCATCAAAACGTTCTCGGAAAACGATTTTGTCTTTTTATCTACCTTCCATTCCAAAAAAAGGTTATAAGCGCGTTCAATACATATTCTTCGACCTGTATTGCTTCTATTAAGTTCGGAGGTGTCAATATTACTATCGGTGCCCATTTTAATTAATAGTTTTTATAGGAAACAACTATGAAAATACTCGTTACCTACTAAAACTTTGACCAGGAACGATCTGCTGACATTTCATCAATTGCAAAAATGAAATTCTGTACAAAATGTGCTTGTTTAAGATTGAAGTTATCGTTATAAAATGAACATTTATCGAGGTTGTCGTATAGAAACAGGCATTCATTATTATCAACCTGGTCCCTGGTTGATAATGAAGTCCTTCACTACCATGGTGTATAAATAACTATATTCACTTTGGCAGTTCCCAGGTTGTTCTAAAATTGTTGCACAATTTCCACTAAGCTGTTTTTCTTCTTCAATTATTATCGGCAATTGAAACAGACTTGGTGGAAAAGGATTTCGTATAACATTCTCGATTGTCGTCTGAATGATTCGTGATGATATAACGTTTAATGGTGCTAATTGAAAAAGATCAGTAGACCCGAAGCAGAACGAAACGCCAATTAGCACATCTAAGTGCAGTGGGAAAACGTCGAATTCTACCTGCCTCCTACGTGGTTGCCACAGACAATTCTATGGTCTAAATTTCTGTTTTTTTTTTTTGTCATCAGGTGCTTGGTCTAGCCGCTGTTTCACAACAAGTGGAAACTAACCAGTATTTCAACGATACTTACTACGAGGTCCACCGAGTCAAGAGGAATTTGAGGAGGAAACATCTACCGGAAGAAACAAGGTAAATATGACGTGTGTATCGAAAATATAATGATTTTTATATGACATTGAATTTGGATATTTATATTTTAATTCTTGCAGTTGTCGTTGCACTTTCGACTTCCTTGGACTGCTAGAGAGTGATTTTCTCTCGAAGAGTGACTGAAAGGGTCATTTCCGATTTTCCAACACTTTTTTAATGGAGGCGAAATTGTATTTTCAAATATATCTCGTACATTCTCTTACCTGTTCAGATCAGGCTTACGCAAAAGCCAATTTCTACCAGTTTGCTGGAATTTTTCCACCAATCAGTGTGTCAACTCCAGTGGCGTACTTTTTTAAGGGATCCGGATAATTGAAAATTCTCGAAAATGTCGGAATTTCTGAATTTCGATGGAGAGTCGGAAGAGTGAGGTCAGCAGCGTACTCGGAATTATTTCAAAGGGATCGGAATAGTTGAGAATTATTCAATTCGAAATAGAGAACGGACTAAAATGAAGAGAGCTGTGTATTTCAACATCTCTCCATTGTGCAATGATATACGAGAAGTTCAGTCTTTCTGAATTTATCCGTTGAATTTCCAGCATTCTCTAGATAATGACTATCTTTCAAATCCTGGTAGTTCGTCACGAAATTTCCTTGCTGAGCTGAGCATGCTGAGCAACCGGAAAAATCTAGATAAATGACCGAGTGTATCGTGTTTCCAGTGCCATTCAAAACGGCTACATGGAGGCCCAATTCGAGGGGGAAAAGAGATCGCACCACAGGAAAAAGTCCCATCTTTTGGAGCAGGAGGATTTCGGGAATCGCACGGTGGACTGTTGCCCCACCGTGTTGGAGATGGTGGAGCCTACGGGGGGATCCAATCAGGAGGGGCTGTTCGTCGAGCTGTACAGGGACGAGAATTACAAACAGAGGTGAGGAAATTATGGAAACTGCGTCATTTGTTGCCGAAAATATGACATTCTCGGAATTTTCTTATGTCGTTATGTTGATACTTCAAGTTATAAAACTGAATTTGTTCTGAATGAGGAAATGGGACACGGAATCGGAACTTATATCGAAATTGGCACTAGTTTCGAGCTATCATTCAAAATTACGCTAATTTCGTTTTATTACTCGAAATTGAAGAAAAAAAATATATTGTATTTGTCTCCTCTGTTCAGCTTGGTTCGACTAAAGTTGAAGATTTGTCTGACGTCATATAGGTCGAAACGCCACAAGTAAAAATTCAATTAATTTTCCGAATCCGACTTCAATCGTAGGAAAGAAAAGAAAATGAAAAGTTCTGACATCTCTTCCAGGTTCTACGAAATCTCGTGCCGCCACGACGTAGTCGACCAGCCTTGCAAGTTCATCAACAAGAAGATGCACGCGCAGTCGCGCTGCGTACAGCGTCACATCTTCACCTACGCCCTGGTCAAGAACACGGCGAGCCATCGAAACCGCAACTTCCCGACGTTCCCGGCGCGCGGCGACGCCGGCGCCGCCTACACGCTCGACTACATCAAGGTGCGTAGCGGATGCAGCTGCGTCGTCGTCAACGGCAGGAACAAAAAGCGGAAAAACAGCGTTCGGAAACAGCCGCACGCGAAAACTTGACCGTTCCGTGTCATTCCGTGGTTCCATGTCAAAAGTGACGTTCGTTCCGTGATTCCATGTCAATAGACGCGCTCGTCCCGTGGTTCCATGGCTTCGTGTCGAAATTAAAGCTCGTTCCGTCGTTCCGTGGTTCGACACTCGGTAAATGTCTCTAGAGATCGTTTCTCCTCGGATTCCTCGGGTTTATCGAAAACTAGTGCTACAATGACTTCAAGTTGACGTCTGTCATCGAACGTCATGTCTCAGTAGTACACAGCACACACAAAATTATCATGGCGTTTTTTTTCAGTATTTTTGAGCGTTTATACGTAGGCAAACAGCAAAACGCGAAAAGTTGTCGGTTCCGTGTCAGTTAATTGTTGTTCTATGTCAAAAATGACGCTCGTTCTGTGGTTCTGTGTCAAAGGAGACTTTTATTCTGTGGTTCCATGTCGAAAATGACGCTTGTTCTCTGGTGTGATTTAAAAAATCGTGCATGGATCGCTTCGAGTAGACTGTCATCGCACATAATCTGCAGGAATATGTCAAGCTGTCCAGTGATAAAGTCACCTATGAGTGCCAACTTACAGAAAGTTCAGTGTTGTTGTTCGGGAGCTGTGCAAAAATTGATATCTTTCAACTGTCAAGAATAACTGGACTCATTTGCGACAAACAATGACTTTTTCAACGTATGAAGATATTTCTGAGTGCACCAGAGGATTCCATTTGGCGTTTTTCTCGTCTATCGAAAGTATTATTATAGAAGTGCGAGCATTATATAATTTCTAGTCGGACTGAAATGATTGATAATGATAATATGTGAACCTGTATGAGACTTGATTACCATAATTCAATAATGATTATCATATGTGTAGGTGATGACTAATGACCGTAATGACAATTGACATCTGACAAGGGTGAATGACAATTGAAGTTTGCTTGGTGTCCTCACGTTCGTTTAGGCGGTGTCAATGTATTAACTGTCAAACTTACCTCCTACCTCAGCAAGAAAATTGGATCATTTGGAAGTTGTCCAAAAAAAGGCAGTTTTGTGAATGAAAAAACTGATCAAATTAAATTGATTAATTGATGTCGGAATGGGTAACATAACCTAACTTTCTGATAGATATTCTGATACTCAAAGTATTATACCAGATGATGTTTCCGAAGAGGCACAGCCCTGTATATTTCTTGATATTTGTTTTACAGGTTTCTAGAAACTTTTTCATGTTTTGAAAATATGCAGGTATATTTCCCTTCGAAAAAAAAACACCTGGTATATCATATAATCCTAATAGAGTTGTCATATATACGTAATATTTGTATAATAATGATGGTTACCCCACAAAGTACTGAATTGGTATTGTAAATAAAATATTATGTACTAAAATAGTCTTAGGAGAAATGTAAAATTGTATGTAAATATTTGTCCGATAGGTATATCTATTTATTACCACTCGATTTGTATTTTTTATATTTATTTTTATAAATTTTCGCATAAGGAGAGATTAATTTCAATGTTGACCTTTTTGATAACCAAACACATATATACATCATTGTATATTCTTTCTTTGGATATACAATCACATAATATTGAGTTTTATTATTATACAGTTATTACACAAAACATAAGAAACAAATTCAAAAGTTTTGAAATTGCTTTTTCATCATACAGCTTCTGCTGGTTCTTCTCATTTTTCATAAAATCAGAAGAAAAAAACGAGCGTTGACCACGAATTTCGATGTTTTGTCTACAAGATTTTACTGGTTGCGACATCTATTGAATCAATGCAGCATTCAGAATCAGGAATTCATGAAGGAAACTGTAATCCAATCGTTGATTTGATCCTATCAAAGATTATAGAGACCAATATTATCTTTGTACACACTGTTTGAACAAACCTAATCCCAATCCCTGCGACCTGTAAATTTGTCATTTCCGTAATTTTTGCAGAAACTGTAATCTTTCGTGTTGTTTCGAATTAGCAATTGATCATAAAACGTCAGAATCTGTCATGATTACACATTCTAACCAAATCCTGTAAAGGAAAATTTTTTTTTATTCGCCTCCACCTTGGAATTCGACGATTGATCAGAGCCCTCTTTTGGTTCGATTCTCCCGAAACGCTTCAAGTTTTGGTAAAATTTCCCATTTTACACAGATTAACCATACCATATAGTAAATCTATGTACCTGAAAACGTTCTGATAGTTTCTGTTAACCGTGTATTAATTTCTGCTAGATCTCATAGAAGGGAACCAACCCCAATCGAATGATTAAAGATTTCACAGGATAAATTGATAGTTAGGTTTAGGCCTGCAAACGTTATTTTTGACATACAATTCCAAATATGTCTTTTGTTGCTTAGGTACAGGACATTATACATGGAATTTGGCTAGAACCATCAAAATAAAAAATTCTAGCAGGCTGGAACTTTCATACTGCTCATTTAGAGAAAAATTAGGAAATCGCTGTGAACTAAAGAAGTCTATCGGCGAAAGTTTGGAACTGCTGATGGTGGTGAAAGAGTATCTCTTTGTTTCGTCTTCAACTCAAGACTGACACATAACCGTCGAAAATCGCATATTCAAATCGTGTCAATAACTAGTGTTAGTAAGTAATAGTTGTCCATACATGGATCGCTACAGTTCCCGGAAAATGAATGCTAGCAGTAAGGTGAATAAAAACCAAACTCATCGAAAACCTCCAACTTTATTCATAGTCAAACACGCGTAAATCATTTCTTGGCCGCGGCCAGCTCGTCCTCCCTCTGGTAGTTAGCCAACACCTCCTGCTTCTTGGTCGCGATCCTCTCCTCCCTGCGCTCCCTCGCCTGCTTCACCTTCAGCCTCCTCGCGTTCGCCTGGTCCGACAGCATCTTCGCTCTCGCCTTCTCCGCCTTCTTCTTGTGGATGTACTCCATCAGCACGCGCTTGTTCTTGAACACGTTTCCCTTCGCCTTCATGTACAGTGCGTGGTACAGGTGGCGGTCGATCTTTTTCGCCTCCCTGTACTTCTTGAGGAGGCGACGGAGGACGCGCATGCGCTGCACCCACAGTTCCTGCGAACGGAGAGAGAGATTTTGAGGTTAGGATGGTTTTCGAGCCGTGGGAACAGCAGAAATGCAAGAAGAAGTTCGATTTCGACTCGGAAATGACTATCGATCAATCGAGAAAATAGTTCCTAGGGAGCAGGGAAAGAAAGATTCTGAGGTTGGGGCACTTTCACTTGGTGGAAAAACAGCAGGAATGGACAGAAGAAACTAGGTTTGGAAGCGCACATTGCAGGGAATTCAATTCAACTTGGAAGCGACCATGAGCAATTGTTCAATCAAAGAATAGTCCCTAACAGGGGAAGAAACATTTTGATGTCAGGAAACGTGAGAATGTGGATCAGAAGTATGGATCTCTGAAATTTGTAGCCACAAAAACACCAGAAATAGGCAAGAAAATCCAGGTTTAAGGGCACAACTTGCTAGAAATTCAAATTGTTCAATCAAGATCATAGATTTTCTAGATAAGGTAGAAAAAGTTCGTAAGTAGCAGAAGAAGAGAGATTTTGAGGCAAGGAGGAGTGAGAACAGTGTAAAAAGCTTGGATCATGGGGTTTGGAGTCACGAAAACAGCAGGAATAGGCCAAATAGGTTTAAGAACACAACTGCTATGAAATCAATTTCAACTTGAAAGTAACTATTCACAAGGAACAAATGATTATTGAATTATTCATTTGAAGAATGTAAGCTCAGAAAAGATACTGAACATCAAACTGTTCAAGATAACTCATTTTTCTACATTTTTACATTCAACAATTCAAATAAAAATTATGATTATTTCACGAGAAACAAAGAAGGGGCTGAAATTGTATTTACTCAAGTAGATCAACTATCTATATTTAGACCTGACCAAAGCATTCATCAGGGATAGAATCATTATCAGTAACAGAGAAAAACCAAGAGATTGAATAATCACAATCAAATCTTTGAGAAAAGTTGAAGATATTATCAATCAACTTGTATATTTACACATAGATACAGAGCATGAGTTATCCTATGGATTTTATAATATTCTATTTCAAAGTCCAGATTTGAAACCACAATTTGCAGAAGATTCATGTTCAAACTTGAAAATTACTATTCATGAGTTCACTTGAGCCACAGCAACACATTTTGGAATTTCATAATCAGAGGATAAGATAGACAAGAACACCAAAATTTCAAATTCCAGATATAAATAGTGCCAAAGAAAAGCCAAGAAATCAAATTATTATAATCAAATCTTCAGGATTTGGACTGAATAGAACAAAAAAAATTAAATAAATCATCAATTAGTTCTGGATTTTAGAATAGATACAGAAAATGGGTTATGCTATGGATAAATCTGGACTTCATAGTCTAGAACTGAAACCGCTTTTTGTAGAGGATTAAAATAATACTTGAAAATTTGATTTTTAGTGAAGATAACAGCAAAGATGATATGTTGAACACCAAAATTACCAAAAAATGGTCATCAATACCAAAGAGAAGTGATGAAATGTTTGTTGTGTGTGAAAAAATCTTATAGATTCCAATACAAGCCATGTGAAAAGAAGAGAATCATTATAACGAGAAAAGTGGGATAAAACAATAATAATGCAAAAATATGACAGACATACGGATTTATATCATGCAGAAGTTACCTTTTGAGGCATACGGGCATTCGCAGTACCCTTCCTTTTCCCGAATCCACAGTGCCTTCCTTTCCTCCTAGCCTCTGTGTTCTTGCGTACACGGGCTCGGGAATGTACAGCCACAGGCTTCTTGATGATGAGACCATCCTTGATCAGCTTACGGATGTTTTGTCCTGTTGATGATATACGCAATTATAGATATGGCTAGCCATGGGGGTGTGAAGTGGGGTACTTACTCGAATTTGTGTTGGCGATTTCGTTGATTTCGTTTGGATCCAACCACACCTTCTTCTTACCACATCGCATTACCGAGGCTGCGAGCCTCTTCTGAAGTTTCAGCGAACTGGAAAGGAAGAATGATAATAGAGGACAATGACAGACGCCATGTGGTGAAATATTTCGAAACGTAGCAATACAACATTAAAAGCATTGTAACTGATAGATGATGTTGACGAGAATTAGTTTGAGATGTGGATTCGTAATAAAAAGGATTATTTTGATGAAAAATGGTAAATTTCCTGGACTAACCTCATTTTCACGTTTAATCCGCAACGTGTTTAGTGAAAAGAACTTCGCGTGTTAATATTACCAACATGAAGAAAAATCAAGCGATGTCAAATGTGTCATAATCATTTATGTTTGTAGCACTGCTTGTTCGTTCCGTTTGGTGTTGGAGTAGAATTCCAACAGTGTTCTATGAATTCCATTTGGTTTTGTGATCTGTGCATCATTTATAAGTATTTGAAAGTGAAAATTATTGAAAAATTCCAGAATAATATCCATTTTATGTGGAAATGTGTGTGAATAAAATGCTACGGATAGGTGAGATTTGTGCTCGTTTCAGCTTAATGCTTGACAACCATATAACAACTGTGGAAATTTCCAGAACAAATTGATGTACTTTCAACTGAATTCCAACTGAACAAAAACAGAAAAATTTCGATTGGAGCTAGATATCGAGAATCTCTATATTTGATAGTATATTTAGTGCTTCATATCATCCTAACTTTCATAATTATATTGATGACTATGTACTCTTGCAAGTCATATTTTAGTATCCTTCCATTGAAAAAAAAAAATTCAAGTATAGCTCAGTTTAGTTCAGTTATTGAAGATTCCACCTACTGATCTATATTCCTTGATATTCCTACAAAGATTGAAAAAACAGTGACATGGTGGTTCACAGTTATTTAAAATTCCATTATCAGTGTTATTTGAAGGGTAACAAATAAAATACAAGTGATAGTATCAACGTTTAATGATTCCATGATGGCAAAATAAAAAATCCCGCACAATCAATGATATTACCACAAATAAGCTAGAATGTAGACATATTCAATATGCAATTCATTCAAGGTTTGCAATGATTCAGATAACGAGGATAGAGACAGACTTCTCTGATGTGATATCTGTTCAACAGCCAACACACAAATCTCTCCAAACCTAAGCCATAGCCTCCATGGGGGCATGTGCCATACTTTCTTTGATCCGTGTACCAAAAGTATGGAGCTGGGTCAATCCCCTCCTTCTTATACCTGAAACAAGCAATAGAACATCGATTTCATGGTGGACAAATTCATTCCACCCAAGGATACCCACCCTTCTAGGAGTTCCTCCAAGTCCCATATCCTCATGGATCCTCCGACAATCTCTCCTACGTTCGGCAACAAAACATCTACGCTCTCAGTCAGTCTGTCGTCTTCTGGACATTTGCTCATGTAAAATGACTTTATGTTGGCTGGAAAGCGACAGAGCATGATTGGCTTATTGATTTGATCTGTCATTTTCCTCTCTGGCATCTCTGGAATATCCTGGAAACAAATCAAATCTCATGAATTTGAGTAAACTGTAAGAAAAATCAGAAATGGAAATTTTTCAATCGGAACCTCTTTTATATGGAAAATTTGTAGTCTACTAGGAATTAGTATTAGCTTTCATTTCATCATTCCAGGCATATTGGAAGGATTTGCATCATCTCTATTTCTCTATTATCACTAAGTTTTTGGCTATCTTTACAAGATTTAATATATTTGTGCTCTTGCTAAAGTGTTTGTGTGATAAACCAGCGTCTTATGTGTTTATTGTTCAATTTCGACTTGCTACAAACATTCAAATATGTAACGCAGTTCAATAAACTTTACTTTACTTCACTTTTATGTATCAATTTGTATTGTATTGTACTTCTTCTATACGGGATTGAAAGAAAAGGACTCAAAAATGATTTTAGAATTTGAGTATGCATATTAGAAGATAAACTCTGCTCGTTTACATGAAATAATATTATTTATTGACTTCTTGGTTTCATTAATAATTGTCCAAGAATCCAAATGTCGACTATATTGTATTCTTTTATATTTTCCCACTCTGCATTCGTAGCTGTTTGTGTATAAGAATGCATCCTATCATTTATGTTTCTTGATCCTAGTCACGATCGATCGCACCAACCTACCTCGCCGAATTCGTAGAAACTGCCGTCTTCCTTGGTAATGTTGTGCTCTTTCAGGTACTCGATGGCCTCTGAGTAGTTCATCCTTAGAAAAGGCCTCTGGGGCACTTGGAAGTCCGGGTTGAGTTCGCGGACGATGTGGCCAAAGGGCGACTTCAGCACGCGATCCACCACGTCGCAGATGAGGTCCTCCAAGCGATCGAGAAGGTCTCCAAAGGTCAAGAATGGGCATTCAGCTTCCACGTGGGTGTATCTGAGGGAAAACGCCGGGTGAGTGCTAGCGATTAGGGCTTGTTCGGGGGTTGAGGATCTTATATTACATATCGGGTGCTAGAAATGCACTTTCCAACGAGTTATGTGCGCTATCATCTGTATTATCATTCCAAGTTTCACCCACTGTCCATTGTCACCAGCTATCTTAAAACTCAAAGGATCCATGATGGCGTATTTTTCTTCTTACAAGTGATAACGAATGCCTCTCATTGCATCTCATAATGAATCTCGTTATTAAATATTAGTTGTTTTGAAGATTTAAAAAAGTGTTGAGGTATGACTAGATACATTTGGCTTTGAGCGACCGACAAATCGCTGCTATAACTCTCGTGTATTTTCTCTTCTGTTCATGTGTTACCCCTAGACTGTCGTTCACGAAGAACAAGGTGGATTCAGAGGTTATTCAATGTCTTGCAACAAACTGATAATTCGATGAATGTTTTGAGAGGCAGGCATATAGTGACAGTGAGTATTGAATTTAACAACAATTATCATAGTGTCATTCAGACAACATATTTGAACAAAGTTTCCATAATATTTTGGTCCTAATGTACGCACAAGGATATTGAGGGTTTTTTTTAATACCTATTTGTTTAGAAGAACAACTTACTCTGCCAAATGTCTTCTTGTTCTGCTTTGCTCTGCTCTGAAACTTTCAGCTATACAATAAACATCCCCCATAGATGGCAGACATGTTTCTAAATAAAGTTGAGAACTCTGAGTGAGATAAGCTTCCTCTCTGTTAAAAAAAAAGATCAATATGATAGTCATGATGAATGTCAGGTTTTTTGGAAGATGAATAATTTTCAGTCGAAGTTTGAGATATATGTTCTTACCCAAAATAATCCATTTTGAAAAGTGTGGATCCTCCTTCAACTTGGGTTTGGACTATCGATGGAGGAGTGATTTCACAGTAGCCTCTGTCTAAATAGTGCTCCCTGTAACACAGCACATTAACGATATTATTTGTGTTTTGCTTCAATTTTTGGGAATCAATTCACTACCTGAAAGCTTGTAGGAGTACAGATCTGATCCTCAACACTTTGGAGGTGTTTTCCCCTCTGATCATTATGTGACGATTTTCTGCTTGAACATCGGGTAGAGCTTGTTCATTCAGTAAGGAATCAGCGCCCCCTGGAGGGGCTAGGCCTATCAGTTCCCAATAATCGACGATCAACTCATGGTTGCCAGGAGCCTGAGAAAAAAATTTTCTTCAAGAATTTTTGATTCTTTTTTATGTTCATTTCCTATTTACAATGTACTTCACTACAAGTGTCTTGAAAATCTTTGAAACTTTTTGATTTTCACAGGGCACATATGGACTGAATTTTCTTAAAAAAATATTTGATTCCTTAGTCAATCCGATTCTGGGAAACTTCATTTATGTTATGAATAACACTAAGAGAACATTGAAGGTTCAACTCACTCATCAAAGCAATGTCTTTTTTCACAAATAAAAGCCAACTGCTATGAGGGTAATATTATATTTTGATTCTCTATTGATGCTCCACATTCGACTTACACTTTTCCCTTCTGGAAGTTTTTTTAGCACTCCCATGAGAACCACAGATGACTCTGTTTGTAGCAGAAGAGCATCATGAGTTTGACAAAGCATTTCGTTCAGGACTGTTTGCAAAAATCCCGTGCCATCTCTGAGAGTGATGAACATCAAATTCTTTCCTTGTCTTCTGATCCTGTGAACCCAGCCATAGATTTTGACCCTTTGGTCTCTATGTTTTTCTCCTGAAACAACCAGAGGTCGGTTGGAAAAATGCTATTTTGGTTTGGAAAAGGTTTGTTTACCGTCATAAATGCGAATTCTTTTTGCTTCAGGAAGAGACTTGTCCTCAGTGATGACTACTTTTTTTGCTTCTTCCAGATTTTTGTTTCTCTTTTCTGCGTCTTCCTCTTCCTTCTTGGATTTATCTGCTAGTTTGTGTTGTTCTCTGACCCATAATTTTTGGATTTTCTTGAGTTGAGATTTAGCAGCTGGTTCAAAATCTACACTTTCCTTACCGTCTACGTATATGACTGGAAAAGGTTCGGTACCAGCTTTTCTCATAGCTTGGAGGATGGTTTTGTAGGGGTTTTCTTTGCTTCCATTCCCTGTCTCGTCGTTGCCCTTAGTGTCAGAGGTATAGATAGCTGAAATGTTGGTTGTTTTGCTCAGCAAATATTGAGAATATTGATATTCTGAACTTACGTGCCACGTTCTCTCCAGACATGTTGATTTCAGCAACTTTTTCATTCACTCAGCAGATGCAGTTGCACAGTGCACCGATTTATGATGCAAATTTTACGAAAGTGATGAAATTCAGGTATATCCCAGTTATCTGTCTAGTAGTTGCCAACGTTCACTAAACTGTCGGTATTTCCGTGAACGGAAAAACTGGAAACTTCAAGGACATAACCTAATTAACCTCAATAGAGCGATTTGAAGTTGGCTCACGGCCTTTGACTGGACAATTTCGAAATGTTTTCAATCCTTCAATCCAACGTTTTTGTGCCTGAATTAAACTTATATCATCATTATATTCGGAATTCGATGAAGATTTTCACAAATATCTGTAATTCAAGCTGCTAGCTTGAACAGCTAACTTCCTGCAATTGACTGCTGTGAAGGTGGTTGTCAATAGTCAGTGCAAACGTCACTCTTCCTTCAGCCCTGTGAGCACAGCGATGTCTTAAAGCTCGTTTATATCGCAAACGATTCCAGAATTTCCTTAATTTGTTTTATCTTTCATGAAACTGTCATGAACTTAGTATATTATCCTATAATGAGATGTAAATATTACCCAGTTGGTATTTTTTATTCACTATATACAACACCTAAGATATAACAAATTTTATTGACCTTGTTGTGCATCAGGATTTGATGCTGAAGATATAGCCATGAAAATCAGAACAGGAACGATATACATCCACTGGAAAAAAAAGTGAAACTAGTTTTTGGAGGACTATGAAAGAGAAGAATACTTACATATTTGGCGAAGAATGATCTGTTATCTTTGCCTTCCCCTTTTTCTTTAGCCTCCTTTTCCCTCTCCAATTTTTGAATGAATGTGGCTGTATCGGGGCTAGAAAATCAAATGAAAATGTCATTTCCGAAGCAGACAAACTAATAGAAAATCACTCACATCGGGCCTGTTTCTGCTTGTCTGACATAAACACTGGTGGTGAACTCTTTCAGATTTTCTAAGGGGACATAAGCTCCTTCACATGTGGATTTTGAGGCCACTATGAGAGACACAGCTATGATTCTCCCTGTATAGTCTAGTGATACTGATAGTCTGTCATCTAGCTCGGATTCAGCAAGCATACACTGTGAAATGAAAATATGGTTAGGTGGACATTGTCTTTGAAATGAGATACTCACCGCTTTCACAGTTGAAATAAAAGTTCTTTCACTGCCATCGTTTGTGTTGACTATGGATCTGACTTGATAGAATTTATTCGAAATTGCTAGTTCCTGCAACGAATACAAGGTTTTTCATGATTTCGTGGAAATGGAATTGTAGAACTCACTTGTAGTTGCTTTCTTTCCTCTGGAGTGAGTGATTTCTGGTTCACTACAGCTTGACCTAACCTCAAACTGTGTATTGTAATGTTTCCCCTTTCTTGCCAATGTGGATGCGGCTCGAAAGTTAGGGAATGTTGTAGTCTTATAGTAGCTGAACCGTCGTGTTCCAAGTTGCTCTAAATACAAGAAAACATTTCATGTTGTGTTCATAACATTACTTGATAACTCACAGCATATATCATAACGATACTGAAGAAAAAACTGGATATTTGCAATAACATTTTCATCGTTCGTTTCATTAATCAGATCTGACCGATCAGAAATTAATTACAGCCAGAAAAATAGAAATTTGAGGTTATACTATGAGAACTGTCAAAACTGCAGTGTGAATAGGGCTGGCAAAAATATTCGCGGGAATTTCCGGAGACTCCCGAAGGCTCAGTGGCGGACAATCTCATATTAGACTACACAACCGGTTACCTATTCAATACAGTCAATGATTTTTTCAGATTTATTTTGGTAGGAATTTCACTCTGCGGAATTTATCACTTCCACGTTCCCAACTCAGGTCAACCCTATGTTGAATTGTTATTGCTCTTTAGTTGAAAAACAATCTATGATGTAAGAGATTTCTCCAGTGCAAATAAGATGTTCATTACTGCAAATATGCAGTAGTCAGTGGCGTGTATAGCTCGACCATCATATTATAATTGGGTGATCCCTATAACGTATTATCTTCACATGAATTATTCATGAATCTCACGAAAAAATTATGATAACTGTTACAAGTAGGAATAATATAGATGCCATATCGTTTATAACGTCCTGATATGTCCAGGACGTTTCGTTGATGAGGTTTCTTAAATATACAGGGCGATCCATGTTTTCCCCTGTAATTTGGTTATTTATGAACCGTTTTGAGAATTCGACCAACATTTTGAGATTATTTTTCAGTGAGGATTTTTTGAATTGAATCAAAATATACAGGGGTGGTAGTTCTATTTGTATTTTGATCAGCAGTGGGTTTGAGTTTATAATCAGTAATTCAACGTTACAGGGTGTGAAGTGTGTGGTGTTATATTGAAAGATTCTCTAGTGTTAAGCGGAAATATCAGAAAAAGTACCCGATAATAATTTCTAACCGAACTAGGAATATAATACAGAGTGTTCGAACAACGTGTATATTTCGATTACGCTGGAAATGGTTTAAGAATTTTTCTTTCAATTTCCGAATAAATAAGTTACAGGGTGGGGAACATTGATGTGAATTGGGTTCACCGGGTCTTTCGCAAGCTACGCCACTGGTTCGAGTATGTGCATATCGGACAAACTGACGCTTTCTCTGCGCTTAATATCCACCGAATTAATTATTGTTGTAGCAAAGAAAGAAAATCCAAGGACGTCGTCTCGAGAGCGAATTTCATTTCCTCGTTCGCTAAACTACGTTTCAGAATGTGTGGCATTGATAGATGCATTTTAATGCGCTACCGACTACATCATTGTATTTCTATAATGTTCATTTCGGTTCGTAATACAGGGTGGCCACACGGAAATACGAAAAAAAAAAAACGACGGAAATGATATATAGGGGACACATCTATACAGGGTGTCAGTTGATACAGTGGTGGAATGAGAACGGAAATGAAAAAGAAACAATCAGGGTATTCCAACAGGGCCGGTCTAGCGTATTTTTAGATCTAACTTTTTGTGTGCCATTTTTTTTTTCGGAATTTGACCGCTGAATATGAACATTCAGAACTTTTCTTATTCTTTTTAGGAATTTTAGTGAAAATTCAATCAGATGCACCAGTTTCGGAAAAAATTGATTTGAACGTTTCGTCTCAGAAACTGCCAAGTTATAAAAAATGGTTGTTACGAAAATACATAGTGGGAAAAGAAAAAGGTGAATTTGAGTTTTTACATTGTTTAATGTCAATAAAACAAAAATTAGTTGAGATTCCCAATACCGCTACAAAATTTTCAAATTGATTTCACTAAAAAATTATTTCCGGAATCAAGTTCCGATATTTCATTCCATGCAGCATAACATATGCTATATATTTTCGTAATTTTTCGGTCTGGTCATACTGTAGGTGATTCCAAAGTTACCTGTAGCAGTTGGAAAAACGGAAATCTTTCATATCTCCGTGGTTTCATACGACTTATTTTGCTATAATCGTGCCATAATCGTGAATTGCTCACTAAACGGGGATAGATAAAACATAATGTGAAATAAAATGGTACCTCTGCTGCCTGAACATACAGAGATTGTTAGTTAGAAATCATTTTCGTAGATGTACATTTCATCTATGTACTATATATAGATTCGTGAGTATATTACTAAATTTCTCTACGATCTCGCAAATAGTTGGTACTTTTGGCACTGTTTATTACGAAATTAATATAAATACAAATCGGAATGTTTTGAACAAATGTAACAGTCTCATACGATGGTAGAAAAAAAGTGTGCAAGTTTCCACTAGTGACGCAAATAACTGAAATTTGACTTGTGATAGCTTATAATTTATAATCAAGCTCATTTATATGTTCGATAATTAATAGGAATTGATACTTATCATTACCATTATTAACTAACCAATTTTCCTACTTTTATTCTCCTAATTATAAGCAAAGATATTGAGAAACTGAAAGCATTAGCTGGATCGATTGAGGCCAAATATTTCATGTTCATTGCAGCATGTCAGGTCGCATCGATTGATTAGTTCCAGTGTTTACGCAAAGTTTTTCGATTCTGCACCTGTGATCACGTCTTTTATGTCTTCCTTAATGCGCATGGAAATAGCTTACCTTTCGATATACGCAACTTCTACGCTTTCGATATTGGTTAAATATTGAAACACATTGTTCAACTTTTTCAATCTGGCATCGAGTTTGGATGTTTCATTTTTGTCATTATCTGATGATATTATCACAATCATGTGATATCTTTTGAATACTCTGTGGATAAATAAAACGACACAATCTTTTTTCTTCGTATGTGATTTTTCAGCCTTGTCTTTTTCCAACATTTCTCTTCTATCGATTCGTCACTATGTCTTCTTTTCAGAAAGAGTTACGATTTTTTAAAGAGACCTAGGCAAGTTGCAACAATAGCCGTACTGAAAGAATAGCCTCCACGTAGGCCTGAGCTAAACCCAATTACCTACAACCAGTAATCATACGAAACCGGAATATTGAATTCCAAATGACATCTCATTGAAATAATGTTGTTTCATTGTCATGTAATGTTTTGATTGTTGCTATAACTTGCATAGCTCTCTTTGAAAATTCGTATCTTCTTTCAGAAAGAAGATATAGTGACGACTCAAAGAATGAAATATCAGGAAAAGATGAGACTTCGATATCATATTCGAAGACACATGATTGTATCTTTGATTTTTTTCCACAGAGAGTTAGAATATCAGAGTGAAGTGCAGCTATCTGTTTCACCCTGTATAACAAAAAAATCATCAGAAATTTTCGTGAATTGGATGTCTGACAACGATCAAGACAATGATTCATGTCCAGGATTGCAGATGCCATCATAGTATTTTCAGTTGATACACACTAATCTCACTCGTTCAACTTGTTCATTGAAAATCACGGTACTCGATTTTCTCATGAATATCGATAAATTACGAATCGATGCCACACGGAATTGATTTGATTATTATCG